>LPNX010971863.1:320199-433863 GCA_001517045.1 Pseudotsuga menziesii
AATCAATAAGCATGATTAACTTAAAGAAACAATAAAATGAGGACAATTTCATTATTAATCTAAGTAAAAATGAAACTTGAATAACATTATAATCAAATATTAAACTCTGTAGTAATTTAAAAGTAATTAAGATTTTATAAATAAAACCTATTTTTAAAAAATTGTCAAATATTACTATCATTACCTCCTCTTTTATTGTTTCACCCAAAATAACGTAAAGCATACATTCTTCATTTTTATAACCATAATTATCTAATATATAAATATATAAAATTAAATACATTTTCCATAGAAAACAATATTAAAATTGTTTGGTAAATATGAGCTAAGAAAGTTAAAATAAAAACCTTTCAAAACATTCCAACCCAGGAAAACAGTAAAGACTCAGGTAGTATTATTCACCCTTTCCTTTATCTCTTTGCTGAAATAATTTCTTATTGGCAGTAAAAATCAAACTTTTTTCTAATACTAACTGTTTGAACACTTTTGTTTCTCTTTTAAACAAAATCAAAGAAAAATGCAAACTGGAACCATTTTAAAACTTCTTTCAAAATTCTTTAGCTAATATACATCAATACCAATATTATAGCAATAATAATTTCCCTGTTTAGGTTAATTTAAAAAGAATTGAAATAACCAATAGATAAATCTTACAGCCTGCCATCATTTTCTTAAATCCACAGTATATATATTACCAATTATAGAAGTTACCAAAACAGTAATCTTAAAATATTATTCAAAATTTAAACAGTAACTAAACCCAAAACTTCTTCCATCAAAAACCACTACTATATCCATTCAGGATATGACCTAATGGCCTTTTTACAACAAAAGAACCATGTCTTCAAAGCCTGTTAAAATTATAAACTTTAAAATTCAAGTCATGGTTGAGAAGACCCAAAACTATTTCATCACGAAACAGATGATAGGGCTTAAACATTTTTCCTATCAACACATTACAGTCTCGGCCATATGGCCTTCCTAAACATTCACGATTTCTGATAACCAAGAAATGGAGCTGTATCTCGGTGGAAATACAACATTGAACTCAATACAACCATCGTAGAAGGACCTCAGGTAGGACCGAGGCTTACCAGGATGAACACCATCATGGAACCCTTTTGGTGGTGTCCTTCAGCACAAAGCAATCGATTCGAAAGTCTGCACAATCGAAAAATCCACCAAACGTTAAATTCTTGCAGTTAATAAAGATAAAAATCAAATAATAGTGCAGAAGAGTTATAGAATGTTTAAAACTATTTTTGCTTACCTGAAGAGTTGATACTTGGCTGTAATGGTGACATGAACAAACCCTAGAAATGAATAAGGGTACGCCGAGCTACAAGGAAGCTCTGTTAAGAAAATCCAACCACGCAATGTGTAGGCCTGAAACCAAAAACCATGATGAAACAGAGTCAAAGCTCACACTAGAAATTGGGCAGTGCAGATAGATAACCCTACACTCATCAAGAACACTCAAATAAACAATCAAGACCACACTATGATGACTCAAGAACCGTGCTCACATTACCAAGTTCACCATTGCACTAGTACATGAAGGGTAGCACTTGCAGAGGCAAGGTAATGACGAAGGGTAGTGCTTGCATAGATATGGTACCAACGATAGAGGGCTCATACACAGAATGAACTAGTGGCCACTTAAACCCTACAGGCAGAAGGACTCAGAATGGCAAAAAGGAGGCCTGTACTCAAAGGGTTTAAGGAATAATAACAAAGCCTTGCGGCCATGAGGCTACGGCTCTCCACTCCATAGCAGAGACAAGAAGTTAGGTAAAATGCGATTTTTTAGGGCTTATAAGGAGAAACTTATATGGTGAAACTCAAAGGTCAAAACCCTAACCAACAATCCTCTAACATGTGGCGATGAAATAATTCTCAAGTCGTGGGTTTTGCATTATAGTTAGAGACCCTTTTGGAGCATCCTGCACACAATAGAGTTTTATATATAAATTATGGTTAAAACCCTTCTCATAACATTCAATACCTTTCATTTTAGTATGCATATTATAGACATTTTTCCATTAGAATAATATTTCAAAAACTATAATATGCATGTTATAATTACTAAAGGAAATAATATTGGAAGTAGTCCATGCTTAAACTAGGGTTTGTTTTTATCAACCATGTAAATGGGAAAGAACTTATGCAAGGAAACCATTAACCTTGTTAGAATAACAAACATCACCCTATAAGGAACTATAGAATTTGTAAAAAGACCTTGTAAAGAAACCTAGGGCAATATTTTTGTTAAAACACTTATGTGTATAAGCTTGCAACAATAGATAGTTTCATAGCTTAATTTCTTAGCGTAAGTATTCTAACTTAGCTTTGATATAGGGTAATAATAATGTTTACATCGTATCTCCTAGAGAGATGAAGTCATGTGAAGGCTAGGTTGAATAGATTTTATAGGGAATAATCTTTCATTCCTTACACATAATAGTAACACTATTAATTATCAATATAATGTTCCTAATATTATATTCTTACTTGATGAATACCTAAGCAGCTAGAAGTCTGTTTCTGCATGACATCTTTAGTCCTATGTCGAATATTATATGACTATACCTATATTTAGTTTTTCCTAGTTTACTTAGCCTTTGATTATTGTTGAAACAAATACCCTTGGAATTACCATAGTATCAAGTAGTAAGGTATTAAAGGACCTGTTTTACGAATTACTTTTCACCAGGATTACATAGAGGACCTAAAATGATAATAGATAGATAAAAGTTAGATGAACAAATTATAGTTGAAGCAAAATGGAAGAACAACTAGATTATGTCAGTTTTTTTTTCTAAGCACTTATATTTACCAGAAAACTAATTAAAAGATAAATATATAGATCTACGATACCTCATTCATTTTGATAAAAGCTGTAAAGTAAATAAATTTACTAGCATTATATTTTATGCTAGTTGAGATAATAATCTCGATCCGAAAACTGGTTACAAAATGTCTTACCTGTATAAGACCTGTAAAAGAAGCATCACTTCACTGCATTAGCCAAAAATCTAAGTAAGCCTCGGACTCAACTAAAGTTCCTTCATATTTCACAAAACAGTAAAACAAACTTAGCACTTAAGTAATTTAACAGATGTTTCAATTCCTGTTGTTCCAAATCACAACCTTCTAAATCAAATCCTTAACAATGATTTATGAAAGAAAACAATTAAGTATGAAAAACTAGAAATTAACAAAAGAATCAGTTCTAGTTTAATCCAGTTTATGTTAACCGTTAATAGTTAGAAGTTCTTAAGTAGTGACGATTGAAAACATTTAATGTCATATGAAATTTTTTAAATTTTTATGAATTTTTGGAGTATTACATGTGGTATTAGAGCACAAGTTCATACACTAGGCCTGAATGTGGCTCAACCTGCATAGACAAACAATAAATTAATTGCATGCATACTGATTATTATTTTTCTTTTTGAAATGTTATTCTAGAAAAAAATTCTGAGCTAAACTGCAGGTATGGAAAGACTCGAGGAATATGCAGATGAAGAGTCCCCGTTTAATGAACAAAGTAATTCTAGAAGAGAACCAGTTCAGGAATAAATAAGTAATAATTCTTCAGAATTATTACAAACTGTTAAAGAATTAAGAACAGAGATGGAAACAGTTAAAAAGGAAAATGAAAGAATTATGAGAGCTCAAGAGGAGCTGAACTAGATACTGATGGAAAAATTCCAGAATGAATAAAAAGATAAACAGACAAGATCTGAAGATATATCCTACCAACAAAAAAGTAAGAAGTATGAACCATCTAAAATCGAAAGTAGTTCGTCCTCTGAAATTTATGGCGACTCACTTAGGAAAAATTGTCAGTACACTGGTGATAGTAGTGCAGATAATTATCATTCTAGAAAAATAAAATTTAAGCCTTATGAGGAAATTTTAGGAGAATTTAAGAAAATAAAACCACCAACTTTCAATGGTTAAACTGAGAAAGGATAAGAGGCTGAATCATGGCTATCTAGGATGAAGAAATATTTTCAAATCTAGAATTACTCTAATCAGCTAAAAGCAAGAATGGCCATTTACAACCTAAGTGGGAAGGAAAATATTTGGTGGCAGGATCTAAAACGAGTAAAAGGTATTAGGGAAAAGAAAATTAACTGGAGTACCTTTAAGAAATACTTTAAAAATAAGTTCTTGTCAGAAAAGTATTACGAAGAGCGAGCTAAGGAATTTTATGAACTGAAGCTGGGAACAATGAACATGAAATAATTAAACATAAAATTTTTAAGTCTGCTACATTACGTGCCTTACATTGTGGATGAGAAGCCTAAGGTACAACATTTTCTAAGTTGTTTACCTTTTCACATAAAAGACAGAATTGAATACGATAATCCAAAAATCTTAGAGGAGGCTATGTGAAAGGCGGTTTTTTTCTATGAGCAGAACCGCAAAAAGGAAAGTATGTCAAACTGGAAGGCTAAAAGATCTAATATTTTTGAACAGAAGAAGAAAGGTTTCGTACCTAACTGCAATTTTAGGAATAATAACACACATAATTTTCCTAATAAGAATTTCCAAGGAAATAAACGTAATCCACAGTTAAACCCTAATGGCCCTAGAAATAAAGAACCTGCTAATAATCACAGCAATTATAGTAAGAATAATGAACGTAAATAACCAGTAAAATGTTGGGAATGTAATGGCCCTCATTATGCATCAGTTTGTCCTAACTGAAAGAATATTATCAGAAACATACATATGGTGCAGGAGGATATGACTGTTGGTGATTTAGAAAGGACAATGCCCAGGATCAACGCAGCACTGGAAAACAGGAAGGCAGATTATCAAACTTCCATGGTGGAAGTAGAAGGTAAGCTGAATAAAACACCTATATCTATCCTAATTGACCTAGGGGCTAGCCTAAGTTATATTTCTCTTGATTTAGTAGAAAAATGCATATTATCAGTAGAAAAGTTTGCAAAGTCATGGTTAGTTCAGCTAGCTACTGGCGCACAAAGAAAAGTGATTAGTTTTGTAAAAGATTGTACTATAAACATGGATCAGTTTGAAACCTCTGTGAAGTTTAATGTACTTCCTTTAGGTTCTTATGATATGTTAATTGGTATGGAATGGTTAGAACAACATAGAGTAGTTCTTAACTTTTTCGATAAAGCTTTTACTTGCGTAAATAATGAAGGAGAAATAGTAAACGTAACAGAAATCCATAGGAAAACAAATATCAGACAAATCTCTACTTTACAGTTAAAGAGATTTGTTCGGAAGGGTTATAAAGCCTTTGTTGTAACTGTAATTAACGAAGAACATACTAATAACGAAGATAAACTAAAACTGGAATATATTCCAATCTTTAGGGGGTATTCGGATGTATTTCCGGAGGAAATTATGGGACTGCCTCCGAAGAGGGAGTTAGAATTCACTATTGAGTTGGTACCTGGTGCAGTTCCTAGCTCAAAGTCCCCTTATCAGATGAATATATTGGAATTAAATGAATTAAAATCATATTTAAAAGAACTTATTGCTAAGAAGTATATCGGACCCAGCGTGTCTCCTTGGGGAGCACCTGTTATTTTCGTTAAAAAGAAGGACGGTACTCTACGCTTGTGCATTGATTATCGTCAACTTAAAAAAATGACCATTAAAAATAGATACTCGTTGCCCTGAATAGACGATCTATTTGATCATCTATGCGCAACAACTGTATTTTCAAATGATTGATTTACGATCTGCTTATCAACAGGTCTGAATCAAAGATGAAGACATTTTTAAAACAACTTTTAGGACCAGATATGGTCACTATGAGTTTGTTGTTATGCCAGTTGGGCTTACTAATGCCCCAACTGTATTCATGTGCTTATTGAATAATGTGTTGCATAAATACCTTGATAAATTCATGGTGGTATTCATTGATGACATTCTAATTTATTCTAAGTCTAAAGAAGAACATGAGGGGCACTTAAAAATTGTTTTACAAGAATTGCGAAAACATCAGCTTTATGCTAAATTTAGTAAGTTCGATTACTTTAAGGATAAAATACAGTACTTGGGCCATGTAGTAATTAAAGAAGGGATCTCATTTGATCCATAAAATATAAAAGCAATTGAATAATGGCCAGTTCCAAAGGACGTGATTGGCGTACGGTCATTTATGGGGATTACGGGCTACTACCGAAGATTCATTTAAGGGTTTTCAAGAAATGAAAATCCCATAACTTCTTTACCGAAGAAAGGGAAGAAATTCAAGTGGAATCAAAAGTGTGAAGAAAGTTTTAAAAAGTTAAAAACATTACTAACTACTGCACCAATCTTAAGAATTGTTGATCCTAATAAAGACTTTATAGTATGCACTGACGCATGCAACGACAGTCTAGGTGGAGTTTTAACTCAAGAAGGACATGTGATTGCATATGAGTCTAGGAAGCTTAAGATTCATGAGAAAAACTACACAACTTATGATTTAGAGTTGGCTGGCGTCATACATGCTTTGAAGATGTGGCGCCATCACTTAATCGAAATAAAATTTATATTAATGATAGATAATAAAGGATTAAAATATTTGTTGGATCAACCTAACTTAAATGCAAGGCAAGATAGGTGGCTATCTTTCCTTAGCGACTACGATTTTGAAATCCAACATATTAAGGGAAAATAAAATAAGGTTGTTGATGCTCTAAGCAGAAATGCAAAACTAAATTTTGTAGCAACAATCAACACTTATAAAACAGATTTAGAAGAACAGCTAGAGGAAGGAGTGAGATTGGATGAAAACTATTAGAAATTACAAGCAAAAGTAACAGAAAATTTAACTGAAATTTTAAGTACAGGGTATAGTCTAAACGAAAAAGGATTATTTCTATATAAAGATAGGTTGTATATACCTAATGTACCTAAGATTAAGTTACTGATTTTAAATGAAATTCATAAGACTCCTTACTTAGGACATCCTGGTTATCAGAAGACTATAACCATGTTACAGAAGGATTATTTTTGGCCAAACATGAAAAATGAACAGGCAGAATACATTGCCAAGTGCTTTGAATGTCAACAAGTTAAGACTGAACACCAACATCCAGCCGGTTTACTACAACCATTACATATTCCTATTTGGAAGTGGGTAATAATCAATCTTGATTTTATTACAGGTCTACCTAGAAATCAAAATCTGAATGATTCGATAATGGTAGTCATTGATAAACTTAGTAAAGCAGCTCATTTTATACTTGTAAAAACCACTTACAAGGATGCTAATATTGCTGATATATTCATGAAACAAATATTTCCTTTACATAGGATACCGAAATTCATAATTTTTGATAGCGACCCTAAGTTTACGGGCAATTTCTGGAAGTCTTTGATTAAAGGACTGAATCCTCTTTTCATCCCCAGACAGATGGACAGGCTGAAAGAGCGAATCAAGTGTTGGAAGATATGCTCAAAATGTATGTTACGGAACAACCAGGTAAATGGGAAGATTATTTACACTTGGTAGAGTTTGCTTACAACAATCACTACCAAGCTTCAACAAGATACAATCCATTTGAAATTTTGTATGGCAGAAAGTGCAATACTCCCATATCATGGAGTAACCTAGTTGACAGGTTAGTATTAGGACCTGAACTACTAAAAGAGATGGAGTTAATTGTAAAAAAAGTGCAAGGTAACTTAAAAGTTGCACAAGATAGACAGAAAAGTCAAGTAGATATTAAACGAACTAAAAAAGAGTTCCAGGTAGGTGAACATGTCTTTATAAAGGTAAGGCCTAAAAAGAGTTCTCTGAGATTAGGAAGTTGTGCTAAGTTGGCACCATGATATTGAGGACCTTTTGAGATACTTTCCAGAATAGGAAATGTGGCATATCAATTGGATTTACCGCCAAATTTGAAGGTTCATAATGTTTTTCATATCTCTGTGTTAAAAAAATATGTACATGATGCTTCTCATGTTATAAAATGGAATGATGTGCAAGTGGAACCCGAAGGATATTTTCTAGTGGAACCGAATTGTATCCTTGAAAGGAGGGAGTTCTTGCTTTGGAATCGCACCATTGGTCGGGTGAAGGTGCAATGGAAGCACATTAGTCCAGAAGAAGTCACCTGGGAATTGGAGAGTCATATGCGGGCTACATATCCAATTCTATTCCAGGGCAATTCTGATGATGAAGAATAAATAACATCGAGGACGATGTCATATTTAAGGGGGTGTGTATGTCACATGCCCCAAATTGCAAAAACAATTTATGTTTTAAGAAACATTATGTTATACTTTTTATTATAAAGTTTGTAATTAATGACCAAGTAGGGTCAAGGATAATTGAATGTAATTGCTGAATATATTCGTAATTAATAAATGAAAGATGAGACAACAGCTTAAGGAGGCTGTTAAATGAGTGTTTTACTGGTCACTTGGTGGAATAGGCTGGGTTCAAAGCAGATTGACACTTGGCAGCATCCTAAAACTACTTCTAGCTATTATAGGAGGAAACTTCCCTATTTTTGTGGTCATGTTACCCAATAAAGTGGAACAAGAGAAGGTGGTTCATTAAGTGAAAACTGACTGAAAAGACCTAGGCATGCTAATAAAAACTTCCCATTGAAGACAACCGAGGCTTCTCATTCTTCACTTGTTAAAATTCTAAGTGAATTTAGTGCACAAGAAAAATTAGATGGAGGGGACTAGCAGAAGTTTTGTTTGGAGTGAAAAGTGATGAAGTTCTGAATTAGTGCAGCTATTCAAAGCTGAGTTCATACTGCTGCAAGAAGAACATATTTACTGTTGAATACTCAGTAGAGTTTCAAATGATTACTAAACTAGATCTCTCACCCAGTACTTCTATCAGGTGGACCAGAAGACAAGCTCGGGAGTCCTGATATTTGCAGTTCAGCTATCTCCAGGAGTTGGTTGGGAGGAACAAGTTCCTTCAGCTGTTATCACCTCTTCTACATTTCCACGTTCTACATGATTTATCTATTTTCTAATTACACATTTATATTAAGAAGGATTGAATTTAAGCAATAATGTGTTATGCTTATGTTATGTTGTTATTAGGATTAGTTAATGAAATCTTTTACCGTGAAAAGATAGTCAAATGTTGGATTAGATATAGATTAGGATAAATGATTAGAAGAATTTTCAATTTTACTGATAGATAAAAAAATAACTAACTATATTTTTCCACACCTTTTTAAAGGTAGTACTCTAGTACAGTAGGTTAGATTAAATTCTGATAAAAAATCGAATGAAGTATGCCTAAATGTGTTTATTTACCTTCTATAGATTTCATAGGGTTAATCCAAATTATGTTTTCCTTTCTATTTCAGAAATTTCCTTAGACATAGTACATTATCATAAAATAACAGAACTATCTCTAAGAAATATTTTAAAGAAATATATATATTTATATAAACTTTGTCTGTGCACTTATTTACACAGTGGATAAAATATTACTATAATCCTATTATCATAGTAACTAAAATACATTATAAAACAGGAAATCAATAAGCGAGATTAACTTAAAGAAACAGTAAAATTAGGATAATTTCATTATTAATCTAAGTAAAAATGAAACTTGAATAACATTATAATCAAATATTAAACTCCATATTAATTTAAAAGTAATTAAGATTTTATAAATAAAACCTATTTTGAAGAAACTGTCAAATATGACTATCATTACTTCCTCTTTAACTAGGAGAGGGAATATACAGTTTCACCCAAAATTACTTAAATCATACGTTCTTCATTTTTATAACCACAATTATCTAATATATAAATATACAAAATTAAATACATTTTCCACAGAAAAAAAGTATTAAAATTGTTTGGTAAATATGAGCTAAGAAAGTTAAAATAAAAACCTTTCAAAACATTCCAACCCAGGAAAACAGTAAAGACTCAAGTAGTATTATTCACCCTTTCCTTTATCTCTTTGCTGAAATAATTACTTATTGACAATAAAAATCAAACTCTGTTCTAATACTAACTGTCTGAACACTTTGGTTTCTCTTTTAAACAAAATCAAAGAAAAATGCAAACTGGAACCATCTTAAAACTTATTTCAAAATTCTTTAGCTAATATACATCAATACCAATATTATAGCAGTAATAATATCTCTGTTTAGGTTAATTTAAAAAGAATTGAAATAACCAACAGATAAATATTACAGCCTGCCATCATTTTCTTAAAACCACGGTATATATATTACCAATTATAGAAGTTACCAAAATAGTAAGCTTAAAATCTTATTCAAAATTTAAACAGTAACTAAACCCTAAACTTCTTCCATAAAAAACCACTACTATATCCATACAGGATACAGCCTAATGGCCTTTTTACAACAAAAGAACCACGGCTTCAAATCCTGTTAAAATTATAATATTTAAAATTCAAGTCACAACCGAGAAGACCCGAAAATATTTCATCACGAAACGACCGCTAGGGATTAAACATTTTTCCTATCAACACATTACAGTCTCGGCCATATGGCCTTCCTAAACATTCACGATTTCTAATAACCAATAAATGGAGTTGTATCTCGGTGGAACTACAACACTGAACTCCATACAACCATCGCAGAAGGACCTCAGGTAGGACTGAGGCTTACCAGGATGAACGCCATCGTGGAGACCTTTTGGTGGTGTCCTTCAGCACAGAGCAATCGATTCAAAAGTCTACACAATCGAAAAATCCACCAAACGTTAAATTCTTACAGTTAATAAAGATAAAAAACAAATAATAGTGCAGAAGAGTTATAGAATGTTTAAAACTATTTTTTCTTATGTGAAGAGTTGATGCTTGGCCACAATGGTGACATGAACAAACCATAACCACAAATAAGGGTACACCGAGCTACAAGGAAGCTCTGTCAAGAAAACCCCAACGCGCAATGTACAGGCCTGAAACCAAAAACCATGATGAAACGGAGTCAAATATCACACTAGAAATTGGGCAGTGTAGACAGATAACCCTACACTCATCAAGAACACTCAAATAAACAGTTAAGACCACACTATGATGAATCAAGAACCGTGCTCACATTACCAAGTTCACCACCGCACCAGTACATGAAGGGTAGCACTTGCAGAGGCAAGGTAATGACGAAGGGTAGCGCTTGCATATATATGGTAACAACGATAGAGGGCTCATACACAGAATGAAATAGTGGCCATGTAAACCCTATAGGCAGAAGGACTTGGAATGGCAAAAAGGAGGCCTGCACTCAAAGGGTTTAAGGGATAACAACAAAGCCTTGCGGCCATGAGGTTGTGGCTCTCCACTCCATAGCAGAGACAAGAAGTTAGGTAAAATGTGATTTTTTAGGGTTTAGGAGAAACTTATATGGTGAAATGCAAAGTTCAAAACCATAACCAACAATCCTCTAACACGTGGCGATGAAATAATTCTCAAGTCGTGGGTTTTGCATTATAGTTCGAGACTCCTTTGGAGCAGCCTGCACACAATAGAGTTTTATATATAAATTATGGTTAAAACCCTTCTCATAACATTCAATACCTTTCATTTTAGTATGCACATTATAACCATTTCTCCATTAGAATAATATTTAGAAAACTATAATCTACATGTTATAATTACTAAAGGAAACAATATTGGAAGTAGTCCATGCTTAAACTAGGGTTTGTTTTTTATCAACCATGTAAATGGGCAAGAACTTATGTAAGGAAACCATTAACCTTGTTAGAATAACAAAAATCACCCTATAAGGAACTATGGAATTTGTAAAAACACCTTGTAAAGAAACCTAGGGCAATATTTTGGTTAAAACACTTATGTGTATAAGCTTGCAACAATAGATAGTTTCATAGCTTAATTTCTTAGTGTAAGTATTCTAACTTAGCTTTGATATAGGGTAATAATAATGTTTACATCGTATCTCCTGGAGAGATGAAGTCATGTGAAGGCTAGGTTGAATAGATTTTATAGGGAATAATATTTCATTCCTTACACAAAATAGTAACACTATTAATTTTATTTTTTTTCAATGTGGTTCACGTACCGGCTTGACCGACGGGCTATATCCACGGAATAATTTCTGGCGGACCCACCCGAAGGGGCCTCACACCCGCGGCCTCTACGTGCCTAACCCCAAGAGAGTCGATGAGAATGGATCCCGCGACCTCACATGCTGGGAGGCCTAAGTACGAGTACTCGACCGATTGAGCTAACTCTTGGGGCTAGTAACACTATTAATTATCAATATAATGTTCCTAATATTATATTCTTACTTGATGAATACCTAAGCAGTTAGAAGTCTGTTTCTGCATAACATCTTTAGTCTTATGTCGAATATTATATGGCTATACCTATATTTAGTTTTTTCTAGTTTACTTAGCGTTTGATTATTGTTGAAACAAATACCCTTGGAATTACCATAGTATCAAGTAGTAAGGTATTAAAGGACCTGTTTTACGAATTACTTTTCACTAGGATTACATACATGACCTAAGCTGATAATAGATAGATAAAATTTAGATGAACAAATTATAGTTGAAGCAAAATGGAAGAACAACTGGATTATGTCAGTTTTTTTTCTAAGCACTTATATTTATCAGAAAACTAATTAAAACATAAATATACAGATCAACGATACCTCATTCATTTTGATAAAAGCTGTAAAGTAAATAAATTTACTAGCATTATATTTTATGCTAGTTGAGATAATAATCTCGATCCGAAAATTGGTTACAAAACGTCTTACCTATATAAGACCTGTAAAAGAAGCATCACTTCACTACATTAGTGTTGGAGGAGCTAGTCGGTAAGCTGACTAAGTTGATTAGCTGACTAAGTCGATCAGCCGACTAATTAGAGATTAGGTCGGCCACCTAAGGTGGTGTCGGTTGACTGAACTGATAGGTAGTTATTTGTAACTGTTTGTAAATGATATATATTAGGCTGTTGAGCCAGATGAGAACTTGGTTCAGTTTTGTGTATTATATGGACTCTTCTATTACAATATAATCTGTTATTCCTACATTTGTGTTCTATCTCTTGTCTCTAATATTTCTGTATGATTTTAATGTGTATTATTGGTAACCCTCTGTGATCCATGATATTACAACATTGGTTCCGTTTCCAGTAGTACATATTTGAGATGAATACAATCAGATGATATTAGAGTAGGAAATTAAGTGGGAGCGCAAGATTAAGTGTGAAGAAACGGATTAACGATTGCTCAGGAGAAAGAAAGATTCTTTACTGAAACCCACGAAAAGTTTGTAGAATCGGTACCCCAGATTTTGAAGAAACTTATGGATGAAAAATCCGTAAGCGATTAAAGAACAAGAGCTGCTAGAGAAACTGATTCGAGGGGGAAGAACAAACTTGTCGGAATGGTTTGAAAAGATCATTGATGATTTCTGCAAGGAGCAAGCTATAGAAGAAATAACTTCGGTAGAAACCATTCAGAATAAATTCTATATAGACCTTACCGAGCACCTCCTGTGCTCCTTACTAACCTTGTTGTTCAAATTATTGATAGAAAAAGGAGTGGGTCATATTGTCTAACCTCGTCCATCATTATGCGAACAACCACAAAATTCCAACTGGGCAGAGAAACAAAAGAAGTGGGAGAAATTCATTGCCAAAAGGGAGTGGGAATATTTCCTAAGCAAGTAAACAGAACTATCTGAGCTTTCTAAAGAGTCAGGTAGGAAATGGGGGGGTAGGTGGTCGTATGTCGGGGTAAAGTAAAGGGGATTCTAGTCGACTAAAAAGAGGTACCATCACCAGCGATGAAAAGTTGACCTAAAAAGGAAATCGAACGGACAGGGATACACAAAGGTATGATGGATTTACAGAAGATAGAGAGGGAGAAGAGGATGAAAAGGAGGGAAGAAAGAAGAGAAATATCTATAGCACTGCAAATAGGATTGAGTAATAGGGTGACAGACTAAGAAAGAAATCCACCAGAGTCGGGTCATGACCAACAGGAAGAAAATGTCGATGAAGAAATGACACCCATGGAAGAAGACTTGTGGATAGAGCAACGAGAAGCTCTCCAAATAGAAGTTCCCCAAGAGATAAGACCTTTGTCTCCAATGAATCCGAGTACTAGGATACAAGCCATTGTCAAAGAGGACCTAAGACTAAGAGCTGGTGAGTTTGGTATATGGATCCGACTAGACGATGAAGTAAATGATGATAATCATCTAGTGATTCGTTGACCAAAGGAAGTAAATTGGGTCACGCTTCAGGCGTACCCCTCCAACTGAAGTATCCATTTACTTTACTCAACACATGAAGGAGCACCCCCCCTACCAAATATAGCTTTGGAGAATACATAAAACTTTGACTTGCAGACAAATAATTGCAGTTGGACATCGACAGGAGAAGTCAACCCCGACAGACTGCTTGTCGGAGAAGAAATGACAAAGAAAACAACCGACGAAAATGAGAGTTCCGTCGACAACAACTCTGCACAAAAAGACAAACAAAACAGCCCACTACCCCTACCACCACCCCCACCACCGCCACCTCTTGAAGAAGATAGCGACATCGAATCCGACATGGGTCACGGATCAGCGCATATCCCTCTATATGAGGGCGACGAATATCCCAGATGACATTGGTTTGTCTATGAATCGACATGGGAGGCAAACTAGGTCACAACAGAAGATAGACAGATGGCCCAGTTCGCTGGTGCCTTGAGGAAAAGAGCTCTAACACGGTATATGACCTTTACTGAGAGAACCCCTCATGCATCCAAGGAAGAAATTAAAGCGCAATTTTTATCGTTCTTTAAAACTCTAGATGATAAAAATCTAGCAGCTAAAAAGTTCAAGACAACCTCGCAAAATCCAGCAGAATCCGTCCGAGAGTACGAAAAACTTTGGAAAGATATTCTCAGCTAACTCGATTATGTAATTGATGAACAATTGTTAATTTAGTGGTTTCTTGTAGGTATTTCACAGAAAATTCGGTGGCATATAAGCCTGGAGATATTCAAGACATATGAATATGCGCTTACTAAAGCCCTACAGGTGGAGATGGATGAGGACTTCCTAGCATATCCCATGGATACTAGACTGAAAGAACAGCTCGAATTCATGCAGAAATCACTAAAGGATCTAAACCTTAAGATTTAGGATGTCTGGTGCACAAAATGCTCAACGACTGGACATTCAAAAGATAACTGTCGACAGGACATCAGCTGATAGGATGTTCGATTTGTGCAAACAAAGTGTTTTTGCGACATCTGCCAAGAACATGGAGAACACACCACGAAAGATTTCCCGTTTAACATGAAGAATGGTAAAGCATATTGGTGTGCAATATGTGAAGTTAAAAGTCATACCACGGTTGACTGCCACCTAAACTTAAAAAATCGACAAAATTACCAAGCAGTCTACTAAACGAATGCAGTTACGCAGAACAACAAGAACAATCAATGAAGCAATGCCCAAAATGAATAGAATAATCAAAGGTACGAAGGTTGTCGATATGAGCACTCGCTCGACAAATGACGTGGAGGATATGGAGGTCGAGGTCGATTCTCTAGGAATTGCTACAACTGACCACATTGGCCCATCCAAATTATTCACATGCTACAAAGAAGGTCATCGATATCTAGACTGTCCATACAAGGACAGAGCTGGCTTAAAATTGTGTACTAGTTGTGGAGTAGGGGATCACTCCTTAGAGGATTGGCCTACTATGCTTGATAAAATTAATAAGAAAAAAAATGTTAATGTCTTGTCGTGCGGTCAAAAACATGATATTATCAATACAAATAATTTGCATATAGTAACCCGACAAGGGACAAAAATTGGGAATGATAATCCACGTATAAGCAAAATAAAATAAAAGAATGATTATCCTGACCCAGTTAAACAAAAACAACTATATAAAGATGCAATGAATGTATTTAAATAATTTGCTCGACAGGAGAAGCTGACGATAATCGATAAAGCACAATTAAAGAATTAATATGCTTAGTACAAGATGATAAAATGGTATCCCAATTCATCGACTTATTGTATAAAATAAAACACAACAATAACATAGAAAAACGAACAAAAAATATCTACAGCCTAAACCAAAAGGACAAAAGTGATGCTGACCCACTTGTCGACCTAGAAATTGAAAGATACCATGTCCGAAAAGTTGTTCTCGACTTCAGATCACAATTAAACATTATGAATCGCAACACTTGGGAACAATTAGGTGGACCTCAACTATACGAATAAGGAATATACCTGAAATTAGCTGACCAGCTTGATTGAACCTATCAGAGTCTGGAAAAATGTCAACACAACAATAAAAGGAATATCGACCAAAGTTTATTTTGAAATTCTTGACCCTAAAGAAGGATCCAACTCCTTTCGAGCGTTAGTAGGTTGACCTCGGGGAAGAAAAATGAAAGCCTCGATATCCTTAGACAAGGAAAGGATAAAAATAAAAGGGAATGGACAAGAATTCATAGTACCTATCCATCCATCCCAAGGAGAACCTTGGATAGAACCAATTGATGAAGAATTCAACATCCGACAACTATATCAGATACAAAACAATAAGGACTACATAGAACCCAATGTCTATGGTGAACTTCACTTAGGGAATCAAGATTCAGTAGGATACAACTCAGACGCAGAATTATATGATTGGGAAGTCGAGAACTATGAAACACAAGCAAGGGGATGCTGGACCATTCAAAAATTGTAGAAGAAACCAGTCCAACAATGCTTCGTGGTGTCAATCATCCCAAAAATATTTGAAAATAAAACTAGGGAATAACCTACCCTAAAACCAAAAAATGTAAATATCACACAAGTCCCAAGATACAAAGAAAGAGAATCACCAGCTATGCACATAGAACAAGTATCCAGGAACATTGGTGAACATGGCCGACTACAAAGTTTAGTGGAAACTTTCACAGGACAAGCTGCTAGATGGTGGGATACCGATCAATCAATACTGCAAACATGGACAACAACTTCGAATTACTTTATATAGAAAGATTCGGAGGAAAAAGGTTAACCAATCAAGCCCAAATACCTATATTCATCCAAGGACAGGATCCAGAAGACCACATAAGAACATGTGAAAAAGAATGGAAAAGACCTGGGTATAAGGATGAACGTACATGGCCACACCTGTTTCCATCGACGCTATCCAACTTACCAAACAAATGGTACAAAATGGAAGAAGCTCAGGGTGAAACATTCCTATGGCATGAACTTAGAGAGAATTTTATCAAAGACTTCAGCTTTATACCACAAGGCGAAAAATTAGTCGAAACTGCAAAACAAATTAAGGCATTTGTAGAACCAACCGGGAACAAAAACCTAATAAAAAATCAGCACCGACCGAAAATAAACTACAATAATATACAAACTAGGACAATACCATAGTCAACAAGACTACATATGGAAAATGAAAATCCAGAAGGGAAAATATTTAGATGGAAATCAAACCATGCCAAAACGACAAAACCAATTTGCACAGTGCTCAAAGTCGAGACAGTCGAAGACACCGACCGAATGACTGCAGCAGACTTTCCTGCCACATTTTCATAGTTTAAAGAAGGGATTCGACCAACCAATGAAGCCAAATAACCTGAATGGTTAAACGCTAAAGTGAAAACTAAAGAATTCAACATATCAAATGATGATCGACAAAAAATAGCAAAAATTGGAGACTACTGGAGTGAAGAGCAAACAACATAAATAGTAAACCTACTAAAAGAATTCCAGGATGTATTTGCTAGAGACTACAAGGATATTAAAGTTCTGGTACATGAAATGGGTGAAATGAAGATTGACATTAAACCTGATGTCTGACCTGTAAAGAAAAGACCATATAAACTAGCTCATAAATACAAAGATATAGTCAAGAAAGAGATTGATAATATGCTTGCAGCAAGAATTATCTACCCTATTGACCAATTAGAATGGGCAAGTCCAATGGTTGTTCTACCAAAGAAACACGATCCAACCAAGCTAAGGATCTGTGTCGATTTCAGAGACCTAAATAAAGTTACATTAACAGACCCATTTCTAACACCTTATGCAAATGAAATCTTAAATGAGGTCGCAGGACATGAATGCTACTCATTTACAGATGGATTCTCAGGTTATAACCAAGTACCAATAGCCAAAGAAGACCAGAAAAAGACAACATTCGTATGTGAATTTGGCTCATTTTCTTACAGGGTTATGCCTTTTGGACTAAAAAATGCACCTGCAGTATTTTCAAGAATTGTGGTCAAAACATTTCAAGAATACATTTACAAAACGATGGCAGTATATTTCGATGACTGGACAATATACTCTATGCTGAAATATCACTGCAAATGGCTAAGGATCATGTTGGAATGATGGCGACAAATCCAACTATCTATGAACATCAAGAAGTGCATATTTCTGACCCATATAGGGATACTATTAGGACACATTGTCTTCAAAGAAGGCATCAAGGTTGAATTCGCAAAGATAAAAATTATTCTCAACCTAAAACCACTGGTTAATACAAAACAAGTCAGGTTACTACTTGGTCATACAGGATATTACAGGAAATTCATAAGATATTATTCAGATATGACATATCCACTGGAACAACTGTTAAGAGAAGATCAGGAGTTTGATTGGACAGAGGAATGCAACATATCATTCAAAATACTAAAAAGGAAGTTAGTTGAAGCACCCATTCTAAGATTTCCAAATTGGTCGACCAAATTCCATGTACAAATCAATGCATCAGGCCTAGCAATAGGAGCAATCCTAACTCAACCAGGGGAAGACGGAATGGACTACCCTATAGTCTACAGCAGCAGAAAATTAAATAAAGCAGAAAGAAACTATTCGACAACAGAGAGAGAAGCATTAGGAATGGTCTTTGCACTACAGAAGTATCGAAATTACCTATTAGCGAACCCATTTATATTTTATACCAACCACCAAGCACTAAAATACCTTGTCATTAAACCTTTACACCATGGGAGAATTTGCCAATGACTACTTCTATTCCAAGAATTTGAATTTGAAGTCATTGTCAGACCAGGAAAATTAAATGTCGAACCCAACCACTTATCACGAATCGACATAGGAGAGGAACTGACAGGAGTCGAAGACGACCTACCAGATGCACATTTATTTCGAATAGAAGCAGTACCAGCAGAATTAGAGGAAATAGCTCAATTCTTAGAAAATGGACAAGCACCAAAGGGCATGAGCATGAAGAAGAAACAAATCTTAGCCATGAAAGCTACACCATATCGCCTCATAAATGGATTCTTATATAAAATGGGCTTGGACGACATCCTCAAAATATGTGTACTAGAACATGAAAGAAATAATATCATGTATGAAGCACACTATGGACCAGCGGGAGGACATTTTCAAGTAGACACAACTGCCAAGAAAACCCCATAGTCAAGGTTATGGTGGCTGACACTTTACAAAGACTGTAAAAGTTTTGTAAACCAATGTGACCGATGCCAACGACTAGGTTGACCTCTACCTAGTACAGGAAATGCTCTTGATATCAGTAAACCCAAGTTTGATGTTTGAAATTTGGTCCATCGACTTCATAGGACCATTCCCCATACCAGCAAAAAGAATAGGTGCAAGGTACATAATAACTGCAGTGGAGTATGTAACCAAGTGGGCAGAGGCAGAAATGGTCGACACATGTTCCAGTGAGATAGCTGCTAAATTCATCTATGAAAATATAATCACCTAATTTGGATGTCCAATAACCTTAATCAGCGACCAAGTGTAACGTCCTCTACCCTCCGACCGGGCAAGAGGATGCTACTAAACACCAAACATCTGGGCAAGTAGCCCCATGAACATGCACATACATGTAATGATGAAATAAAAAGCATGAACATGCTACATACTAAGATGCATAATCATTCATATACATAGCGGAAGCAAACAGCATTTAACATGTACATCATCATAATCCATTAATAGTAACATAATTGCAGAAGTAAAATAGTCAAGGAATACTTATCTTATAGAACTGTCCCACAACCAACTACGTCGCTACAACGTTCCACCCAACCATAGGCCAGCGTGATCCTTAATCTTTCAACAATGCTACCACCCATGAGCCAGGCATGATTCCCCAAGGAATAAGGAACTAGCAAGCTTACACATAGCTAAGGATAACAACACAACAAGGATACAAAGTTCAACCAAGCCAACATAGTTGGGTTTATCAGGTGAACAACGGATCAGCCAAGCCAATCAAGTTGCGTTTATCAAGCCATCCAGGAGCTAGGAAAGGCTAAATGCTAAGCTGGTGAGCTCCTTGAAGAGCTAAGGACAACTAGACCAGAACCAGCCTGACTTCTAGGACACCCACACACATACAACACAAGGAAATCAATCCTTTCTCTGCAATGCAGTCCCTCAGACCTTGATCTCCCTTCCAGTGCTATTCAAGGGTTGTGGAGAAGAAATCCATCCCACTAGCTCTGTCTGTGTGGTTCCCAACCCACCAGGTTTATCAAGCACGTCAAGCCTTCATTCACCACTCCAATTTAGTCCAAGGATAAAACCACTGCGTGCATGCAACAACCAACTATTAAAGCTTTAACAGGGGATATGCAACTCCCTGGGTCGTTCTTGGCCCTATCATGGCCAAAATGATCCCACAACAACCTACAACAACCAAAAACACAAGGGAAAACCACAGCCAACCAAAATTTGGATGAAACCACAACCCACACAACGTAGGTACTCCCAGCAACCCAATTGATCAGAGGAGAAGAACAACCATGGTCCAGCGATGAAGTAACCGAACATCACACAGTCTGACAATGGGAAGGGGAAAATGATCTCCTGCGTGAGAGTGAACATCTCACAGACTAGAAATTGGAGAGAAAAAGGGAGAATTAACCCCCATACAAGAAATTGCACTCCTTCTTAACTCAGCTTTGCGTGAGGAAGACCATCCGAACCGCCGGCGCGTGAGAAGGTGAACCCAAAGGACGAGAGAGTGGCATAGTCGTGGTTCTCTTACCCATGCGAAGGTGGAGAAATGGTTGTTGGAGTGAGCATGTGGCAAATACTGACAGTCCTTCCACCCACCACTTCCCAACAATAACTGCCTCAACTAAACAGGGGTTTAAAGTGTGACACTTGGCTTTTCCCCATGGGGTCCAGGTTTAGAAATCCCCCCTTAACCTTGGGAAATCATGCCCTTTTCAATATGGTTGCAGTGAACATAGTTGGTTGGGTTCCGTTAATTAAAATGCACATTTACATGATGCCACAATTTAATACGTGTCGTATGTCCCGATATACCATCGGTGACAATTCCAATTCGAAACATAACATAACCAAATCGATGGTGGGGCCTTTTCCTTTAGTTCCTCACCATGATTATTTACAATATATGTATCATGTATATTTAATGCATCGGGGTCAAAAATGGGGTGTTACATTCCCCTCTCCCTTCAATAGCACTGTCCTCAATGCTTTACAAAATTGAACCAAATTTCTACACTGGTACCGCCTCAGTGTTTTGCAGAATTGAACAAAAATGGATGTGCCAATCGCATGGCATCCTCTATCTCCCACGTAGCCTCTTCAGGTCTATAGTGCTCCCATTGCACCTTTACCTTCCCTATGGATCAGTTCCAGAGCATTGTGACCTTCCTGTCGAGGATGTGCATTGGCTCGATTTGGAAATCTCCCTGAGGTTCCACATATACAATTCAATTGATCACATGGTTAGGATCATGTACATATTTCTTAAGAAAAGAAACATGAAAAACATTATGAGCTCTAGTACTAGCAGGCAATGCAAGTCTATATGCAACAGGCCCTATTCTTTCAAGCACTTCAAACGAACCACAATATCTTGGTGACAGCTTGGCACAACTTCCAAGCTTCAAGGAAATTTTCTTTTCCCTCACTCTGAGGTAAACATGATCCCCAATACTGAACTCTCTGTTCATCCTATGCTTATCTACATAGCTTTTCTGTCTGTCCTGTGCTGCTTTCAGATTATGCATGATCTTTACAACCTCTCGCTCCATTTCTTTGAGCAATTATGTTCCAAGCACAACCCTGCTCACTGAATTATCCCAAGTCACTGGTGTTCTACACCTCCTTCCATACAAATCTTCATACAGACTCATCCCTAAGGATTCTTGCTGTCCATTGTTATAAGCAAACTCTACCAAGTGTAAGTAATCTTCCCACTTGGTTGGTTTGTCCATCACACACATCTGAATCATGTCTTCAAGCACCTAATTAACTCTTTCTGTCTGCCCATCTGTCTGAGGATGGTAGGCAGTGATGAAGTTTAGTTTTGTACCCAAATCTGCAAACAACCCCTTCCAAAAATTGGAAGTGAACTTGACATCTCTGTCAGAAACTATTGCCTTCGGCAATCCATGCAATAAAATCCATGGAAATAATCGTCCCATTTCCATTCCGGAATTGGCAAAGGCTGCAACAAACCTGCTAGATGTTGATGCTCAACCTTTACCTGCTGACATTTCATGCACCTTGAAATGTATTCAGCCATGTCCTTTTTCATTCCTGGACAAAATTACTGCTTTCCAGCTGTAGCAATTGTCTTTTGATATCCTGGGTGACCAGAATATGGAGCTTGATGGATTTCATCCATAACAACTCTCCTCAAACCTGCTACATCCAGAATATAAATTTCACCTTTATAAGTAAGAAGTCCATCTTCTTCCAATTGATATCCCTCATGCCTCTTCTCAATACTTTGTTGCTGCAATTTGTCTTTTACCTTCTCATACAATTCGTCTTTTGCAACATCATTAACAATCTACCACCTAAAATCTGATTGGAAAATACTAAGAGATGACACATGCATTTCTTGCATCTTCCTGCTGAGTGAATCAACTACCTTATTTTCTTTTCACTTTATGTGCTTGATTTCAAAATCAAACTCACATAAAAATTCCAGCCATCTCACTTGCCTAGCATTCAGAGTAGGCTGATCAAACAAATACTTCAGACCACAATGGTCTGTTCTGAGTTCAAATCTTCTACCCATCAAGTAATGTCTCCACATCTTGAGAGCATGTACTATGGCTGCAAGCTCGAGATCATGAGTGGCATAGTTCTTCTCCTGCTCCTTCAGCTTTCTTAAGTCATAACATATCATGTGGTTGTCCTGCATAAGAACTCCTCCAATCCCTTGTCTGCATGCATCGGTAAATAACACAAAATATTTCTCTAGATATGCAACTTTTAATACGGGTGCACTGGTGAGAATATGCTTCAACCACTGGAAGCTTTCTTCACACTTCGAAGTCCATTCGAACTTTACCCCCTTCTTTTGCAAAGAAGTGATGGCATGTGCAACCTTAGAAAATCCCTCAATGAATCTCTTGTAGTATCCTGCAAGTCCCATAAAAGATCTTACATCTGTCACATTTCTTGGAGTATGCCAATTCATAATGGCTTCAATCTTCTCAGGGTCTACTGATATACCCTCTTCTGAGATAATGTGACCCAAATACTGAATTCTATCTCTGTAGAAGTCACACTTGCTCAGTTTTGCATACAACTGATGCTCTCTGAGCAATTGCAATGTCAATCTCAAATGCTCTTCATGCTCTTCCTCATTCTTAGAGTAAAATGGAATATCATCAAGGAAAACAAGAACAAACTTGTCCAAATACCTGTTGAATACACTGTTCATAAGGCACATAAATGTAGACGATGCATTTGTGAGACCAAATGGTACCACTACAAACTCATAATGCCCATACCTTGTCCTAAAGGTTGTCTTATGAATGTCTTCATCTTTGATTCTCACCTGATGGTAACCAAACCTCAAGTCAATCTTGGAAAATACCTTTGCTAACCTCATTTGATCAAAGAGGTCATCAATCCTAGGCAAAGGATATTTATTCTTTACAGTAACCTTGTTCAACTATCTGTAATCAATACATAACTTGAGTGTACCATCTTTATTCTTTACAAACAGAACTGGTGCTCCCCAAGGAGACACACTCGGTCGAATATACTTCTTTTCCAACAACTGTTGCAGTTGCATCTTCAACTCTAGCATCTCTAGTGTGCTCATCCTATAGGGTGTCTTGGACATTGGTGTTGCTCCTGGCACAAGTTCAATTGTGAAATCAATGTTCCTTTTTGGAGGAAGCCCTAGAATCTCATTAGGAAACACATCTTTGAATTCCTGTAACACCTGATAGTCCTCCAACTTAGGAGTTTCATCTCCTGTTGGTTCCAGAATATGAGCTCCATACAACTAGCAACCTTTCCTATAGAACTTCTTCAATTGCATTGCTGAAACCTGTCTTACTGAAATTACCTTTGGAATACCCTTCACAACTACTGGGTTTCCTTCTTCATCTGTGCATTCAAAAGTCTTGTTATAACAGTCAATCTTTACTCTATGAGCTTCTAACCAATCCATTCCAATGAGAACATCTTAGGAACCAAGCGGTAGAACATTCAGATCTACACAAGTGATCAATCCATTCATAACCAATGGAAATTTCTCCACTACTTCACTAACCTTTCTCTTAGTCCCAGTGGCTAGCTGAACTAACCAATATTTTCTATGCTTTACCTTCTTAAAAGCACAAATCCCCACTACTATAGGGGTGATGTAACTGTGAGTAGAACCAGGGTCAATAAAAAATAGAAACAGATTGTTCAACAATCTTACCTGCAACTTCAACCACATCTAACTGGTGATCTACCTGGAGGTCCTCCAGTGCTGCATAAATTCTAGGGACTGCGCTTGCTACTTGACCCACTATTTCTGCTTCCTGAATGTTATAAGCTGGCCTTGCACTTTCATTCTCGAGTGGACAATATCTGCACAAGTGGGGTCCTTCACATTTCCAACATTTGAGTGGACCTTTATTCTGTTGTGGATCTTTAGACTTTCCGCCTGTCACTCCAATTGGATTACTCATAGCTTGGGATGGCTGCTTCTACTAATTCCTAAATCTAGAAGGTTTGAAACCTTTCTTTCTTTTATCAAACTTCTCATTCTTCTTGTCCTTTTATGCCTTATGGTAATCAGGTTTACCTTTTCTTTGCTCATAGCAATGCTTAGCCTTCCTTATGGCTTCTTCAAGAGTTCTAGGTTCATAAAACTCAATTCTATCTTTGTAAGACTGAGGCAATCCACTCAGAAACCACTGGACCTTCACTTTTTCATCTCTGATGTACCGGACATACCTCAACAATTCCAAGAACTTATTTGCATATTCATCCATGGTCTGTTTTCCCAATCTCAGCTCATGGAACTCTTTAATCCTGTCATCATAATACCTTCCAGAGAGGTATTTCTGCTTGAAATACTTCTTGAACTGTTTCCACTTCAGTTTCCTTTCATTGATCCTCTTTACTTGCTTGAAGTGCTCCCACCAAATGGATTCTCTTCCATTTAGATTGAATATGGCAACTCTTAGCTTCATGTTTCCCGAATAATCCTGCACTTGAAATTACTTATTTATCCCAAGAAGCCAAGCTTCAACCTCTTGTCCAGCCTTTATCTCGCCATCAAATGTAGGAGGTTTAGCTTTCTTAAATTCATCTCGAGAGCGATCCCTATGGTGTCTTCTTCTTTTCCTTTTGTGAGAAGATGAACTTGTATCTCTGCTGGATTGTTTAGAGTCAGATGATCCACTAGAATTCCTTCTCCTTCTCCTAGCACTACTCTTACTACCTTCCGGTCTTGTTGTACCTCGTCCAAAATCTATCTTTCTCTGCAACTCTGTCAAACTCTGTAACATGGCAACATTCAACTGATGCTGCTCTTCCTAGGATTTAATCAAGCTTCTCATGGTGGCTGCAACATATAATGGTGTCTCTTGGAATCTCCTTCCATTAGACTCTATGTCATCATTTCCATTATGGACATTTTCTCCCATGGCATCTCCTGCATGCTCGTAAGAATCTCGAGCATCATATCCGTCATGGGTTCTCATGACTGAACCACCTCTTGCTTTACCACACTGTTCTACCTGGAATACTGCTCTTGGAGGTGTCTATAATTATGCAAACATGTTAGTAGCAAACTGTTAGATGCATATCATAAAGATAAATTAGAACTACTTACCTTCCTCTTCTGGAAATTCATAAAATAACAATTTTGTTAAAACACAAAATTTTCTCTCTTCTTTTTCAGCCCTATAATCTACTGACAGTCTGTTGAAAAATCCACTGAAAAACAATTGAAAACTACTTGAAAACTCCACTTCAAAAAACCCAAATTTCCTTGTACAGGATCGGGTCTCATCCCAACTAATGTTCTGACGTTTCGGTGGCCAAAACCACTAATTTTCCCCGCTGCTCATCAGCAGTCTGTTCATTTATATTTCTCCAGAGTATCGGACCTGTAGTGCTCTAAGATTCTGAATTTCATCAACGGGTTGCTCTTCTATTTCCTTCTGTTGTATCAGCTCCCTAATCATCTAACCTTCCGAACTGAATCACGATGAAACCAAATTATGCGTTGCATCGGCGATCGGGTGCTCTGTACATTGGGTGGCTAGTCGTATTGGTTTCCACAACAGTGGCCAACGGTCCTTCTGTGTCTTCCACGGCCATAAGCCTATCGGCGGTCGGAACCTCTGGTCACTGCAGCATTAGCAGTCAGAAACCCTATCTGTCGGAAGGATAGTCCTCTAGCCTTCCGCAATGGCGGACACGCAATCAGCTGAACTTTTTCGATGCCCATCGATGGACCAGACCACTAACTTCTCCCGCAGCGTCGACAAATACTTCAACTATAATTTTTCAATCAGCGGTCGGAACAACTATCCATCAGAGGGATAGTCTACTAAACAGCCGCAATGGCGGATGCTCAATCAACTATCTTCCGCCGATCGATGCTCTAATCCTCTATCATTTTCCGATCACCAATGGGTTCGACACTTAGATAAGTCTTTGAAATTTCTTCCTTGCATCGGCTTTTCTTTTAGCTAATGTTCGTCGATCCACTCCACTAGCCACGGCATCTTCTTCTTCTGTGCGTTGGCGATCCCAACAACTATTCATCGGCAATCCCAACCACTATTCTTTTCCAATCGTCGATGATCTCATTCCTTAGAAAATTTTCGTAAATGTTCTGCCTTGTCTTCCACCACATCGGCTGTCGAAGCAATTTTCCAATACGTCATCAGCGGTCAAGGACTCTATCCATCAAAAGGATAGTCCTCTAGCCAGCCACAACGGCAGACGTCCAATCGACTAATTTTATTCGACGTATCTCATCGGCAACTAAATCATCTAAGCATCGGCGATGTGATCAACTAATCATCGTTGATGGCCGATGATTCTACGACTTAGAAAAGTTTTCAAAAAAAATTCTTGTCTTTTTCTCCGTCGGTGTTTCGGCGATCTCATTGTCTATCTTTCACTGATCCGTTTAACTACCCTTCGGCGAAAGCTTCCCTTATCTTCCACCGACTCCATCGACTCCATCTTCTCCTATACGTCGCCGATCCAATCAACTATTTGTCACCGCCATATCGGCGACCTTTAACCATACAGAGCCGACGTTTCGGTGCTTTCGTCCCCATTTCTCCGCCGATCAAATCGACTAATTTTCGTCATCGGGTCTGCATCGGAGGTTCATCTATCTAATTTTTTCGATGTGCTGATGGCCAAACACATAAAGAATTTTCCGAAACCAAAGTTGTTTATCCCTCGTCGGGTGACCTTCAGACTAGCTCTTTCGCTGCATCAGAAAAACTTCTCACTAAGTTTTTTGATGAGCTGACATTTTTGGCACTTAGAAAATTTTTGAATTTTCCTGCCATTCACCCATTTTTCTCCTGGTTTCTTCTGGGCAGTAGGAAACCTGCCTATGTTAACTGATCTTTCATGGCCCGCTGAGGCCCAAATGTTGCAACATAAGCTTTGTCACCACATCTTCATGGCCCATTCAGGCCCATGCTGCAACCAGAGCTCTAATAGCACACTGTAACGTCCCCGACCCTCCAACTGGGCAAGAGGATGCTATAAACACCAAACATCCTGGCAAGTAGCCCCATGAACATGCACATATATGTAATGCTGAAATAAAAAGCCTAAACATGCTACGTACTAAGATGCATAATCATTCATATATATAGCGGAAGAAAACAACATTCATACATATACAATTCAGCATTTAACATGTACATCATCATAGTCCATTAACAGTAACATAACTGTAGAAGTAAAATAGTCAAGGAATACTTATCTTATAGAACTGTACCGCAACCAGCTACGTCACTGCAATGTTCCACCCAACCATAGGCCAGCGTGCTCCTTAATATTTCAGCAACTCCGCCACCATCGAGCCGGACATGATTCCCCAAGGAATAAAGAACTAGCAGGCTTACACATAGCCAAGGATAACAACACAACAAGGATACATAGTTCAGCCAATCCAACACAGTTGGGTTTATCAGGCGAACAACGGATCAGCCAAGCCAACCAAGTTGGGTTTATCAGGCCATCCAAGAGCTAGGAAAGGCTAAATGCTAAGCTGGTGAGCTCCTTGAAGAGCTAAGGACACCTACACTAGAACTAGCCTTACTTCTAGGACACCCACACACACCCAACACAAGGAAATCGGTCCTTTCTTTGCAACGCATTCCCTTAGACCCTGATCTCCCTTCCAATGCTATTCATGGGTTGTGGAGAAGAAATCCAACCCACTAGATCTGTCTGTGTGGTTCCCAACCCACCAGGTTTATCAAGCATGTCAGGCCTTCATTCACCACTCCAATGCAGTTCGAGGACAAAACCACTGCATGCATGCAACAACCAACTCTTAAAGCTTTAACAGGGGATATACAACTCCCTAGATCGTTCTTGGCCCTATCGTGGCCAAAACGATCCCACAACAACCTATAGCAACCCAAATGACAAGGGAAAACCACATCCAACCAGAATGTGGATGAAACCATAGCCCACACAACATAGGTACTCGCAGCAACCCAATTGATCAAAGGAGAACAACAACCACGGTCTAGCGATGAAGTAACCGAACATCACACAGTCTCACAATGGGAAGGGTAAAATGATCTCCTGCGTGAGAGTGAACATCTCGTAGACTAGCAATCAGAGAGAAAAAGGGAGAATGAACCCCCATACAAGAAATCACACTCCTTCTTAACTCAGCTCTGCATGAGGAAGACCATCTGAACCCCCTACGCGTGAGAAGGTGAACTCAACGGCTGAGAGAGTGGTGTAGTCATGGTTCTCTTACCCATGTGAAGGTGGAGAAATGGCTGGTGGAGTGAGCATGTGGAAAAGACTGACAATCCTTCCACCCACCATTTCCCATCAATAACTGCCTCAACTAAATAGGGGTTTAAGGTGTGACACATGGCTTTTCGCCACGGGGTCCAGGTTTAGCAATCCCCCCTTAACCTTGGGAAATCATGCCCTTTTCAATATGGTTGCAGTGAACATAGCTGGTTGGGTTCCGTTAATTAAAATGCACATTTACATGATGCCACAATTTAATACATGTCGTATGTCCTGATATACCATCGGTGACAATTCCAATACAAAACATAACATAACCAAATCGATGGTGGGGCCTTTGCCTTTAGCTCCTCACCATGATTATTTACAATATATGTATCACGTATATTTAATGCATCAGGGTCAAAACTGGGGTGTTACACCAAGGATCACACTTTATCAATAAAACCATCAAAGCACTGACGAACCAGTTCAAAATCGACCACCGACGGAGTACAACTTATCACCCTCAGTCGAATGGAGCTATTGAGGCATTTAATAAAACATTAACAAAAGGCCTAACAAAAATATGTAACACCGACAAAGACGACTGTGATGAAAATATACCTACAGTACTATGGGTATACAGAACAACATACAAGCGTTCAACTGACTAAACACCGTTTCGACTAGTCCATGGACAAGAAGCAATAGTTCCACTACATTTTCGACAATAGACACCTATTATAGTAGAGATTTTACATGTCGATGTCGAACAAGGAAGAAGGATCGACTGATACAATTAAGTAAGCTTGAAGAACACCGACTGATTTCTCTACAACATCAAGAAATCCAGAAACAACAATAGAAGGCATGGCACGATCACAACATCAAAATCAAAAACCTATCGGTAGGGGACCTTGCCTTAATATACAACAATCGAGTAAAAGGGAAACCCAAAAAGCTACATACAGAATGGATGGGACCCTTTGTTGTCAAATAGATTCATGCCAACGGATCAGTCCGACTAAGGACATTACAAGGCATAGTATTTCATAAACTTGTTAACGGTGACCGATTAAAGCGGTACAAAAATTAAAACAAGTTTTAAAATATATATATATATATATATATAACGACCATAACGGTTAGACAAAAACTATAAAAAACTGAAAAAAAAAATATATAAAATAAACAAAACATACCAACATCCATAAACCAGGATGACAAGAAATCAATGCTTCGACAACAGACCTCACACCCATCAACATACCACCATCGACCACTCACACGATCGACATAGACCAATGACCTTGAAGGTCACATCATGCCTTGATGACTACGAGCGCGAAAATCAAATCACCATTAACGCAAACTCAAGTGTTCGCATTGGACCATCACTTCTGCCATTAATACACCCATCGACAGAAACGTCAAATGCCTCACCTATAAATACTGGATCGGAAGAGGATTATTTACAGTATTTTGAACAGGGAGAGAAACTTAGCAAACAAAAAATTGAGAACCGAGAACCTCTAAGAAAAGTCGAACACAAAACCAAAAAAATGTCACCAAAACAAACAAGAGCCACAGCAAAGACTAAGGAACTACAAACTGCTGAAACCCCACTAATGAGGAGGTTAAGAAACATAAAGAATGCTAAGGTCCAAGAGACCTCATGGGAGAAAACATGGGCCGAGATCAAGGAATGGGACTATGTCGACAAGAAACCAACCCAAGCCATAGAGAAGGTAAACCACAGTTCTATCATGAACTACATGAACACACCGTTCATCGAAATTTTTGGAGGTACAAAAGAAATGGCAGTCAAATTCATTATAAGCCGATACCACAATGACAGATTCTACTTCGACAGGCCAATCGAGATCTCTGGCGAAGTAATATATAAACTGACTGGTTTATCCAACCAAGGTGACCCAATACCAGTAGGCATAAAAGAAGGGCTGGTGGAGTGACTAACTGGAACACCATTGGGAAAGAACTCAAAAGGGCTAATGATTATCCAGATACAAGCCCAAACGCCACAAATTGTGGCTAAAATCATAGCAATAGGGCTTACACCCACAGGTCAGGGAAGCAACCTAAAACTAGATATGCTAAAGGCAGTAGATACGATTGCCGACATTGGAAAATTCTACAGATGGGATGAGTATGTTGTCGACATGTTCAAAGGCATCTGTGAGAAATGCCAGGAGTTGGGAGGGAATGTAAGGTTCCCGTCCCTGATAATATGGATAGTAATGTACTACTTGTTCCCAGTCGGGGACAAGCGGTTCCAAGAAGCCACAAAATTCCATATGTGGAGGTTCAAATCATTTGCCCATACTGGAACAATGAAGGAATTGGAAAATGGCAAAGTGCTATTGGAAAACTGGTTCCAACAGCTTAAAATCCAGACGACCAAATGGAGGGTGCCCCAAAACGTCCGACGAAGTCTGCCAAAAATTGCACACATACAGCTAGAACTAGACCCTACTGTGGTGTGGTATATGCAGGGCGCTAAGGCAAAAGCAAAGACTCTCGACTACTACCCAACAGTTGAAGAGATCTTCTGGGAGCTAGCTCGACAGTCTGGCACAAAAATGTCAATACCAGCAAAATCCAAGGAAGAAACCCTAGTAATAGAAGAACCACTAACAGACCAAGAAAAAGAAGAAGATTAAGAACTTCGATTATACATCGACACATTTGTGTCGGAGGAAGCACCGGCAGAATACACCAGCCGACTGCAAATTACAATCATAACACCGACACCAAAAAAGGAATGCACATAAACAGAATAGCAGGTAGCCATTCCAGCGGAGAAAAGTGCCAGCCCAGCACAACAACGGGAGGAAGGGATGAACTGGGAGATATTGGGTCCGACAATCCCGAGTATGACATAACAAAGGAAAAAATCAAAAAGCTAGCAAAGGAGATAGCAGTAGTAAGGAAGAAAGCAACTGAGACAAAAGGGAAGGGGAATCAAAAGCTGATCCTTTCAGACTCAGAGGATGAAGAGTAACTATTAGCTACCGCAGTCGACATTATAGAAGATGCCGTAGCGAACAAAGTTCCGGTCGAGACACAATTCAGAAAATATGTCAAAGCAGGAGCACAACAAGGTAGGCCGAAAAAGACAAAAAGTACAAACACCTCAATGACTGAAAATGTGGTCGACCTAGTATCTACACTTCCACCCCCATATCTGACCCAAATCACACAGGAAGAAATTCCAAAACTCCCCTCCATAATCCCAGTCGACATATGCAAAAATGCTATGCCGAAAACCATGAAGGAGAGGTTCGACCAAGACAGAGACTTCCAGGAAGACATCGAAAAATTGTCTGAGTTACTTACATATGTGTAGAAGATCACCAAAAAGATGCCTCTGTTTGAAGCTAGTGGATCAAGATAGCTTGTTCCTTCACAACCCAGCCAAATACCCCAAAATCCAAGGTCTATGGGAGTGTTAAAATCCACATTTGTGAGGAACCCTGACAAGACAACTCAAGTTGTTGCAAGTCGAACTTCATCCTTCATCACAGCCGACACCGCATCTCCTCCACCAGTCAATGAACCAGGAAGAAATGAGGAAGAAGAGAACATCGAAGAAATCAACCGAGAAATCGACGAACTGTTCTCCAACATCCTGGAGGGTTCACTCCCACAAATTGAGGACCTGACACATGATCACATCCCCACCACGCCAATCACACCTGACCATTCACCATCACCCCCACCACCCCCCAACTCAGAACCTCCAATTGAACCACCTGCACCTGAACCACCTTTACTGCAACCATCAATTCTAGCAACGTCTGTATCGAAATCCTCTGCAAAAAATCCACCATATACGCACCCAGCTACAGAATTCATTCCACAGACCCAACTTGAAATTCCACCAACTATTGCAGACCAGCAACCAGACAATCCACTGCCGAAAAATCTAACTCTTACAGGTGCATAAGTACAACAACTAGCAGAACAACATAAGCACAAGAGGAGGAGAGACATAAATAAGAGGGACCATCAGTCACAAGGGGAAATGGTCCACATTAGCCACCTTGGGTCGACCACTGCAGTCAATGCAACAAAGCTAAAGGACACAGAATTAGGACAACTCTTGGAAACTCTGGCTATCGAAGCAAAAACAAGAAGCTAGACTAGACGCAAGGAGCTCGATGACAATGAAAGGGAACAAGTTGAGTTCTTAATAAAATGTAGAAGCCTGGCACAATCTATGATACCAGGACCAATAGAGGTCAACACCAACAAACCACCAGAAAAATCATATCAGTTGTTTGAAAGCGTGGTGTCAGCACTACATACACAGATGCAAAATACAAGAGAAGAGAAAAAACAAGAAACGACCAGACTACTGATGCAGCAGCACAGGCCTTCTCTAAAGCTTACAAAGTGCTTCAAGATCACATTGAGGAGTCAGTCATAATAGAAGGAGTACTACAAGACTGTCCTGCTTATTACGGGAAAGTCTTCCAGCAGACCCAACAAACTCGACAAGAAATCCAAGCACTGGAGAAGAGAAAGAGCATGGAAGAATCACTGAGAAGCACTATCAAAGATCAAATCATGCTCGAAACAGCCAAACTACAAAAGCTTGAAAGACAAGCACACCAGTGGGTACAGCAGGCAATTCTGAGCTTGGACAAATTAGACACCATCTGTCCACAGATGAAAAGACTTCTGGAGACGACAGAAGAAAAAGACTAGTTTTTGGGTCCCAACATGGAAAGGATAGCAAACCTTTCCATTCAACAGAAGATGTTGACGCTATCAATCCTTGCAACATTAACCATTGACATCCAGAAGTACTGCAAAATTGGGCAGAATTCCAACATCAGCTAGTCGTGACAGCAGAAGTAATTGTTGAATTATGTGTACAGAAACGACCAACCATCCAACTTCACAGCCCGTAAAAATATAAACAAAGAAATAACTACTTTAGACAGCCAAAGATTTTTTTTGAGTACCTCCCTTGTTTCTTCAGGACAAAGAACAGTTTTGTTCATGGGGGAGATGTTGGAGGAGCTAGTCGATAAGCCGGCTAATTAAATATTAGGTCGTCCACCTAAGGTCGTGTCGGTTGACCGAACTGACAGGTAGTTATTTGTAACTGTTTGTAAATGATATATATTAGGTTGTTGAGCTAGATGAGAACTTGGTTCAGTTCTGTGTATTGTATGGACTCTTCTATTATAATATAATATGTTATTCCTACATCTGTGTTCTATCTCTTGTCTCTGATATGTTTGTATGCTTTTAATGTGTATTATTGCAAACCCTCTGTGATCCATGAGATTACAACAATTAGCTAAAAAGCTAAGTAAGCCTCGGACTCAACTAAAGTTCCTTCATATTTTCACAAAACAGTAAAACAAAATTAACACTTAAGTAATTAAACAAATGTTGCAATTCCTGTTGTTCCAAATCATAACCTGCTAAATCAAATCCTTAAAAATGATTTATGAAAGCAAACGATTAAGTATGCAAAACTATAAATTAACAAAAGAATCAGTTCGAGTTTAAGCCTGTTTAGTTCAACCGTTAACAGTTAAATGTTCTTCAGTAGTGACGATTGCAAACATTTAATGTCGTATGAAATTTTTTAAATTTTAACAAATTTTTGGAGTATTACACATAGCCTCTTTTATGACTCTTTTCAGCAGATATTTGGATGGTCTTCAATGATTTTAGATCATTCATAATCTATTGTTGGATATGAATTATTCTTTCATTATCCTCTCTACACTTCCTCACTAAATCCTCCAATATTAACAGTTCACTTCTCATCTTATGTCTGATTGAACTTATTCCCTCAACAAACTCCTCTTCAGGACTATATGGTCTCTGTCCTTCCTCAATATCCATCCCCAATTTCTAACTTCCTACTATTGAACTTTTACTTGTTGAATACTTAGTCTTCATAGGTTTGATTAAAATATCAGTTGTAGTAGTCACACCGCTTGCTCAATCAATCACTGGGAACTACAATGTTTTCGTTAATAACATTTTGTTAGTAGACTACACATTAGTATAAGTTCATTATCATTAAAAAAAACACTTTTCTTCTTGTTTATAGTGTAACTAGCCAACATTTCTAAGTTACAATCTACCTACTTAGACAAGGGGCGGGGTACTAAAATCCTTCCAAGATTTCTCCGATACTGGAAGAACCAGGTTCATACCCATCCCAATCTAACAGTTTAATTAACTAACTCACATGTGAAATTATATTAATGAGCATGCATCCAAGCTATCTAATGCAAGTGCATGATTATAAGGTGACTTGAAACTTCGCAAAAGGCCCAACAACCACATCGTTGAAACCTTAAGCTCTGATACCACTTGTGATGTCCCCGAACCTTGATATAAGGCCAAAGGTGGTAAAATTAAGACTAACTAAAGTTTAAGAAGAATGGATATAGATAAATTACAATTGATATGACTAATCATTCACCCAAATAAATTAAATTCTAGACATTGAATTATAACTAAAGTTTGCGACACTTAATTATTTAATTATGCCACTTAATTAAATAATTCATTGTGACACTTAATTGATAATTTCCAAAGTGCAAGCTAAAGGTCGTAATTCAAGCAAGAACATCAATAATACATGATAAGCATCATATTCATTGTGAATAGCTAATTTATGTATTTTGGGTTTGTTTGATAGCATAATTTACAAATAACCAAGTATTGATGTCATTGATTATTTGCAAATTAATCTACTTTTTTGGTGTTATTATGTGTGTTGTTAGTGAGCATAAGAATTAAGGAAAACCACATACCATGGAGCATACATAGGCTGCAATATACAGCCACACAGAAACCATAGCAAACAAGAACATCGGCTTCAACTACAATCCTCAAAATCGGTTCCCGATGACTATCCCCTACAGCCATCTCTCACTTATAAAAATAAGATCGTATGGCTGCCACCATCTAGCCATCGATTAATTTTACATATAGATTACATATCTCATCCTCAGATCTACAACTAATAACAATTATGCAACCAAATGATTTACAATAAAATGACAGGTGCGCTCATATTGGCACTAGAAAGCCATCGGACCAAAACAAACCTCTCTTGGTCATCTGGAAAGATTTTTCAATGAAACGAAAGGTTTATTCACTGGAAGCACTAATTTGGACGCAATGGAATAGGTCTCACAACACAAAAATGAGCATAGATGATCGAACCAGGTCACATGGTTCTGCCCCTCTCAATAAAATAGAGCCAAAATTACAATTTATGGTTATGAAGAAGAAGAATAGAAAGAAGGTAAAGAGAATAGAAACTAAATTACATACTACATGAGATTTGTCCTTCCTCCATGCAGATCCTGAAATTCAATACATTAACACTCAAAAAACTAATCAGCCATCATTGCACATATACCAAATAAAATAATGTAATGAAAACATAACATAAGAGAAATACTTATCTCAAAATATAAGCAACTGGCTGCAACAGGACAACTTTCCTCCCAACTGTAGACACCGTCAAGACTTCCTTGCTTGAACAAGTCACCCCGAGATGAGACCATGGATCCATGGGTAGATTCTCACTTAGTCTCACTACTCTCAAAACTACCTGTTTCGAGAGACACAATGCTTCCCACTACTACTTTCCTGTCCATCTCCACTGCCTATGGGATGTGACCTAGCTCACCATTCCCATTTCCTGGATTTCTGTGTGAGAACCTAGACTAGTATAGTGATATAATGGAAGCAAAGTGAACAAATGGACTCACTCTAAGTCTCAACACGCTCTCAATAATATCAACATTCCCAACACGACCAGATAACATAAATCACATGGTCTAAAGCTCAAGATTAACTTCAACAAGGAGATGGCATATGGATTTATAGGATAAGGAGGACCACTATAACCCAAAGGGATCAACCCAAATTAGAGAGAGGTAAGGTTTAAGCTTCATCATGGATAATTAACTTGAATTAGTGGAGTGGTGTCTTAGTGAAAAGATCCCCTTTCTCGAATTAGCACCATGAGGAGGAGTTACCCAAAAACTGAGTGGAGCCATGAAGAGCACATGGAGGCACACTAATGCATAAACGGGGTTACAAAAAATCAAGGAGGTCAAAATAGGTGAGAGAGGGCATCCAATAGGGTCATAAATATCATGGAAGCACAAAAATAGGATCGTTAATGCATGGTGTAAGAGTGGAAGCTATCAAAAATAGGATCGTTAATGATTAGTATATTGTACTTTCTTTATTCCTCCTTTCAGATGTTTTTTCCTCCAACTGGGGATGTCATTGATATAATTGGTCATGCAAGAGTTGAGGTAAGACCCTCGTTTTAAGTCGAATCAATAATCCCCAAAAGAATGACTGTAAAATGTACTTTTGAGTCTCCCTTGGAGAAGTCGTCCCTGTTGGGTCAATAGGTCACCCAACTGAAGAATATAAATAGGGAGGCACTCTCCCTCATTTAGACAAACTGCAAGAGAAAGAAAGTTCACTCCAAGAGTGAAAAAGACAAGTTTGTTGGGGAAGAAGAAGAGGAATTTGCATAAGTTATCATATCTTTGGGTTTTCTATCTTTGTCTAACATTGCATTATGCAAAAAATCTATACAGAAGAAGTTGTTAGTTTTTCTCCCTTGTGGTTTCCCATGATAAAGTATTTGTGTCTTTTTTTATGTTGTGCTTGTCTATATTTCAGTGATCCTATTGCATTATATTAAAGATATAACATATTTGAATTAAAGAGAAAACTCTAACAAATTGGTCATTTAAACTATCTCTCATTGCAACAACTTTGTAATCATGAAATGGTGACTCACTTTCCTCTTGTATCTTATAGAGATGGTGTTTGTCTCGTATGTGTTTTCGACAAATTAAATCATTGTGATAGTTTTGAAAAACATGCCTCTTGGCACCTATTGTCACACCTCACCCCCCTTGCAATTGTCCATAGTGATTTGTGAGGTTCGCTTCCTTCTGCTTCATTCTATGGCTTTAGGTATTTTTAAACTTCTATTGATGACTTCGCCAGACACACTTGGTTTTACTTATTCAAACTTAAGAATGAAGTTTTTGACAAATTGTTGGCGTATAAGGCCCTTGTATAGAAAAATTTGGACATCAAATACACAAGTTAAGAATGGATAGTGGAGGAAAATATCTAAACAAAAAATTTACTACTTATTGCAATACATGGGGAATTCAAATGCAACATACGATTCCATACATAACATAACAAAATTGTATTGCGGAGAGAAAGAATCACACATTAAAGAAATGGCTAATTGTATGGTCCAAGATAAGGGATTATGTCTTCAATTTTGGGTTGAAGCCATCAATTGTGACAATTACATAGTCATTCACACTCCCATCAATGCTCTAAAAGATATAACACCCCAATAAGCGTGGAGTAATATTAAATCAGATGTAAGCTACTTTTGTTTGTTTGGTAGTGAAGCATGGGCTCATATTCCTGATGATTGAATGGAAATCATTGCAGCATAAGAGTGAAAAGTGCATATTTGTTGGATATTGTGAAGATGTAAAAGGTTATAGAATCATTAAAACACATTCCCATAACATTGTTATTAGGACAAATATTAATTTTGATGGAAATATCTTGACCCACAAGCCTGATTCATTATATATTCCATCTTTGACCTACAAGCCCTATTCGATAATTGTCTCACCTTCTTCTTGACAAAGTTCATACTATGGATTCTTATTCTGATGATGATAGTGAGGATGAAAATCCACCTACACCTCCTCATTTTCATCCAGTTGTGCTGGCACAACCACTTCCTTGATAGGTCTATACAACATGCAAAGGCACTACTGATCTTGCAGGTGATCCCAGAGATCAACATCAACATGGTCACAATTATAATGATCCTCTTCTCTTTTGGCTCAAGTTTTAGAGAATCATGATCCATTGACATTTGCAGAAGCTTCTATCCATCCAAATTGGGACACATCTATGAATGAAGAATATCATTCATCAATGATGAGTGATCCATGGGATCTTATACATATTCCAAAATGAAGAAAACTTGTTGGATGTAAATGGGTCTATAGAATTGAGTATACATCAAATGGAAATGTTGAAAGACTTAAGGCAAGGTTAGTTTCCAAAGGATTTTCCCAAGTTGAACGAATTGCTTACAATGAAACCTTTTCCCTTTACCTTGTTCTTTTACTTTCCGCTTCACATAAATGGGAGGTCCATCAAATGGATGTCAAGTTTTCCTTTTGCATGGGAATTTGTAGGAAGAAATTTACATGGAACAAACTCCTCACTATGTTTAGAATGACTACAACCTTGTTTGTCACCTGAAGAAATCTCTCTATGGCCTTAAGAATATCCTTGAGCTTGGTATGCAAAATGGATAGCTTTATCCTTGACATTGGTTTTTTTAGATGCCATTCCGACCCTTATGTATATACCAAGAAAGTAGGAAACCATATCATCATCCTTGTTCTGTATGTTGATAACCTTATTATTACCAGTAGTGACCATAAATTTTTAACCCATGTGAAATTCAACCTTAAGAATAAATTTGAAATGACAAACTTATGAAATTTGCATTATTTTCTTGGCCTCCAATCCTGCAAACTAAAGAATGAAATTTTCTTTCTCAGACTAAGTATGCTTGTGACCTTATTTGTTGCTTTCACACGGATGATTGTAAACCAAACCTATTTCCTTTCCAGTCTAGAGTGAAACTTACTTCTATTTACACTTTACCTGAAGTAGATGCCACCTTTTATCATCAACTAGTTAGTAGTATCTTATACTTGACTCATACTCATCCTGATTTCCCTTATTGTTGGCATTGTTTCCTGGCATATGAAAACACCCCTTGAAATCCATTGGAAAGCATGAAAAAGATACTTTGATGTATTTGAGTTATAGTTCAATTTGGGATTCATTACAATTCAGGGGGAACTCCTTTGTTGGTTGGTTTCATTGATTCAAATTGGGTTGGTGATCCTCATGATCAATATTCTACTATAGTTTATGCTTTTAGTCTTGGTTCTGGACCTATCACTTGGGATTGTAAGAAAAAACAGGCTCTTGCTCTTTCTTTACCAGAAGTAGAGTATTGAGCTATTTTCGCATCGAGAGTAGCGAGGTGCTTACAACCCAGTATGGGGGAGATGTGTAACGTTACATGATGTACATAATGTTATGTACAAAAATAAAAAGTAATAATTAGTTTTTTTATGTCAGCTCATAAAATAAAAAATGTAAACCAAATAAAAATAATTAAAAAAAATCCATATATTCTCATAAAATAAAAATTCATTAGAAAAATAACACCTCAAGAAATTGGATGCCTCTCAATGATTGACAGATCCATGTTTATGATGGATCTATGCTAGTTATAAAAGTTAGGAAGACTTATTGCTTTGACAGTGTTAGAAACCATGATCACGGAGCAATAAGAATAAACAAGAAGAAAATATTAAAACATATAAAACATTACAAGAGAGACACCAATATAACGTGGTTCACTCAAGATGGGCTACATCCACACGTAAATTGCCAGTCCTTTTATTATTATACCATCCAACATAATGAAGGGATACAACCTATAGCACACCCGTTACACTTCCTCTTCAATCTCTCATAGTCTCTCTCACACAATCACTAAGATTGTTTTACAATGTTATAATACAATACACAACCATATTACAATTCCTTCCTTTTATAAAGGGAATACCATGGGAAAATACGGGAAAATACCATGGGCCCGCAAATCACCCATCATTGACCAAGTAATGACTATGAAATTAAAACATTTTACAAGGAATTATGCTCAATTTGACCTTAAAAATCACTTCAAGGCACCAAACACACTCACATCAAGGCATTGCATATTGTGAGTTGTATGGGTAGCTAGTATCAAAAGGTCAATGCCCAACCTATTTGCCTCCTCGATTGTTTGCACTATGATGTGGCTACCTACATGGCCATCGAAAACCAACAAGTTTATATTGTTAGGAGAGAGACCACCTAACATAGATGCGGCAAATTGGAAAAGCCAGCTAAAAAATAGTTCTTTAGTCATCCATGCATGCTCCTAGTTCATTATTTTGGATGTAATTTTTCAAGTGAATTTTACCATTGAATAGATAAATCTCTGGATTAAATAACCAATTGCATTCACACAAAAAAGAATAGTTATCCACTCCCTGGTATTAGGAAGAGTCTTTGGGACGTTCCAACTCCCTCTCTCAACAATTACCTGCATGCCACCGTTTCTTCCTTCCTATAACCATATTTTGTCACAGTTCCATATATGGTTTGGAGTATAATGGTGTTTCTTGCATGCACTAGAAAGTGTCATAGAACCTGGAGAAAACTGTAGGGAGAAGTCTTAATGCACCATTTCTATTAAGGCCCTTGGTTGTTCACAAGACAAGTTTTGGATGCTTTTTTTTTAACCCAACCCACCATGATTTTCCAAGAAACCCATCTTTGAATGGTTTTGGCCTCCCCTAATAGATTTTGGAAACAATGGATTTTAGTTGTATCAACTCCATCCTATGTCTCAATTGGTCCATCTCCTCACACCACAAAACCACTTCGTCTTCCTCATGTTCAGTCAGAACTATAAGAGCCCCCTTCCACTTGGTATGGGTTAGGCCATTTATCCAATAATGGATTGATGTGGGTGCAATACCATGTTTTTTGGTGGATTCTCTAATAAAATATCGATGGAATTCAATGTCATCAATTGTAGCCAATATGTCATGTTCTATCCACCCTTTGATATCACTGGTTTTCTTTGATGAACTGGCTCCTTGAACTATGGTTGATGGTGGAACCATGGGTCATGGTAGCACTTTTTTGCATCCATATTCTTATGCCACATGACATTCTTCGGAATTTATAGGAGCATCATTGTTGTTCACATCCTAGGAAATTTCCTCATCTTATGAGGTGCAACGTAACTGGGAACCATTGGCAACTCATTTCTTTGTTCTCCTAGTACGAGAAACATTATTGACTCTCTTCATGGCTAATGCAACTTGCACAATTATTACACAAGCATACATTGAATACAAATGTTGCGCTGAAACATAAAGTAGTTAGACAACTTAGTTAGACAATAAGGGTTGTTTGATGCTTAAAACAATACCTTTTTTCTGATATTGTTTATCTTATCATAATAGGATTAGGGTGACTAGCATTCAGTTTCATCTCCTTCAACCATTAAATAAACAACCATGAATTCAAATGCATGTAGGAAATGTAGTATTCTATATATACACATTTATGAATTGCGTTGCAGGTATATTAATGTAGTAGGGAATGCAGTCTTGTATATACATAAACACTTATGAATTGCAGGCATGGAACCTAGAAACATAGATAATACTCTTTAACATAAAAGGAATAAATCCTAAATGTCAATACCTGAACCAATGTGGCACACCAATCCTCCATTGATAGTGTTGATGCACTAGTTGAATGTCTACTTGTTGATAATGTTGATGCACTATTTTTATGTATGAAATACAAGTCAAGTAGATTGTAGGAAAACTGTTAACAGCGTTGTTGCAATGATGCACTGGTTGAATGTATACCTATTAATAATGTTGATGTAATGTTGTAATGTCTGAAAGGCAAGTCGAGTGCATTGTAGGAAAATTGTTGATAGTGTTGATGTAGTGATGTACTAGTTGAATGTCTGCTTGTTGATAATGTTGATGCAATGTTGCAATGTCTAAAAGGCAAGTTGAATGGATTATAGGAAAACTGATGATAGTGTTGATGCACTGTTTTAATCCCTAAATGCAAATAGATTTCATTTAAGGCAAATTGATAATTTTTTATAGTTATTTATTGTTCACTTGGATTGGTATCTCGAATTGACATGGATAAAAAACTAAAATTTAAAAATGAATGTGTAGGATTGCTTTGGATTTGATCCAATGGCTGGAAATTTGCATTGTTAATCCTTATGCTTTGAATGTGTTTAATAGATGATTTGGTGCATTCATTTGGGTAGCCTTGTGCTTTCGATGTGTGTAAGTGTTGATTTGATGAGTTTATTTGGGTAGGCGGATTGCTTTTGATTTGATCCAGTGGTTGGAAATATGGCCTTATTGGTCCTTTTTCTTTGAGCATGTTTAATGGATGATTTGATGAGTTTAGCTAGGTGGCCTTGTGCTTCCAATGTGTTTTATTGTTGATTTGATGAGTTTATGTTGGAAGGTGTCATTTATTGATATGGGTGGCTTGAATGGTTAAACAAACCAGTTTGAGAAGCTAGCATATTTAACCCTTTCTCTGTCCAGGTGTTTATGTGTGATGGGATACAATGGTTTATTGGTTGAATGAATCTACCCCAAAGATCGTGCAAAGATCATTTGTGGGTGTTGGAGTGATGAGCAAACTTGTTCCAATGTCCATTCATAGGGTTTGAAGTGACGGGCATTAAGTACCTGTAGTTTGAGAAGCATAGGATGTTTTACAGTGTTGTTGGATATTTATGTCATAACATGCTTGGATGTTAGTGGGTTTCTACTTTTGTCTATAAAAATATTAATTGGGGATAGTTGTTAGCCTAGTAAGTTAATGGGAAATTTTTGTACTATATATATATATATATCATTGGTGAAATTTAATGATATGTTGTATGTTCATGTGTTGGGTGGTTGAAGTGACGGGTATTATGATCACCACTGGTCCCCGCACCACTATTAGCATCTCTTCCCTACCTATTTTATGTTTTTCTTTAGGCCCAAAACCAAATGATTATTTAAGCCCTTTTGACATATAGTACTTATTATTTATTCTCTGCAATTCTAGATGCCAAAGAGGAAGCGAAAAAAATATGGGTAAATCGATCCCATTTTTCTTTTACTATTGAAATATTTATGTATATGCCTATGATTGTTTTTTGGTTTCTAAGAGGTTAGAGAATAGGGTTTTTGGATGATTATGCTCTATAAATTGGTTTTTTAGGGAAGGGACATAATTTTGTTATACCTTATAGAATGGTTTAAAAAGGTTTCAATGAATTGATGATATGCATTGTCTAATGTCACTTTATCGGAGCTTTGAATCCACCAAAAGAGGATCACCCATGAATTGGGGAGAACAACATAAGAAAACTGCCAGGGTCACCCTACAAGACCTCCTATGAATGCGAAAAAAATAATGCTAGTACTATTATTAGTGTTTGCTAATATTGTTTCATTTCTTTTTCAAAGTGCCCTTGGCAACAAACTTCTAACCACTTGGATACAAGGCTAAACATTTTTTCTTTTGATCTAGTTCTTTATCTGAATCCAAATTTTGTTTTTTAATCTGAATCCTCAAATACCCTGAGGCACCTAGATTAACCAAGTTTAAACACCATTCTTTGATATCTTAATTTATTTTATTGAATTCCATCAAGTGGAATGTTTAAGCTATGCGATTAGATAAGATTCAAATAAATAATAAAATTATATAATGCATATAGTTAACATTCATTTTCTTTTACCTTTTTACAAATTTTAATATTTTTAAAAAACATGGGAGGGACTGGATGCTTTACAACTTTCCCTTGTTTTATTAAGTGGTCGGGGTGTTCTTATAAGGGATGAGTCATGATGAATAATTTTTACATAATGATTTTGATTGAGTAGCACCATTTGGATCTTATGGAAATCACAAACATCAATATATATGAATGAGAGATAGCCGCAATGAAGAAGATGAGCAAATATTTTAATGTGGAACAAGAACACACCATAAAATATACCATTACATAGTAAAAATTTCTTGTTTTTGGTAAATTAAAATTAAGAAATTATTAATTGGCATGTATAAGGATCACAAATAGACATATAGTGCCCATTATTGACCCAAATTTGCATTCCATGAGACAAACTAGATTATGATTGTTAATTACATCTAAAAAGCTTATACACATTGCTTGCAAAAAATAACATTTTGAACTCCACAACCATAAGAATAACTTGTGAGAGCTATTTGACAAGATGAGCTCAAATAGAAAGTATAGATGTTTTTGGCATTGGTTCCTTTTTCCAAGGAGATAAGAAAGCTCAATTGAGAAACAAGCATGGTCATAATTCTTTACAATGAGGAGGAAGGGTCATCTTTGTATTCGATTGTGGCAACCCTTCTTCCCAGCATACATCATATCGATTACTAGTCACCTTCAATAATATCAATGAAATCAAGGAAGGGAAGTCTCATAGTTGAGCAAGATGTTGTACACTAAAGCTAAAATCCCTTGCCAAAAATTTTATCCACTCCATACTACGAAACAACGACACATGTTGTTGTAGCAAAATGTGGAGGATATTCTACTTTGAAAGACCATTGCCCACCCACTTCTAAACTATTCAAGGAAAATGTTAATCTAGTTGAAAAAAAAATCAATAAAAAATCAATATTTAAAATAGCGAAAAACTTACAAGTAAATAAATAAACTATAAACACAATCAAATTTAGGGATGTGACAAAAGAAAAACATGACCTAAAACACCATATATCTATAATGTAAACATAAAGACAAAATATATAAAAACAACTAACTAAAATTGACTTAATAAACCCCTTGAAGTTTACCTAATAAAGACCACCAACATCAACAAATTGAAATTGACTCAGTGAAAATCCCTACCTACCAACCTCTTTCACCAAACTTGGCCAACTACTTAAAGTTGACATGGTAAAGACCAACAACAAATTGAAGTAGACATAATGTTTCATCTTTTTTTATACACCATGCATGGGACCTATTCCATATTTTACAAGCCCTTCATAATCGTGTAGCCTAAACGTGCAACGATTTAAGCTTTCACGACCATTTTTTCGGCACATTTTAAATAGAATCTGGCAAAAAATTTCAAAAAATTCATAAAATTCAAAAAATCAGTCTAAATTTCCCAGAATATGGATGCCACTGGTTTTTCAGGATGTTGAATCCATTTTTAAGTTCAAAATCATCATTTGAATATTACTAATTTTAAATTTACAAAACAAAAAATCACCATATTCCAACCAAACTTTCTCCAAAAACATGAAAATGGTCACTTTGTTAAACTTTTCCCTTCATAGAGTATCAATCTTATTCTACCATGCTATTAATTAAAATATTTTTTAATTGCTTAATGTAAGAATCTCGAATTTCCCAAAGTTGGTTATTACCAATGTTGATCACTCTTGGAGCCCCCTTCAAAGGCCCTTTTCATTACATTGTACACAAAAATTCATCCACCAACTAATCTTTCCCAAAGCACAAGTAATGGTTTTCTTAAGTCACCAAGTAATCATTGCCCAAAAACTCATCCACCAACTAATCTTACACTTCCCAATAAAAAGAAGAGGCAGGGTAACTATGCCACCTGATATTACTTAAGTCACCAAGTAATCATTGCCCAAAAACTCATCCACCAACTAATCTTACACTTCCCAATAAAAAGAAGAGGCAGGGTAACTATGCCACCTGATAAGCTCTACTGTTAGGTTGACTCTTGTGTTTGATGACAGCGAGATTCAAAAAGAACATGGTCTAATGGATAAGAACAAGTGTTATCTTTTTGGACGTCACAGATTCAAACGTATTATCTCTTTGGACGTCACAGATTCAAAACCCGCAGAATAAAGCTGTTAAACCAAATTAAAAATAAAAATAAAAAAAAGCCTCTGCCAAATTAATGCTAACCGGTCGATTCGCAGATATTTGGGCTTCCTCCTCTTCCACTTGCCAAATTGAGCGAAAGTTTGGAGCGACTGCTCGCCATTCTCGTTCAAATTGGCGCAAATTTGAATGCAAAGACCTACCGGACGACATTTTTGGTTAGATATAGCAACCCAATTGCTTTCGTCGTCCTTCCGGATTTCTTGATAGCAACGAATCAGAGAAAACCCAAAACCCAGCTGCCTTCTATAAATTTAACAAAATTCAATTGTGCATTCATTTCATGTTATAAATAAAGAACTCAAATGTGTGTTGAAAGCAGAGTGCAGAAAAAGAGGAACCCAGCTGTTTTGAATTCAAGCTGTAGAATTTAGCAGATTTGAAATTACAGAACCCAATTGTTGAATTCAAGCTGTCGTGAATATGTTGTTCGCAGATCCCCTGTAACCTGTCAGCCAAACCTTGAAGTACTGCAGCAGAATGGTAGAAGAGATCGAAATCAAAGCTGCCCAAAAGGCTCTTAATAAGAAAGATAATACCCGGTGACAAAATTAGGACAGGAGAATCTGAAGTCTATTGGCTGTGTAGTGAAATGGGCTATTCCTGAGATGGATCAGCCCTTGGCAGAGAGATAGCCCAATAAGTTGTCTCGCAAAAATTGGATGGGATGGGATGGATCAGCCCTTGGCATGAGAATTGGGGAAGAATTACTGAAATTGCAATTTGGAGTGTTTAAATAGTGATTTTGATGATTTTAGTAGTTTTAAAATCAAATATTTAATTTAGAATTAGTAGTTGCAATTACAGGTTTTTATGAAAAATCGGTAAAAAAACAAAAAAACAAAGTGTTTAGGTTGTCTTTTATCCTATACAATATATCCATAAATCTAAATAACTCTACACAATTCAAAATATAGAATATTAAATGCCTATTTACTTAGTGTTTGAACCAATGTACACATTCCCAGCTGTAAAATGGTTAGTAATAGATTTATAATTTGTATAACCCCATTCTTTAATCCTGGATTGTTACAACACCACCCATCCCTAACTCCTAATCCAGCAATTAGTAACCACTACATCACTACTCCTTATCCATTGAATTTGTTTCTAAATTGTCTAACACATCTCCTTTCAATGAGTCAATAGAGAATTCTATTTTGTTTCTAAATTGTCTAACACAACTCCTTTCATCGAGTCAATAGAGAATTCTATTGGTTTATGTGAAAATATCAATGGCTAATGAATCTCTATGGTGTGTAGAATTAAACATATTCAATGGTATATAGTATTATACATTTTTATATGAAATATTTGAATAGACGGGGATGATCAATGAAGCTTTTGAAAAAATATCATTGACTAAATAATATAACACAAATAGGAAATGGTAATGTCACTTTGATCATAAAATCATCCTTGGTATTTTGACATGGAGGCTAACAAAAGGACAATTAAAATCACTATGTTAATGTGATTAAAACAAGATGTGTAATGTTGATGAAATGTTGTTATTTGTCCTTTTGACATGGAGGCTAGCCAAAGGACATTTATACATTATTATGTCAACCTATTAATGTGGATAAAACAAGATGTGTAATGTTGATGAAATGCTGTTATTTTGTCTTTTGACATGGAGGCTAACAAAAGGACATTTATACGTCACTATATCAACAGTTAATGTGGATGAAACAAGATGTTTAATGTTGATGAAATGATTTTATTTTAAGAGAATCAAGAAATGACACTTAGAATTATATAGAGACAAATCTCTAAGTTCATCGTGATAAAACCAAGATTTAAAAACTAGTGACATAATTTAAGATTTGTTTTTGTGTTACATCTTATTCCAAGATAAAAAATGACATAAATTATTTTTGTCAAAATTAATGTTGTCACTTAAACATTGTTTTGAATCCAAATGTAGTAGTGTGTATGTGTGTGTGCATTGCATTAAAGGTGGGTGTGTGTAACTCCCAAGGGGTGAAGGTATGGGGTTGAAGGTTTTTCTCTGTATGTACATGTGTGTGTGTGTGTGTGTACTATATGTGGGACTCATGATTTGTTGTGTTTGTTTATGTGTACTGCTCTCAATGGGTGAATATATGTTTGTGTGTACAATCTTTGTGCATGTATGTGTGTAACTCTGGGAGGGTGAAAGTGTGTTATTTGCACATGTAGTGCATGTGCACAAAACCACAATGTACACACACATAATGTACATTTACACAGACACATATATACCTTCACCTCTCAAGAGATTGCACACACACACACTGTACATACAAATACATACACCTTCATCCCCTAGGGGTTATACACACCTTCACCCCCCATGAGTCACACACATAGACTTCACTCTTTAGGATGGTGGGTAGTGTAGGAGTGAAGGTGTGTGTGTGTGTGTGTACACACACCTTCAATTGGGGGGTGGGAGTGAATATATGTGTGTATCGAAGGAATTGGGTACATGTGGGTGTCACACGGGGGCTTCACTGATTGACCAATATCCTATCATGTTAGTTCATATTGTGGGTTTTAAAATTATCAAAAATTGAACCAATATATTGCAGGTATTGGGGGGATGAGGGGTTTAAGGTGGGGGTGGGTAGGGTGGTTTATAAGGATTGAGGTATAAAAAGGGGTGGGGAGGAGGTTTTAAGTATTGGGAGGGGTTTCAACAAAAATACTTTGGGGAAATATCTCTGGAAATTAAGGGCATTCTTTAATATCCCACGATCGCATGTGCTATGTGAGAGGTTCACTAAGTGAAGTCCCTATGGGGTGTCATTAACTAGCATCGCTAGTCTACTCTAACATCACAATTCATGGTGACATAGTGTTTAACATAAATAGTGTCATTTTTTTTCATTTTGCATCGCATTTTGTGTGTGTACTATGCATGTGCATTCTCTCGAGCGTGACTCTCATGGTCAATGAAAATGTGCGTATCCCCCATCCTACCCACCTAGGAGGTAAAGGTGTGTGTGATACAGATTGGGAGATGTTAGTTTTTCTAAGTAATTTTACTTAGTATCTTTACCTGAAAGAATAACAAGAACATCAGTACATCAAAGATCTATAAGAGACACAAGACACAAAGATTTTCATCGGGGAAACCATAAAGGAGAAAACCATGCAAACTTCCTCATAATAGTTCCGTCACAAAGATAAGATGACAAGATAATAACCCAAGAACAATATGTTTGCAGCAGCTCTATGTCCCTCCTCTTCCTCTCTCTCCTAAAGCCACATGAGAGAGCAAGTGAAGTGTATGTCAAATGAGGAGGGTGCCTCCCTATTTATATTCTTTCATTCAATTGTTAACTCAACCACTAGGTTGACCAGGTTACTTGTGGGACCGACCTACCTAAGAATACACATAAATACATTTTACTTTATTTAACCTGGGGACTATTGTTTCAACTTACAATGGAGGGTTTACCTCACTGACCATACACAATGATGGCCTCCCCAAAGGAGGAACACACATCCCCGATGGGGGTACAAAAATATACAATAGTAATATACATCAGAATATCTTCCGAAGTTACAATTACAACAACACTCCCTCTTAACTAGGAAGGTATTCTCTCACCACAGTCATCAACACATTTGTTCGTCATCATTGAGTCATCATTGTCACTGTTGCCATTGTCCTCATCTTTTCCAATATACCGCATCTATCCATCATAGGAAGTTTCTACAGAGCCATCCCTTTTTTCATGCTAGATGTAGGCCTAGACCTCATCTAGGTTTTCATCATATCCACGAGCAAGTCATCCCCTAGGTATATACCAGGACCATTCTTTACATTGCCAATGCTATAACATGTGTCTCCTACTGTATTCTCTTCATATTAGATCATCGTGTAGGTACAAGCCGGGACCTTCTTTACATTGCCACTGCAATAACTTGTGTTTCCTACCAGCATCTCGTTGTCACTGCATAGGTACAATCTAGGACCTTCTTTACATTGCCATGACGATAACCTGGGTTTCCTACCTTTATTATTTCATATCCAGATCATCTCTTTTGTCTTGTACATCCTCCCTCTGCATTTTGTACTCTATGTATCGAAACATTCTGTATTGGTGTGACAAGTAGCTTCCTCTGCTACTAATCTTTTATGTATCCATCTCATGTCACTGGATACCAAGATCCTCTATCTTGAACTTTGTTGAAAAGTTCCTCTCACACCCATCTCTGAGCTTGGAATTCTCTATAGGATTTCATATTCAACGTTGTAGAAAAGTTTAAGATCTTCATCACTCTAGGTGATCTTCAAGATCCTCATGTAACTGTATGTGCTATCCCATGGGTGCCTTCTGAGCTCATACAAGGCCTTATTTAATTTGCACACACGAGTCTTCCGGCCATGTGTCTCAACTCCCAGTGGTTGCTCTACATACACTTCCTCCTCGACTACACCATTCAAGAATGTCGTCTTAATATCCAACTGGTGTGTCTCACATCTCATAACCACACGTATGGATCTATTGGAAGTGTACCTTGCAACTATTGCAAATGTCTCCTCGTATTATATGGATTTTTTCTGTGAGAAGCCCCATGCTACGACTCTTGCGTTGTATCCCTCGATGCTGCCATCTGCTACATCCTAGATCTTGTAGATCCATATGGAATACATTATGGACTTCCCTTCAGGTCTTGACACCACATCCTAGAAATCATTCCTCTTGATCGACTGGTACTCTTTGATCATAGTCTCTTTCCATTTATTCTTGGATACTTCTTCATAGCTGGAAGGATCTGCATCAATGATGTCACTCAACAGTGTCACATAACTGGAATGTTGTTGGCACTAGGGCAGACCCGGGTTTAATCCTTTAGTGTCGCACCAACAAAATACCCACAGTGTTGGCCCTTTCGGCAACAACCTACGCGCAGGTTGCAGTCTCACCCGAAACAGCTATGGGATGCCGCAGAATCAGGTTTCTGCAAGCAAAGAGGGGGATTACTGTACCTTAGCCTTTTAATAACCTTATTAATCAATAATTACCAGTTCTACCATTCATTCACATACAACTTCACAAATAAATAAACAGTCATGACTCGCTCAACCCACTACAGGGAATTCACAGCGAAGCTAAATATTAGCAGCGATCTAACTTATCAGATGTATACAGTTATTAATGCATAAAAGAAATAGAACAGAAACAGCACAAGAAACCACAACACCGGATATAACGTGGTTCACCCCCAGTGTAGGGGCTACGTCCACAAACTGTGTTCTATTCAACTTGCTACAAAACCACAGTTTGATCTGCGCACTCAGCTGTAGATCCTTTCAGTCCTCAAAAAGCCGCGTACACAGCAGCAGGCCCCTGCGCACACAGCTGCAGGTTTTTCCTTACAATCTTCTTTACAAAACCCTCTGCGCACACAGCTGCAGAGGTCGTCCACGCACACAGCTGGGACTTAACCTTTTTCCACAAAACCAATCTTAGCTTCGCCTTAATCTTTCTTTCATCATAAAACCTAACCTATCTTCTTTACATAAGCGCTTATTTATACTGCGCATTTTTACAAAACCATGGTCACCCAAAAAACCCTAAACCCTGGATTTAAACCACGGGTTTATTACAAAAAAGAGGGTTTTGACTTACCCTGACACCCCTAAGACTATCTTGACCCATAACTCTGCTTACCAACAGCCGCGAAGTTACCACAACTAGTAATCTTTAGGGTACACGCCCCAACAGGCCCCTAAGACTCACTAGTGGCCCGTCCCGGGGCACTCTGCGAGGACTCTGGTGGGAGAATCTTCTGCGCGAGGGCCTGGAAGCGACTGGTGAGATTATGCAGTATCTCATCAGCGGCTTTCTCCTTTTCCACCAGTTCTTGTAATACTGAAGAAGAGTCTGTGTCAGCCTTTTCCTGCGCAAAAGTGTCATAGGTCTTCAAAAGTTTGAGCTGGCTCTCCGCAGTATTGCTCAATTCTAATGCTTCATCAACCAGGGGCTGTAACGCATTTTCCAGCATCGTTACCTTCGTCCTGCAAGACTCGATTTCCTGTTGAAGTTCCTTGCTGCGCTTTACTTTAGCCATCTTCTGCATAGGTGGCAGCGTCTTGATTTCTATTCTGACTGCATCTAACTCATCCTAGCGCAACTTGATGGTTTCCTGAATCTTCCCTACATCTGGATGGTCCTGTAGGTTTTCCCATGCTTCTATGCTGTCTTCCATTAGTTTTGCGACACTAACCACGTTGTCTGATATTTTTGTTGCTGAAGCCTTGATGTCCTGCTGGCGCTGTTCTCGGACCTCTGGTGGAGTCTCAGGAGGAATGCGCAGTTGAAGTTCTGCAATCTGTTGCTGGTGTTCTATCTTCATCCTTTCAACCTCACTGCGGGACTGCTGGGCATAGTCTCTCAGCTTAGCAATCTTCTACTTTGGTTCCTCTGCTTCCTGTATGTCGGAGTCAGAAAGACTCCGACATGCCTCGTCCAATGCTCGCATTAGCGTAGTTGTTGTCTGTTCAGCCTCTTTCTTCTGTTGTGCGATCTCTTCTAGGCGTGCTGCGAAGGTTTTGTTTTGTTTGATGGTGTCTTCCAATTGGACTTGTGACACTTGAGTTCGGGTATGGATCTCCTTTGTAATCGCGAGCTGACGGAGGTGCAACTCTGACATAGGCATCTTTGTATAATCCAGCTCCGCGGTTATATTCATCTGGGGTCGAGAATTGGTGTCAGGCTGTATCAGAGTTGCGCTTGATACCTGTCCCTGGGGATCCCTGGGTGGCCATTGCCTAATATCCTGCTGCGTGGGTGTCATAGTGCTGCTTGTCGCAGTACTGGGCGCTGATTTTGCGGTTAGCTCTTTTAACTCCGATACCCTGTTTGCGATACCTGAGAGGCCGGCAAGATGCAGTTCCGCAAACTCTGACCATTTTTTAGTAAGCGCTATCGTAGAATGTTCTAGAGCATGCTCCAGTGTATCCAGCGTGACCGTGGCTTCTTCCTCGATATCTTTGTCCTTCGATGCTTTTACCTTTTTGCGGGACTGTGGCTTGGTTACCTCAGCTACTTCTGGTGACTTGCGCTTCGTTGGTGGGGTAGGATCTGTTATGGTCTTGACCGACTCCTCATCCTATTCATCCTGTTCATCCTGTTCATCCTATCCGCCGTCTCCACCTTGGCCGTTGTCATTCATCTGCGAATCACTTAGGTCTTCGCTATCTTCCAATGGGCTTTGCTACTGCGCCTGACTAGTACCTGCGCCAATATTGGTAGCTGGGGGAACCGGAATAGAGGGTTTTTTCCCTAAATCTTTCAGCCATTCGGCCGGCCATTGCTGAACGATCCGCCTGATATCTGGTTCGGTGACTACATATGGTAATTTGAAGCATTTCCGTTGAGGATCTGCACGAGCTTGAATGAAAACATGATGCATGTCGGCATTAAAGTGCGCGACGCCCTCGTATTGAGAGAACACTTCGTTGGTAAGTCGAGGTGTTTGCACAATCTCATAATGAATACTCATAGCATAGAAGACGAACACAGTGTTCGTCATCTGCTGAGTTCCTTATCTGAGGATATCCATAGGGAGGCATACCTTGCTGCCCCTGGCGTGCCGGGGTTTATTTCGACAAACTGGGCTTCAGTGGGTTCTTTCCACCCAACTAATGCAATAAGGATTATAAGCCAGGAATAATGAAAAGGTCTACCTTTTTCTTGCGCATCGCGGGCATCCTCCAAAAACTCCTTCGCAAGATATCCGGCCCAGTTATAAGTATACCCCTCAGCGCAGTTCATAGCAATCCGGATAACTGGGGCAAGTACTTCAGTTGGCCTGCATTTCCGTATGAGTTTGCAGGCTAAGAGTTCAGCTGCAAACCGAATGGGCTGCTCCCGAATCGCGGAAGTGTGATACCCCCGTTTCCCTTTTGTCAGGCCAAACCGTTCCTTCATGGTTTGCGCGAGCTTTGTATCGTCATGTTTGGACGGAAATTCAGTTCCCGGATCTGGTCCTGCCATGGGTAAACCTGTGATCCTATGGATGAGGGCGGCGTCAATAGGAATTTGCTGGTCCCCTATCCATAAATAGCCGTCATGCACCAGGGCTAGTAACTGCTTGGCCACTACAGTCACATGTATGCCGCGTCCGAAATGGGGAATGTTAAATAGCTTGAGTAGGCCAGCTTTGTCCAGGCCCGCAGCCCATGTTTGCACTTCCAGTAGTGTGACCTTATGATCGGGGTACTTGACGCGGTGCAAGTATTCTGCTGGTTCAAACTGTGGGAACTTGCCATGGTCATTGGTGTCGTGATCGCTGTACTTAAGCCGATCAATCTTCCCTGTCATACTTCCGATCAACTATACTCCTGGTGGCAACGAGGGTGTGGCTAATGTAAATTGCTTTGTCCGACGGGGTAACACGGTGCCTGGGCGAACAGGTGGTAGATATGGTGGCCGTGGTGGCGGAATATTCTCCCTTCCCCCGGCCGGGGCCTGTACGGAACCAGAGGGCTCCATAGGATGAGCCGCTGGTGTTTTCCCTGTTTGCTGCGGCCGGTCTTGGTTGCGCTTGGTGTGAATTTCAGTTCTAGACTCTTTCCTGGCAGACCGTGTCTGCATCGGCCGTGGTGGTGCTGGAGGAGTGGCTTCACAGTGAGCTATGGCAGGCGGCCGATTAGAGCAGGTGATCAAACCCTCTTGCTCGAATTCTCTAACCAAGGCATCAATCTCGCGTTCGGTGGTCATGGGTTCACTCAGAAATCTTGAAGAAATGCAGGATGCGATTTTTCCTAACTTAGGCATCTTCTTATACACGCCATCAATCAAATCGGGGAGGACAGTGCATTGAAGGCACCAAATCTGATGAAAATCTTGTCCATGTGGGGCGCAATTGCCGGTACTGGTCTTAGTACAGTCATTTAAAGCAATTAAAATCCCGCCGCCGCAAAATTGGCTGCCTCCCAACAGTCAGATTTTGAGCCTCGCTACATTTTTGGGCCGCGGTAGAATCATGGTTGAAGCCTCGGGGCAATAAGCAACCTCAGCCCAATAGTGCCCTTCGACCCGACCAGGTAGTATCTGCGATAGGACTATTAGATTTGAGGCACTAGCGTCTTGGCTCTGCCCCTTGAACTTACTTAGTACTTCTTGAGCTTGCCTTATAACTTTGGGGCGCAAGAATTTCTGGCAGGTTCCTCGACGGGGCTGAGGCTTTGTATGATCGGTCCCCCATGCTGTTGTAGCTTCTATTTCTATTTCCAGACGCTGGGTGTTTTGTGACTGAGGTACTCGTTCTGACATAGGTGCAATAATTTCTCCAGGGTCTGTCATCCCAACCTGTGCAGGCAATTCTCGAGGCTGTGCGCTAATGCATCGAAGAGACTGAGTGATCTGCGCGCACCTATGGCCATGTAGCTCGTACAGTCGATGCTGCCAATTCTCCAGACCATCGTCTGAATCAGACATGCAGGAGCTATCACATTGCCAATCCATTACACCATCAGCATTAGGCTCGACATAATCTGCATCCTTGGCTGTGATGTTATAGATGTGGTCTAGAGTATCCTGCTCCCCTTCATCTCTGAGTGGTTCTGTATATCTTTCTCCTTGGGATGGGTCGAGGGGTATAATAACACGCAGGCCATTTCCTTCGAAGGTCATCTGTCTCCTTTTAAGGTTGACGATTGCAGCATTGGCCATGCCCCACTCAATTCCCAAAAGGGCTGGGTAAGGGTTGCTGTCATCAATGATCTCAATAACTTCAAAGTTTGCTAGAGTACTGACCCCATCGATGTCGATTGGGACACTAAGAAGTCTCCCTAGCGGTACAATCCTTTGCTGGTTAGCTAGTCGCAGTTGTATAGGTGACCAGACCAGGGAAGGCTTTCCCATTTGTCCCCAGGTATGCTTGGGTAGGACATTAACGTTTGATCCAAGATCCAGGATGACATCAGTCATATCATATTCTCCTATCTGAACGTTCAACCTCATTTCCCTTCCCGTTCTTCGGACACGACTAACAGTTTTCTCCTGATCAATTCCTCTCTGAGGGTCTGTGACAGCAAGAACTTTTTGCAGCTCGTTTAGAGCGTTCTGATTGCGCAAGAGTTTCATACAGCTCTGCAAGAAGGAGGATAGTGTACTTACTTTATCCGTCGAGGCCTCCTGTGGTTGCGAAGCCTGCTGATGTTGCCGCGCAGGTATTTCTACAGCGCCAAGGTCAACATTATCGCACAGGGCCTCCTGGACTGGTGCGTGGTCCTTCGCAGGGCCAAGGGCTGGGACTTTCTTGGAGGCCTGTTGTGCGCACACCGTGGCAGGTTGCTTTGGCGAGGCTTGAGTATGTGTCGTAGCTCCACTCTGGGTGACCGCATTGAGGGCTGGGGCAGGTCTTTGCTCCACAGAAATCAACTGAATACTTGGAGTAGGGCCACGGTTGTTTTCCTGAATCTTTGCGAGGAGCTGGGGGCACTGTTCAATCACGTGGTCCACTGCGCGGCAATACCGACAGGTCGTAGTGGGGTTCCGACAGTCGCGAGCCAAGTGACCAACTTGGTTACAATTGTAACACACAACCTGGCCTCTACCTCTGTCGGTCATCCCACCACGGCCGCGACCGCCAAAAGCACCTCTGCCGGAGGTGTCGCCGCGGTAACCATAGCCATCATTATTCTGGGCTTCATTGTGGACTCGGTAGGCATCAGAGGTGCGCTCTCGCATAAGGTCATAGCTACGACATTCTTCTTCATTATGCCCGACAGACTTACAAAACTGGCAATAGGGGTTTTTGGGAACTTGAACATATCTCTGAAGAAGATGGCAGTGCTCAGGGTGATGCTGGCCAGAGGTGCGGCAAATCTCACAATATAGAACACCGACATTGAATTGGGTGGGCATGCCCGTGTTTAGGTAGGTTCTGACCACGGGGCACTGGTCCCTATCGTGACCCTCGGACCGACATTGCGTACACCAGACCTCCTCTCGACTGGTTTTAGCTTTCTTCATGTCACGAAGTTCCAGGGCCATCGCTGCCAGCTGCGCTTGGATTTTAGCAAGACCAGAATCGTCTCCGATGGGAGCAGTCTCTAGCTTCATTGCGATTTCCAGAGCCTCTTGATGGTCAGCAACCTTCTGTTGCATGAGCGGCGTTCTGATATGCGGCAATAACGCGGCGATAAACCATTCCTTGTGCTGCGCAGGACTAATAGTGAAGCTCACTTGGTCTAATAAAACTTTGAATCTCTGGTCAAAGTCCCACACAGATTCGCCGCGCCGCTATTGAATCTCTTTGAGTTCAGTGATGCTCTGTGATTCTGATTTTGGTTTCTTAAATTCCTTAATGAGGGCGGCATTGATTTCATCCAAAGTGGGGTGCTGATTACTGGAGAATTTCATGAACCAGGTCAAATCCCGGTCGCGAAAGGAAGTAATGAGCTGCGCAGTTCTCACATCCAGGTCGGTAATACTCTTCGCGTTCCAGACGGCCTCACATAAAAACCAGAACTGTTCTGGATCTTCTGATCCCATTCCTTTGAAGATGGGCAGCTTAATGTCATCAGCTAGGTGGGCCATGGTGGTTTTGGGAGGGTAGGGAGGGGGGCAGGACGTTGATGGGGGGGGATTTACGGGGGCAGGTTGACCTGTGGCCGGAATACTTGGACTTGGTTGCCTTTCACACCGCGACCGAACTTTAGGGGTAACGAAGCGACGCTGGGGGGTAACAGGAGGGTTTTCTTCGGGGTCGGGTTGTGGAGGGTTTACAAGGGGAAATGCGGTGGCCTGTCCTGAGGAGTAGGATTCAAAATTTCTTTTGTACCTTTGCTCACTTCGTGGCAACCCACTTTGCGCGTCGAAAATATTCTCACTTGCAAACATATGTTAGTATTACTAAACTAGCAGTCTGACTCAAATAATAAGATACCCTTTTCAACCAATAGTATTTTAATCTTCAAGCTTAAGGAATTTAAAAACTTACCATGGGGCCCTTTGAAAAACTACCGTTCAGCTTCGCTGAAAGAAGTGCTTGTATCAATGGCAAACTCTGTCACGAAGGCCTCCAATGTGCGCGTCGTCCAGAAATCGACAGCGCGGGATACCTCGTTGTTCATGTGTTGCACAAGGTTGACCCTTGCGGGGGTCCACACAGGAATCCGTTGAGCTTGAAAGTTCGTCCTCCTCTCTGTTAACCTAGACAACCACTGGTGCAACTCTATGTGGAAACGACCAAAGAAAGTTTCATAAGTATCACAAAAAACATACCGTTGTAAAAAGTCACTTGCGCTTCGACACGGATTCGTATTCTCTTGCTGCGGGAATTTCAGACAAGTCTCAGCAAACCAATCGCCGATGTCCTTCACAGAGGGCCTCCAGAACATAGCCCCCGAGGTACAATGCAAACCCCTCTTGAGCAGGTACTGATTTCAACCGGCAACGGAACCAATTTGTTGGCACTACGGCAGACCCGGGTTTAATCCTTTAGTGTCGCACCAACAAAATACCCACAGTGTTGGCCCTTTCGGCAACAACCTGCGCGCAGGTTGCAGTCTCACCCGAAACAGCTATGGGATGCCGCAGAATCAGGTTTCTGCAAGCAGAGAAGGGGATTACTGTACCTTAGCCTTTTAATAACCTTATTAATCAATAATTACTAGTTCTACCATTCATTCACATACAAATTCACAAATAAATAAACAGTCGTGACTCGCTCAACCCACTACAGGGAATTCACAGCGAAGCTAAATATTAGCAGCGATCTAACTTATCAGATGTATACAGTTATTAATGCATAAAAGAAATAGAACAGAAACAGCACAAGAAACCACAACTCCGGATATAACGTGGTTCACCCCCAGTGTAGGGGCTACGTCCACAAACTGTGTTCTATTCAACTTGCTACAAAACCACAGTTTGATCTGCGCACTCAGCTGCAGATCCTTTCAGTCCTCAAAAAGCTGCGCACACAGCAGCAGGCCCCTGCGCACACAGCTGCAGGTTTTTCCTTACAATCTTCTTTACAAAACCCTCTGCGCACACAGCTGCAGAGGTCGTCCACGCACACAGCTGGGACTTAACCTTTTTCCACAAAACCAATCTTAGCTTCGCCTTAATCTTTCTTTCATCATAAAACCTAACCTATCTTCTTTACATAAGCGCTTATTTATACTGCACATTTTTACAAAACCATGGTCTTAAACCATGGGCACCCAAAAAACCCTAAACCCTGGATTTAAACCACGGGTTTATTACAAAAAAGAGGGTTTTGACTTACCCTGACACCCCTAAGACTATCTTGACCCATAACTCCGCTTACCAACAGCCACGAAGTTACCACAACTAGTAATCTTTAGGGTACACGCCCCAACAAATGTGTCTGAGACCTCTTGCTTTCTTTGGAAGTATCGTCACACGATTCTTCATCTTGGATGATTTCTCGTGCCCAAGATGGTCTTCATCTCTTGAGGTGGATCTACCATTTTATTTATATTCTTCTGAACCTCTTTCTTTCGCCACGGTGTATCTGACCTAGGGAGATTCAGATTCCTCTTATGAACTGTCGTTACTTGTTCTTCGGAATGATCTACAATTCAAGTTCAGTTGCATGATTAGAAACATCTCATAATTTCCAATACATAGTAAAAGTGGCAAATATATGTCACATAGTCCTACAACTATCTTATCCAATGCTATGGCATTCATCCATATCTTGTACACATACAATAACTTCTAGATTCCTTCTACCCCAATGTTATTAAGAGTCTACTCCCAATATGTCAGCAAAAGAGGTTTCAATCTAAATAAGTGGAAATGGAATGTTGTACAACATCATTGACTTCTTACTCATCATGTTCAATTCAGTAGTATAAATGCAAACACTTAAACATGCATAACACATCAACTGAATATAAACAAGTGCACAACCAAACAATATCATGAAATGACAATTGAATACTTATATTTGTTTGTTTGGTGGGTATACTCCTTCTTCAGCCTTCAGCTTCATCATCTTCTTCATTCACAACTTCATCATTTCTTATCCAAATGGATAAGAGGTTCTTCATGAGTTGAGTCCTTCATATTCCTCATCGCTTGAGGAATCTTCTTTGAATCGTGAGAGCTTGATCTTCAGTTGCTCCCTTATTCTCTTATCTTATTATGAGTCAAGCTTATTCTTGTGTGCACTCTTCCCAGAGTCTGTTGAATGTAATCAACTTCCTTCTAGCACACATTCCTTGAATGAATGAATCCCACGATCTTGGGAGGCCATTCAAGGTGGTTATAACAATCTCTTCTTCTTCTTCGATTGCTTTGTCATAGCATCGAACACTTTCTTTTGGTGTCTTCAAGGATGACACATGAGGGATGAGATGATCCTTAATATAAAAATCTGCAATGATTCTCTTGGATATAGCCTTAGCCTCATCTCCCTCAGGCTCTTAAGAATTTCCTTACTGAAATACTGATCTAAGTCATTTTCTTCAAGGATCAGGGAGGTCCTATACTTCCATCCTTGGAAGTTGTCATCTTCACCAAGCTTATCATCAAGCTGGGTGTGATTAGTCATTTTGAAATGAGAACCTCATATGGAAATAACAAAGATTTACATCTTACCAATTTGAGGTGTCCGACCTGGTTCCAGAGCTAGTTGATGTAGGGTTTGTTAGAAAAACCCTAAATTTCCAAACTTGGAATTTCAAACTTTTGATTAAACAGAAAGATGCGCCTCTTCAAGGTGAGTTCTCCAATATAATCCTTTTCTGAAAAGAGTGGTAGGAAGGTCCTGGAATAGGAAGCTCTAGTTTCCCCAATTTATTGTGCAGAAATGCTTGATATTGCTTCTATTGTATATCTGAAGTTTTGGCTCCTTACAATCTGAAACTTCGCACAGTGATAGCCTGATCTGTCTTCTTTCCAACCCCACATTTTAGAGCAGAATTGTATTCTCCAAGTGGGACTTATGCTAAGTTTCCCAAGGTGATTGTTTTGAGGAATGTTCAACATAGCGAACTTATACGAACTTCCACGTGTCACTGTTTAATATTTGGGGTCTTAAAATAGGACCACAGAAACTATAGTCTGTTCCCTACCGGCAACATCTTGCAAAATTTCATTTGGACCTTTCTAGCCCGAGATATAGAAATTATCCCTAGGTCACTTGTTTATGACTGTATTTTGGAGGAGGATGGAACCCTGATTTGGAGGAATCATATCTTCTGAGGTAAAGAGAATCGGAGGATGAAACTCTTACACAAGGTACAAAAATATTTCCTCTTCGACTTGTAAAATTTTCGGCTCTTGAGTCTTCTCCAATCTCGATTTGTAGCAAAAGTTCCAAGATGACTAGATCCAATATTCTAGGGTTCTCAAACATGAAAACCTAATTTCCAATAGTTGTCATTGTAGTTGTATTTCAGCTACACAGTGACTTCTTTCACGGTGGCTATGATACCATGTTAGTTTTTCTAAGTTATTTTACTTAGTATCTTTATATGAAAGAATAACAAGCACAACAATACATCAAAGATACACAGGAGACACAAGACTGCGATTTTCATCGAGGAAACTATAAAGGAGAAAACCTAGCAAACTTCCTCAGAATATTTTCGTCACAAAGATAAGATGACAAGATAATAACCCAAGAATAATATGTCTGCAACAACTCTCTATCCATCCTATTCCTCTCTCTCCTAAAGCGCACATGAGAGAGCAAGTGAAGTGTATGTCAAATGAGGAGGGCACCTCCCTATTTATATTCTTTCGTTGAGTTGTTAACTCAACCACTAGGTTGTCCAAGTTACTTGTGGGTCTGACCTACCTAAGAATACACATAAATACATTTTACTTTATTTAACCTAGGGACTATAGCCCCGACTTACAACAGAGGGTTTACCTCAGTGACCATACACAATGATGACATCCCCAAAGGAGGAACACACATCCTCAATGTGGGTACACCAATATACAATAGTAATATACATCAAAATATCTTCTGAAGTTACAATTACAACAACAAGAGATAGTCAGGGATGAGGGATCAAAAGAAACTCCATAATTATTTTGGTATTAAAAATACTCCTAATAGCACACTCATATTCTATAGGGTGCCCGACTAGCCTATTTGTCTAACACAAAGGAGCATGGGGTGGAGATGGAAGTGCTTAATAAGGGACCCACCCATAATTTGAACCTCTTGCATGAGTCTTAGGCTTGTCCTATTCCCATACAACAACATGGAGTAGGAATGAATCATACAAAGGATTTTCATATAATGATTTTGATTGAGTAGCATGTTTGGATCAGATGGAAAGCACACACACCAACATATATAAATGAGAGCTAGCCTCAATGAATAATATCGGTAATATCCTAGTCTAGAATAAAAATACACCACACAAATATACCATAACATAGTAACTTAAAATTAAAATCAAGGAATTAAATTAAAATTAAGAAATTATGTATCATCATAGGAAAGGAAAATGACAACAACACAAATATGTTTAACCAACTCTAGTTGTGTATCGTAGGATCACAAATACACATGGAGTTTCAATTATTGACACATAATTTAAAGCATATACAAATTGTCTGCAATATAAAAAATTTGAACTCCAAACCAACAAGAATGTAATAATATGGTTTTTAGTTTAGAATATAAATGTGTACGTAATGATAAAATAACTAGAATCTAGACATTTATGGTCATGGAGGACCACATATACTGCAATGATGTACATTTGTATATAAAATAAGATTCCATAATGGCTGCAAATGAAGAGGTTTGAAGAAGAGATGAGTGGTTATGATTTCATAAGTTGCAGGAGTGAAAGGGGGTTAAGGGGAAAGGAACCTGATGAAATATTAATTAAGTCCTTAAACATATTATACAATTGAACTAGAACTCTCAAGAGTTTTCATTTTTTTGTAGGTTTCATTTAGTGGCTATTTTCATTTGGGACACACACTGCAGCAAGATTGCAGGACATTTTGGAGTCGTAAAAAAACTTGTTATCCTCCAAAGTATTTCTACTAGCCTTCACTTAAATATGACGTCCACAAGTACATTCAATCATGCATGGTTTGTGCCATTGCTAAGGCGCCAAAACGATGACAAGGACTATACACAGCCCTTCCATTTCCTAGTCAACCATGGGAATCTATTTCTATGGACTACTTGATGGGATATTCTACTACCAAACATCAACATGACGCGATATTATTAGTAGTCGACATATTTTCCAAGATGGCTATACTCATACCATGCAAGAAGACTATGAAAGCACAACAGACTGCTCAGCTCTTCTTTGAACATGTGTGGAAACATTACGGCCTCCCAATGACCATTATTTTCAACAGAGATGCTAGATTTGTTAGCACCTTTTGGCAAAATCTCTGGCAACATCTTGACACAAGACTTTCTTTATCGACATCCTTCCATCCATAGATAAACGAATAGACGGAAGTTGTAAATCACTTAGTCATACAATTGCTTCGCATGTACAACCACAAGCATCGTCGAACATGGGATGACAACCTTCCATACATACAACGCAACTACAATCGTTCTCAACACATCTCTATAGTAAAGAGTCCATTTGAGATCTGTTACAGATTTCAACCCTAAGCACCTATCGACTTAATTAGTTCATCGACACAGTTAAACGTACTGACTTCGAAGGATGAGAAGTGGAGAAAGCATTGAATTTTAGATATCCAATCGACAACATCCAGAAGCAAGCACAATAAATTTTGCAACGAGCGAATGCAAAAGCTAAGGACCGACACGACAAGCATCATAATCCCCATTCATTCCAAATTGGGGATCAGGTCTGGTTACATCTAAAGAAGGAGCGTTTCATTGGTCCATACAGAAAGATGAAACCTTTGCGATATGGTCCATACAGTATCCTTAAACAGATCGGAGAAAACTTTTTTCAGCTCGACATTCCTGCATGCCTTGGACTACATCCGGTTTTCAATGTACATCTACTTGGACCATACCATGCACCATTGTTGGAACATAACCTGAAGAAATCCATCCAGATGTTCAAGAACCTCTTCTTTGCAACACCATCGTGGGACGATGCATACACCATACAAGGACGAAATCCATTCTCTTGTTCCAAGTGGTTAAAGCTGGACAATTCCCTGCGCAAGGAAAATGGTACTCTTCTAATGAAGTAGCCAACAAGTTTCCTCACCTGAATGAATACACAATGGAGACCATTTTTTCTTAAGGAAGGAGGAATGATCCAACCAACAGTTGGAAGGTTGTCAAGCTTTGACAAAGTCTAGCACATCTACTGCTTCGCTTGGCTCGACAGGTCCGTCTCGACAGGTTTTCCTTGATAGGTCCGCCTCGACAGATTTGCCTTGACAAGTTCTCCTTGACAGATTCACCTCGACAGGTCCGCCTCGACAGTTGAACTTCTGAACCATTATAAATTCTTTGTAACTGAATGTAACGGGTAGTCACCCAAGCGTCTCAGCATCCTATATAAGCATGTACACTAATGTAATTTAAACAATTCAGATTCCTTCATCTTTCATGGAGAAGAAGTAATAAATTGGTTCGAATTCTTGCATACTGTATGTTCATATACTTTCTGTCAACCTAAGTGTATTTCCTGCTTTGTTGTTCTTTTTATATGCTTCCTCCATAACAGAAATCGACTCATTCAGTTGACTGTTTTAACCAACATGCACCTAGGCACTACCTAGATCACAATGCACATTTAAAATTAGTAATTACACATTTACAAATCAATAATCACATTGAGATTATGTGACACATAGATCATTCATGATACTCATGATAGTCATAGATCAAGACGTCAATACTCAGGAGTCATAACCATGTTTCTCATTAAGTCATCAAAATCAAAATGTATTGCATAGATGCTATGATACTAGACATGCCCATATAAGACACCGTGTCCCATGTCATCGTGTCGGACACAGACATCTCTTGACACGGTGTCAGACACTTGTTTTGGGTGTGTCTTGTTTTAGGACACATCCAAAACAAGTGTCTGACATCGTGTCAAAACGTGTCCTAAAAATAGGACACCGTGTCTTTTAAACATGACACTTGTAACAAAAAAAATTGTAAAAAAACAATTTTATCCTCATTCATTCACATTTTTTAGTGGGGCTAAGAGGATTTTTTTGCAAGTGAAGAGCATTAGAAGGTTTTCCATCTTGATCTACTCCATTTTTTATTTGCTAGTGGCATTCTGACATCTATGTAATACATTTTGATTTTTATGACTTAATGAGAATTTTTTTGAGTCTATGAGAACCCACTGCACCAATGGAATTATAGCCCCCCATGTTTGTCATCTTTCTCTCTCTGCGTTTTGTGATGTATTTTTGTTATTTTTCCATATACATTTACATTTTACATTGTTTGGCTCTTATTTGTGATGTATTTTTATTATTTGTCCATGTACATTTACATATTACATTGTTTGGCTCTTAGCCTCTCAAATCAAGCTAGGGAGCACACCAACAAGTATTTTGTGGGGGTATATTCCACAAACAACATCACAAGGGGATTCATTTCACATAGGGGAGGTTACCCCTTATTTCTATTCCTACCCATGCCATTCAATCTAAGTGGCATCATCATTGTAATTGGCATAATCTGAAATATAAAGCATGTAGATAGATGTGATTCTTCATTCTTCCATCTTGATCTACCCCTTTTTGTATTTACTATTACTATTAGTCTATTTGGCATTTTCCAATGACATTCTAACATCTATGTAATACATTTTGATTTTGATGACTTTATGAGAAATATGGTTTTGACTCCTGAGTATTGACATCTTGATATATGACTATCATGAATTATCTATGTGTCTCATAATCTCATTGTTATTATTGATTTGTAAATGTGTAATTACTAATGTTAATTGTGCATTGATTTTGATTTCTATTGAATATTTGTAAAAAATTGGATTTATATGTCTTTATATGTATAATGTGTCCTGATTCCAGGGGTCATCGTGTCCGTGTCATACACTCGAATCCCTGTGTCCTTCGTGTCCCATGTCCTTGTGTTAGGTGACTTAGCATAAATGTCAGAATGCCACTAGCAAATGCCAAATATACTAATAGTAATAGTAAATACAAAAAGGGGTGTATCAAGATGGAAGAATGAAGAATCTCATCTATCAATTATAATTTTTTTTTGTAAGTTTAGGAAATATTCTATTGAGTAAAAGTAGTAGTGGTACAAAAATGTTACAATTCAAAGATACATTCCCGCTGAACGAAACAAGCAGGTATAACAGTCCTAAAAAGTTTGTCGGACCCTGCCTCAGTGAGGGAAAACATGTCCATAAAAAGAAGGAAAGTGTCCTTTTGCACAAAGACATGATGTTCAGACTGTAATTCCTGACATGATAAAACCCATAGACAGTAATTCCTGACATGATAAACCCACAGACTTTATGACAAAACAAAAAGAAACCAATGGCAAAAACTTGTTTAAGGTTTGTGGAATGGCTCCTCAATGTCGGGGCATCCAAAGCCAGTGGAAACCAACTCGCTTGGGGCATCCTTGTTATTAGAAGCGTCATCATTGGATGATTCCACATCTTCATTGCTAGAGGAGTCTTCATCTTCACCGCTTCATGCTCGAGGTTGTTTGACCGGGAGAGGGGTTGTATTACTCACCATTGCCGAACTGGGAGTACATTTACTGACTGAGAGGGATTTCATTCAGCTCTGTGGGGGGGAGGATGGGGTTCACAGTCTATAGAAACTGCAGGGGAGATGGTAAAGGAAGTGGGAACCAAGGGAACGATAGGTGCAGAAGCTAAAACAGGGGGGATGGTCGGAGCCAAGGGAACGATAGGTGGAGGAGGGATGCCATCATGAAGAGGCTGAGAGTGGAAGCGAAGAAGAAGCTGAATGAGGAGATTTTTGATAACCCAGTAGTTTTTATGATGCTCACAAGTGCGGCCAACAACATTAAGGGCACCAGAGAGTTCATCCTCCCAATCGTTGAACATGATACGCACAATGTCAGGGATATTGATATCGAAACCATCGCCACTTTCTTGACCACTGAGCCGAGCAGGGCGATCAGATGTGTGCCTCTCTCCACACAGCCATGATGAGGAGTACCTCTTTGAAAACAAGACATAGCGGGGCGACTAAGGGTGACAGTGATCTTGGAACCAGAGGCGGAGTTGTAGAGAGTTGGATGACCAGGAGAGTGCTGAGAGAGGAGCTAGGAGAGTGAAGAGGGAAAATGACAGGGGTGACAGGGGAGCCCAAGAATTAAACCTTTGGCGCATCGGCCCAAGCACCAAGGAATCCCATTAAGACGATCCTGCAATGAGGTGGCGACTACATACCTTCTCGCTGCTGAGAGGTGTCCATGTCCGAGAGCAGAGTTAATACACGCAACCATTGAGAAGGATGACGTTGAGGTGATGTCAGGAATATGATGGGTTGGCCCTGTCATATTCCTTCGTAGACGTGTTTGCATTGCTGCCACCCGCTTTCGGGTATCTATCAATTATATTTAAAGATTATATACACACTTTAAATATATGGAAGAAAGAAAAATCTCATCTATCTATACATTTTATATTTTAGATTATGCCACTTACAATGATGATGCCACTTAGATTGAATGTCATGGGTAGGAATAGAAATAAGGGGTAACCTCCCCTATGTGAAATGAATCCCCTTGTGATGTTGTTTGTGGAATATGCCCCCACAAAATGTTGATGTATTTGTAACTTCAGAATGCATTCACTTATGTATTTCATATATTGTATTTGATTGGTCCCCGATGTTCCTATCGAGAGAATCATTAATGTAAACAAGTCATGTAAAGTCATAGAGGTTAACCCTCCTTGTTGGTCAGGGGTTAAAGTCCCCCCAGTTGTGGGGCATTAGGGTTATTAGACTCTCCTAGAGAAGTCAGCCGTGGTAAGTTATTGTCAAGTTGGGAACTATTATAAATAGAGAGTGAGCCTCTCTATTTATCACACAGGAACACACTCACTCAACTGGGGCGCATGAGTGAGAGAGGAAGTGCTGGCACAAGTGAGAGAGATTAGATGTCGGAGATCACCTTTATGTTTTCGGGTTTTACTTTTGCTACTGGTGCTCAATCTATCTCTGAGGAAGTTGCGGGTTTTTGTCCTTTATGGTTTCCCCGAGGAAAATTCTTTGTGTCTCTTGTCTCTTGTGATTATTGTTGTGTATGTTATTCTCTCAGATAAGATCCTAAGATCATATTGTCTAATTGATAAAAATCTAAAATGGTATCAGAGCTAACCTGAGAAGAAGACATTGTGCAGCTGTAGAATCTAGGGATTCTTACTTTTTTGGTCTCTCTCCACAATCCATCAGCAAAAGAAGGCTAGGCTAACTCTCCATTGAAGGGTGCATCTTTCTGTCGAAGCAGAATTTGATTCCGGGCATTTTCAGTTTTTGCTGTGGATAATTAGGGATTTTTACAGAAGAGGAATTTTTGAGTGAGCCTAGCATAGGATTTCTCTCCTTATCAAAATAGAATTTTAGAGACCAAGGTCGAATTTTTTGGTTGACTGAAACTCCAGGAAAGTCAAACCCTAGTTTGACCCCGGGCCTGAAAAACCCTAAAATACTAAAACTGGTAGTTTTGGTACATTCTCTATATCTCGATATTGAAGAATGTTCATGAGCCAAAATTTTCACAGGCTGAAGATAAAATCTGGGTGTACGCTGTTTACAAATTTCAGCCTCATATTCGCTGTATTTTGGGAGATATGATTCCTCCAAATTAGGGTTCCAGACCCTTCCAGGATTCATCCCTAAACAGGACAGCTAGGGATAATTGCTATATCTCAGGATACGAAGGTCCAAATGAAATTTCACAAGATTTTTCAGATAGAGAATAGAATTTACTTTCTTTGGTAAAATTTTTAAACCCCGAAGGTGAAACAGTGACACATGGCAGTCCGTATATGTTCGCTATGCTGAACAGTATTGAAATAAGTCACCTTGGGAAAAATCTTATAAGTACCAATTGATAAAACCAATTATGATCAAACCTATGGTTTTCAAAAGAGAACAGACGAAGCTACCATAGTACAAAATTTTAGACATAGAGGAAAATTACTTTCAAAGATACCACAGAAACAATATCAGGCATCTCTGTAGAGGAAATTGGAAAACTAGGGCTTCATGTTCCGGGAGCTTCCCTCTAGTGTTTTCAGAAAAGGAGTACATTAGACAGGTCGCCTTGAAGAGGCCCATCTTTCTATCCAATCATATGTTTGAAATTCCAAGTTTTGAAAATCAAGGTTTCTCTGACAAACCTTAGATCAACTAGATCCGGAACCAAGTCTAACACTTCAAATCAGAAAGATCTAAGCTTTTGCTATTTACATTTCAGGTTCTCATGACTAATGATACCAGCTTGATGACAAGATTTTTGAAGCTAACAACTTCCAAGCATGGAAGTATAGGATCTCCTTGGTTCTTGAAGGAAATGAATTGGACACCTACATAAGTGGAGAGGTTCCAGTTCCAGAGGGAGATAAGGCTAAAGCCTTACACAAGAAGAAATTGGTCAAGGCCAAAAGGATCACCTTATACCACAAGTGTCTTCCCTAAAGACACCTAAAGAGATGTTTGATTCCTTGACCAAGCTATTTGAAGGGAAGAATATAAATTAGAAGAAGTATAGGAACTCCGTGATCCTTGAAGAAATTGACTTGGATCAGTATTTCAATAAGAAAGGTCTAGGAGCCAGAGGGAGACGAGGCCAAAGCTAGAGCCAAGAGAATCATTGCAGATTCTATTAAAGATCATCTCATCCCTCATGTCTCATCCTTGAAGACACCAAAAGGAAGTGTTCAATGCTATGACGAAGCAATCAAAGAAGAATAAGATATGGTTATAACCACCTTGAATGGCCTCCCAGGATCATTGGATTTATTCATACAAGGAATGTGTGCCAGAAGGAAGTGATTAAATTCAACAGACTCTAGGAAGAGTGCACACAAGAAGAAGCTCGACTCATAATAAGAGAAGAGAAAATGGGAGCAACTGAAGATCAAGCTCTCACCATCCAAAGAACATTCCTCAAGCGATGAGGAATATGAAGGACTCAACTCTTGAAGAACCTCTTATTCATCTTAGCACTTGGATAAGAAATGATGCTGTCATAAATAAAGAAGATGATGAAGTTGAAGGCTCAAGAATGAGTCTACCCACGAAACAAATAAAGATAAGCATTTCATGATATTGTTTTGTTATGTATATTCAATTGATGTGTTATGCATGATAGAATGTTTGCATTAATGACAGTATACTACTAATATGCATGCGATGGGTAAGTAGCCCATGGTGCTATACAAATCTCCATTGCTACTTATCTAGAATGAAACCTCTTTGCTGACATATTGGATTAGTGCACAATCTCAATGATGTCATGGTAGAGATGGAAGACATCTAGAAAGTTTCCATGAGATATGGATGAATGTTGTATTGGATAAAATAGTTGCATGATTATATCTTTATGCATAAGAGTTCACCATTATGAATATGGCTTATGAAATGCTTCTAACCATACAACTGGTGCATCTGACTTGTAGAAAAGATCACGTACAATCTCCTACAAGCAAAGAAGGATGAGACTTGTTCTTAAGAACAAGTGACATCAGTTCAAGAAATAATCCAAGATGAAGAATAATATGACGATACTTTCAAAGAAAGAAGAGGTCTCATACACAGTGCAGTTATGTAACATTGTTGAGCGACATCATTGATGCAGAACCTTCTAGATATGAAGAAGTAGTCAAGAAGCAAGGGAAGGAGAGTACGAGTTCAAGAAGAATGATGTCTAGGATGCAGTATCAAGACCTGAAGGGAAGTCTATAACATGGATCTACAAGATACAACATGCAGTAGATGGAAACGTCATGGGATACAAGGCAAGATTCGTAGCACGAGGCTTCTCACAGAAAGAAGGCATAGACTACGAAGAGACATTTGCAACCACTAGAAGTTAAGACACATGACATGAAGAATCATGTGTGCAAATGAAAGAAGGCCATGTACGAGCTTAGAAGGCACCCATGGGATAACACATACATGAGGAGATTGAAGATCACCTAGAGTGATGAAGATCTTAACCTTTGCTACAAGGTTGAACATGAAAGCCTATAGAGGATGGAAAGCTCACAGATGAGTGTGAGAAGAAAGTTTTTCTTAGTATCCAGTGACCCTAGATGGATACATAGAATATTAGTAGAATAGGAAGCTACTTCTCACTCCAGTACAAAATTTTTCAATGCATAGAGTACGAAAGGTAGAGGGAGAATGATGTTTTGCTTCATAGGGAGTGACTGCAGAAGATCCAGAGGTTCGACATGGTACAACATGATGGACAACTCACTGATTGCTCTAGGATTTACTGAGAGTAAAGCAGATTCCAACCTTCTTTTCAAGGTTGCCAAGTTGAAGACCAGTGATGCTCCTGTTATATGTCAATGACTTGTTCTTGACAGAAAAGAGGAACTCATTAAAGTTTCAAGAAGGAGACTTGATGCCGAGTTTGAGATGAAGGACTTGAGTATGATGCACTACTTTCTAGGCATGGAGGTGTGGTAGAGTGTGAATGGAATCCACCTTGGACAAGGGAAGTATGTAGTGGAGATCCTGAAGAGGTTCAGGATGATGGACTGCAAGGCCATGGCCACACCTATGGCATCGAACCTGAAGCTATTAAGCGATGCTTCATCAGAATCAATTGATGCTACGATGTATCTTCAGATGATTGGGTCCTTGATGTACCTGACGAACACGAGACCATATATTTTCTTTGCTATGAACACATTGAGACAGTTCTTGACAGATCCGAGACATGTTCACTTGATTGCTACAAAGCACATTTTGAGGTACATGAAGGGTACATATGATTATGGGCTCAAGTATGAGGCAAATTAGAAGATTAACCTGGAAGGTTATGTTGATTTAGATTAGGCAGGTAGTTCCATTGATAGGAAGAGCACTTCGGGGTGCTGCTTCAGTATGGGATCAGGTGTGATCTATTGGTTTAGTAGGAAGCAATCCTACGTGGCACTAAGTACAACCAAAGTAGAGTATGTCGCAGCTTGTTCAGCTAGTTGTGAGGCAGTGTGGCTAAGGAAGCTACAATCTGATTTGTTTGATCTCCAGTTGGATGCTACATGTATATATTGCGACAACCAGAGTTGTGTGAAGTTGTCAGAGAACTCGGTGTTCCATGAAAGCAAAGCATATCGAGATCAAATATCACTATATCAGGGATATGGTGTAGTGAAGTTCCAGTATGTTGCAAATGACGAACATATAGTTGATGTGTTAACCAAGCCATTAGCCAGAGTGAAGTTTGAGTACTTTAGGGAGAAGCTTGGTGTTCTCCAGATAGAGATTCCCTCTAAAGGGAAGCAATGAGTCCGTGAGCCCTTCTGACATGGATGTAGGATTGGTTCCTCCCATGGTCAGATGTAAGTGCAGAGCCCTTCTGACATGAATGCTGGATGTGTTCCTCTCATGGTCAGATGTAAGTGCAGATCCCTTTTGACATGAATGTTGAATGTGTTCCTCTCATGGTCAGATGTAAGTGCAGAGCCCTTATGACATGAATGCTAGATGTTTTCCTCTCATGGTCATATGTAAGTGCATAGCCCTTTTGACATGAATGCTAGATGTGTTCCTCTCATGGTCAGATACAAGTGCAGAGCCCTTTTGACATAGATGCAGGATTGGTTCCTCCTATGGTAAGATGTGAGTGCGGGGCCTTTTTGACATGGATGCAGGATGTGTTCCTCCCATGGTCAGATGCGAGTGCTGGGCGGGCCTTTTTGACATGGATGCAGGATGTGTTCCTCCGATGGTCAGATATAAGTACCAAAGAAGAAGAAGACCTACATGGAGGCTAGTCCTACAACTAGCATGAAAAAAAAAGGGCTGGCTTTGTAGAAATTGCTGTGACGAATAGAATTGAGAGATAACACCATTTGATCGAGATAATAGAAGCAGTGATGATGATGATGATGATGATCCAGTAATGATCCAACTTTGATGATGATTCAGAGAAAAAACTTGTGCTAATGAATTGTGTCAAGAGAATACTTTCCTATTTAAGAGGGAGTGTTGATGTATTTGTAACTTTGGAATGTATTCACTTATGTATTTCATATATTGTATTTGATTGGTCCTCGATGTTCCTATCGGGAGAATCATTAATATAAACAAGTCATGTAAAGTCATAGAGGTTAACCCTCCTTATTGATCAGGGGTTAAAGTCCCCGCAGTTGTGGGGCACTAGGGTTATTAGACTCTCCTAGAGAAGTTGATCGTGGTAAGTTATTGTCAAGTTGGGAACTAGTATAAATAGAGAGTGAGCCTCTCTATTTATCACACAGACACACACTCACTCAACTAGGGCGCATGAGTGAGAGAGGAAGTGCTGGCACAACTGAGAAAGATCAGTTGTCAGAGATCATCTTTATGTTTTCGGGTTTTACTTTTGCTACTGGTGCTCATTCTATCTCTAAGGAAGTTGCGAGGTTTTCTCCTTTATGGTTTCCCCGAGGAAAATTCTTTGTGTTTGTTGTCTCTTGTGATTATTGTTGTGCATGCTATTCTCTCAGATAAGATCCTAAGATCATATTGTCTAATTGATAAAAATCTAACACTAAATACTTGTTGGTGTGCACCCTGACTTGATTTGAGAGGCTAAGAGCCAAACAATGTAATATGTAAATGTACATGGAAAAATAATAAAAATACATCACAAATAAGAGTCAAACAATGTATATGGGAAAATAATACAAATACATCACAAATTGCAGAGAGAGAATGATGACAAGCATGGGGGGCTATAATTCCATTGGTGCAGTGGGTTCTCATAGACTCAAAAGATTTCTCATTAAGTCATCAAAATCAAAATGTATTACATAGATGTTGAAATGCCGCTAGCAAATAAAAAATGGAGTAGATCAAGATGAAAAACCTTCTAATGCTCTTCACATGCAAAAAAACCCCTCTTAGCCCAACTAAAAAATGTGAAAGAATGAGGATACAATTGTTTTTTTACATTTTTTTGGTTATAAGTGTCATATTTAAGAGACACAGTATCCTGTTTTTAGGACACGTCCTGACACGTTGCCAGACACGTGTTTTGGATGTGTCCTAAAACAAGACACGTCCAAAACAAGTGTCCGACATTGTGTCAAGAGGTGTATGTGTCCGACACGATGACATGAGACACGATGGCTTATATGGACATGTCCGGTACCATAAATTACCTTCAATAATATCAATGAAATCAAGGAAGAAAGGGAAGCTCATTGTTGAGCAAGATGTTGCACACTAGAGTTGAAAACCCATACCAAAGTTTTCATCTCCTCTGTACTATGAAACAACAAAGCATTTTGTTGTAGCAAAATGTGGAGGGTATTATATTTTTAAAGACCATTGTCCACCCCTTTCTAAACTAAAAGGACAATGCTAATCTAGTTTAAAGAAAAAACTCAAGTTTTAGGTAATATGCAAGATAATGGATAACTTAAAAAATAAATAAATGATTTCTAAACAAAATCAAATCAAGAATGTGTTAAAAGAAAAATATGACCTCAAACACCATATATGAATGATATAAACACAAAAGAATAATATATAAAAACAACCAACTAAAATTAACATCATAAATCACTTGAAGTTAGAATTAATAAAGACAACCAGCAAATTGAAATTAACTTAGTAAAAATTCCTACCTATCAATTTCTTTCACCAATCTTAGCCAACTGATTAAAATTGACCTGATGATAAAAACCAACAACAAATTGAAGCTGACATAATAAAAATACCAACAATCTCTTCACCAAACTTGACCATACTTTCATCCACAATGTTTCACTTTTTTTTATGTATAACATAAGGACTTCCATTTTTGACAAGTCTCTGATGATTTCACTATATAAGATATTAATCTTATGATGTTTCAGAATCTTAAATTTCCCCAAGTTAGTAGCATGTTGGCATCACGGGCATCACTCTCAGAAGCCCTTCAAAGGCCCCTTTCATTACGTTGTACACAAAAATCAATCCACCAACTAATCCTTCCCAAAGAGCAAGGAATGGTTTTCTTAACCCACCAAGTAATCATTGCCCAGAAATTCATGCACCAACTAATCTTATGCTTCCTAAGTTCCCAAGTTCCCAATAAAAAGCAGGGACAGGGAGGCTCACTACGCAACCCGAGGAACTCAGCTGTTGGCTTTATGTATGATGGCAGCGAAATTCAAAGAGCAGTTGAAGACCCCTCCTCCAAATTAACGCCAACGGGTCAATTCTCGGGTATTGGGCTTCCTCCTCTTCCTCTTGCCAATTTGAGCGGAAGTTTGGCACGACCGATCACAATTTTTGTTCAAATTGGTCCAAATTTGAATGCAAAGACCTCCCGGACGATATTTTTAGTTAGAAATTAGTTAGAAATAGCAACCCAATTCCTTTCCTCGTCCTTCCGGATTTCTTGATAGCCGCGAATCAGAGAAAACCCAAAATAAAGTTGCCTTCTACAGATTTAACAAAACTCATTTGTTCATTACTTCCATGTTATAAATAAAAGAACTCGATTCTTGAAATTGTGTAATTGTGTCGAAGGCAGAGTGCACAGAAAAAGGGGTACCCGATGGTTTTGAATTCAAGCTGTAGAGTAGCAAATTTGAAATAATAGAACCCAATTGCTGAGTCCAAGCTGTCATGAATATGTTGTTCGCAGATCCCCTATAACCTGTGAATTGAACTTTGAAGGACTGCAGCAGAATGGTAGATTGAGCCAATTGATGAAGGCTATTGAGAACACGAGGCTGCTTCCGAAGATCCACAAGATTGAAATCAAAGGTTCCCAAAAGGCATTTAATAAGAAAGATAATACTCGGTGACAAAATTAGGACAGGATAATCTGATGTCTAATGGCTGTGTTGAGAAATGGGCTATTCCTGGAATGGATCAGCCATTGGAAGAGAGACAGCCCAATAATTTGTCTCACAAAAATTTAGGTAGTTTTGATTACCATTGCAACATGGTCAGGCATGAGAATGGTGGTTCAAGTGATCTCAGTGGCGCCTGGAGCCTTCAGTCTGCCCTGCCTAGCGAAAGCAGGTACCAGAGGCATGAGTGCTCATTGTGCACTTTCTGAAAGCTTTTTTCCTATTATTTTAATTTCTTTGGTGGTTTCATGTTTTTTTTAAATCCTTAAAACCAGTATAATTTGGTTTGTGTTTAAGCACTTGGATACAAAGTATTTAATGTTTTACAACTTAAGATGTGCACCATTAAATCTTAATAACTTTGCATCTAAAAACACAGGGTTTAATGTTTTCCAAATTGAGGTGTGCACCATTGAATCTTAATAACTGTACACACTTTTAAGTTATATAGAACATTAAATACTCTACATCCTGGTGCTTAGTGATTGCCCTATAATTTTTTTTGTTTGCACTGAAAAAAGTGATGAGAGAAACTGTCACAAAGAGATTCAATAACTGTGCACACCTTAAGTTGTAGAAGATTAAACACTCTACATCTGGGTGGGTGCTTAGTGATTGCCCTATAATTTTATTTGTTTGCACTGGAAAAAAGTCATGGGAGAAACTGTCACAAAGGGGGAACAGATAGAGTATGGGGCCGTGTAAAACAATAATGTGTAAAGATGTTTTATGTTTTTGTAGAGTACTATATGAAGTCTTATATGCATTTTGTAGTACTGATCATGAAGTGTTTCATGGGATGTTTTTTAATTATTTTTCATAAAATGAAATGTTGGTTGATATTTATTTTTTTGGTTTTTTTGTTTTCTATCAAAGTAGTTAATAAAATGTTCATTCGGCTCTAAGCAATTAGAACTTTCAATCCTTACACAGGATTATATTATATGTTGTTAAAGATTTTTAGAGTTTAACGGCAAGGGGATTGGCCAATCTCCACATGACTTTGTAGTGTAGATATGAGTATTTTTCTTCAAAATTATTCAAAATTTACAATTAAACTCATGGACAAAGGCCACAGCTAACTGTACTTCACAAATAACCTAAGCAAAACATACTTAATAAGAGTCGCTGCTGCTTTCTGGAGGTCCAACCATATTATCACAAAACTGATTTGGGTCATTTTAGTAAAAAATATCCTCATATTTTTCTTTTTTTCTCCTTATGATGTTAACTATCATTACTTTCTTGCATCCTACTATTTATAGGACCAACTTATAAGCTGATCATACTCACATTTTTTTGACTAGAGGAATCGGTAACTGGGATGGGGCTGGTATTAGCGTGACATAGGGTCCAGGGATCCAATTCCGCTACCATTATATCTCTAGGTGCATCCACAGAGCCCTAACCATGGCACACAGTTCAATTTGGGGGATTTAAACACGAAACCTTTCATTTACAACTATTTCAACTTTACCACTTGCTCTGCCCCAGGAGCAAGATCTAAAATCTTCTTTAATCTGCACAGTAAGAAGCTTTCTTATTCATCTTAATTTTACACTCCTTTACTTTCTTATTCATCTTAATTTTATACCATTTTGATGATTGGAGACTAAAAGATTCTAGTTTCATGCTTGTAAGCCTTTTGGGAATTACTGGTAAATGAATTTTCTGGTAATTTTTCTTGGAAAGTAATATGGGATTGCAGTTAACCTTTTTTTGTGGGTTAATTTTTCTCATTTGACAATCTGTGTAATGGCCTTGTTTAAGAAATGGCTGATTTTTTTTTTGCCCAGCCGACCGACCTTCAATTCCTCAGCATTTTCTTCTGAGCTTTCACAAAGTTTTAAGGGAAAATGCATTTGCATGCCGTTCTCCTTGAGTCTCTTTGAGATAATCCTAAGTACTGGTGCCAATCTATCAAATTATTTATGAGAGAACCCTTGCCCTACCACTTCTGGCAATCCCAACTGAAGGATTATTTATAAGGGAAAATGCATTTGCATGCCGTTCTCCTTGAGTCTTTTTGAGATAATCCTAAGTACTGGTGCCAATCTATCAAATTATTTATGAGAGAACCCTTGTCCTACCACTTCTGGCAATCCCAACTGAAGGATACTTAATCATGTTTATTTATGAGAGAACCCTTGTCCTACCACTTCTGGCAATCCTAACTGAAGGATACTCAATCATGTTCATTTGATTTTGGAGAGAAACGCAAACAGTCATTTTGTCATTTCAAGATTCGGTTCCACTGGTAAATTTTGTGTTTTTTACGTCTTTTCTTTAGGCCCAAAACCGTATGATCATTTAAGCCCTTTCGACTTATAGTACTGAATTTTTGTTGTTGTTTATTCTGTGCAGTTCTAGAAGCCAAAGAGGAAGCTAAAAAGTACGGGTAAATCGAACTCATTTCCCTTTTAGAGGATTTTACCATGGACATATTTCTCTATCTGCCTTTCCTTGTTTTCTGGTGTCTGAGAGGTTAGAGAGTAGAGTTTTTGGATGCTTATGCTCAATAAATTGTTTTTCTGGGGAAGGAACAGAGTTTTCTTATACCATTTAGAATGTTTTAAAAAGTTTTTGGATGCTTATGCTTAATAAAATGTTTTTCTGGGGAAGGAACAGAGTTTTCTTATACCATTTAGAATGTTTTAAAAAGTTTTAAAAAGATTTCAGTAAAGTGACTAATATGCATTGCCAAATGTCACTTGTTTCGACTTTGAATCCACCAAAAGAGGATCACCAATATGGAAAAACTGGGTTGAACAGCATAGAAAAAATGTCAGGGTCACCCTACAAGGCCTTTCAGACTTCTAACAAAGGTAAAATTGCACTTGAATATCATCATCAGCTAGTTGAAGTGGAAGAAAATAAACCTTGAATATCATCATCAGCTAGTTGAAGTGGAAGAAAATAAACGATTGAGAAAAGAGGTCATTCCATACGGTCAACTCATAGCATCTTTCGATCGTCCATTCGTTAAAAAAAATGTACGTTTTCCTTTCTCTTTTACAGAATTTCTGTAGTTTGACATTATATTTGCAAAAAGAGAACATAAAGTTTTGCTGTATTAAAATCAAAATTGTGGCAAGTCTTTCTCGTTCTCAGCGATCCCAACGAGCTTAATTCCAAAGCTATTACTATTCAAAATGCACGGTAATCCAGTTGAGTACATGTGCTTAGATTTCTTCTCAAGGAGAAAGAGCTTTGATACAAAAATAATGGAGTGTGAAGACTTCTCCCTATGATATGGTATGGCCTTATTGACTCTCTTCAAGGAGCCTAAATTCCAAAGCTACCATGCACCTTAATTCAGTTGATTCCATGTGCATAGATTTCTTTTCAAAAGATTAGCTAAAACATACTATAAAGTAGAAGGACTTTTGAAATGTTATCGATTGATCTTACGCTTAAACTCAAAGTCGAAAGAAGGATTGCAAGCCAAGAATAATTCAACTGATTTGATGGTCTTTTTTTAACCTTCAAATAAGGCCTTCCTTTTAACTTTAAGATTAACTTCCCTGTTTGTATTCTACTTTGCAATTCAATATCCCTATAAACAATACTCTGTATTTTACTCTTTTATCTTATATTCCTTCACCAGCATTTTCCTCCAAATATAGAAAAAACCATGATCATCAAGCATAGGTTTCAGCATATGTTTCCTAAAATTTTGTGAGAAAAAAGGAGTTAACTTATTAAGCAAAAATCCATGATGATTATCAAGCATATGTTTCACAAAATTTTGAGAGGAAAAAGAAGTTAATTTATTAAGCAAAAATCCATGATGGCTTTTGGCAAATCTAAAGGCTACTATACAGAGTGACTGAAAACCAACAGCTGGAGACTCTTCTTGAAGACACCAATGTGCTTTTTAATAGCAGTTAATTAAAGATTACTTGATGCTTATCAGCCTCCTCTGGGTTTTGAACAGGTATCCATGATGAAGAAGTCCAGTAAGAAAACCATGCTTTTGGGTTGAATTGGATATAGCCTGTACATGTGAATTACTTAAATCGAAACATTTTTGAAAATACAAGTGTGTGAATATGTTCTCAATTACAGTACCTAATATGTCAGTGTTATTCTGCCATTCTAAGTTTACCAAATGAGAGGAATTTATTGAGCAATTTCACCTGGCAAGAGCTATCTGTTGAGCTCCAGAGCATTTAATGTGGCTGCAGCAAGTTTGATGATCGTTGGATCTTGAGGTGCTCGAGATCCAACGGTCATCAAGCCTGCTGCAGCCACATTAAATTCTCTGCAGCTCAATGGATAGCTCTGGCCATCCCACCTAAATAATACACTCACGTCATAACTCATGTGCTGTAAATATAGCACTTCATATTCATATTAATAGTATATTTATTAACTATTTATATAATTTTTGGGTTAAGGTATTTAGTGATTTTGTATTGTACTTTGTAATTATACCGAAGTCAAAATATTTCTCAATTTTTTATTTAAGAGGTATACATTTAATATTAAAGAAATTATTACAAATTTTTAAAAATAAATTTAAAATATTGATACCATAATAGTTAATATTTGGTTTTGGAATAAGAATTAATACTGTTTCTTTTTATTTTGGCTAAGAATTGGTTTTGATAATTCTTAATACTGTTTAGGTTAGGAGCTGTTTTTTAATGAAGCTTTGCATTTTGAGGATAACAGTCAATGATAACTGTTCTTAATGAAAAAAAAATGAAATTTAAGATTAAAATGTATCAAAATTTTTAAAATAGATGTAAAATAAAAATACATAAAAATAAAGTAATTTGTAATATTTTTCATCTAAAATATAATTCAATTAATAAATTTTGAAATATAAAGTAAATTATTACTTTTATATTTTATCATTTATATATTAGTTTGTAAAAAACAAGTTTATATTTTCTTTTTTAAAAGAAAACATAATTTTTATTCATAAATAGATGAAAATTACATGTTTCACATTTATAAAACATTTCATATACATTTCAAAAGAGTTTTTCTTTTATGAGGATATATGTTGTCAAAGTTAAAAAATAAAAATTTAATAGATATTGTCTAGTAAGACATAAGTGACATTCAGAATCAACCATTTATATCTCTAGCCCAGTTATTATTAACCTGAGAGGTACTAGATTATCACAGTTCAACCATTTACTAGTGTTAATCACAAAACTAGGGGGGCGTAATGTCAGATAGATACATTTGTGAGCCAAATAAGAGTAGTGAGAGAGAAAGGTCACTTATAACGTTAAAGAGCAAGGTTATTAAATAGAGAGAAAGGTAGGTTACGAGTATCTCTGTCGTCAAAGTTAAAAAATAAACATTTAATAGATATTATCTAGTAAGACATAAGTGAGAGAGGACTGCAGCCTTTCTTTTAAATATAGATTGTTCACCCAAAAGATTATAGGAGGAAATCCTATAGCGGCCCTAGCATTGTAAAAAATGGACACATATTAAGCTAGAGACAAAAATCAAGCAAAAAAACAAAAATGGACACATATCAAGACAAAAACAAAAATCATAGCACATAAACAAATACTTTAGATTTATATTGGCTGAAGAGTGTAAAAAAAAATTAGTTTTGTGCTCAATTAAAATCATTTGGCCTTCTTGAATATGAAGTCACTCTTTGCTAGTTTGTCAGCTACTATATTGAGTTCCCTATAAACATGAGAAAGGAATGTGATCAACTATGACACTAATATCCTTAAGGTTGTCACCCAAAGCTATGATTTTGGAGATGTGAAGCTTTAGTCATCCATTTAATAGCTAAAGAAGAACCACCATAAATCCACAAATTTAAAAGCACACTTCATCAGTAACTTTATTTCCATTAGTTTTGTTGAGTTGTTTGATCTAGCCCCAGATCTTGCTTAAATTTGATATAATGATCCTCCGACAAATAGAAAACACCTCCAACACTATTGATATTTCCACCAATCAAAGGTCCCATAAAAAATTCCCTCGCTGATAGATTTCTCTATTTGTATTGGTTGGATAGTTTTGGTACTTTTTTTGTTTCTTGAGTAATGCATCTTAGTTCTAGAGCATGAATATATGAATATACTGAAATTTTGGAATAGACTTATCTTCAAAAATGGTAAGTTTGATGCCAACCAAATGCTCCACAGGAGCAAACATGGTATTGCTTTGTATTTTATTAATTAGTTTATCATAAACCAAGATTTGACTCATACTCTTCAATTGTGTTTTCATGCCACCCATTTTCAACTATAGTCATATAATTTGGACAATGAATAAAAATATGACAATTTGTTTCACACCCATTCCTCCACATCATACATATATTTGGGTCCTACGTGTTCCTTAGTTGCAACAAATCCCAAATAGGAACCTTATTTTTTAATCCAACCAAAGGAGGAATTTGGACATTTTTAGGAGCCTTGACCAGTGACCATCTCGGCTCCACATTTATAGAATCAAACATCACTTTATACCCAAGATTTGTAGTGAATTCACCTCTTGTTTTATTTTTTTCCCAAGCTATCCCATCTAGGCCCTCCTCCAATCTAATAAGTCCTTTCTTACAACCACCAATAGAATTGCTCCATTCAATTATCTGATTACCTTCCAAACCTAATAATTTAGATGTCCACCATCCTTTAAACCATATACTTGCGGATGATTCATCTGCAACTTGAATCAAGAGAAGAAACCATTATAATGTAAAGAGTTTATGGTTTCATCAAGCAATAGATAACCCTCTCCACAACCCAGAATAATATCTTAACCAAGTCTCACTTTTTCTCTTGAACCTACCTTGCAAGGTAGATGCTCACCTATCATTGAAAACAATCTTACTAGAACTTTCCATTGTTTGGATACATTTATCATGGATTTTCTTGGATTTCTTATCCAATCCATAAATGGATCTAGAGCAATGTGTTTTTTAGTAAAATATCTCTCTTAAACCGTCTTTTGTACATTCCAAAGATTCTTTGTTGCTAGAGACAAACCAAAAACATGCACAATTTTTAGACCACAACCCCCATATTCCTTTGGCATTGCAATTGTTTTCCATTTAACTAGTGCGGTGCAATCTTTTTTACATTTTCCATACCAACAAATATTTATACACCTTTTCTTGATGGCCTCCAAGTGCCAAACAACCAAAATAGCCACTAGCATGGATATAACCAGAGTAAATTGACCAACAATTGATAACCATCCATTACTATAATGATTTTTGAGCTTATATTCTATCTATTAACCAATCCCAATCCCTTTTGTCATACCTGTTGGATTATAGCATAATGCCTAGGTATTTGAATCCTTCTTGGAAGATTATCTCTTTGAATGGAAAACCCAACAATAATCTCTTAACAACCTCTGCCTCCAAACCATTGAAACAAATAGCTTATCTTTTCATATTAATATCCATTCTTGTTTCTTTTCCATACAAACATAAAATTTCCTTCATCTTGACAAATTCTTAGAAACCCCCATTTAAAATGAATGAAGCACCGTCCCCCAACAAAACATGGGTAAGGTTGTAAGAACAATTTATCTTCACCCTTGAAATAATACCATCTCTCTTTCTATCTCTAATGGAACAGTTGAGGCCCTTTGCTACTAAAAGGAATAACAATGGAAATAAAGGACAACCTTGGTGAAGGCCCTGTCAAGGTTGGAAGAATTTTATAGTTGAGCCATTAATGTTGTTTGTACAGTATCAGGAGTCATTCTCTAGTTTTGTGTTGTATCAAGTCAAGACTTGTGTTGTATCAAGTCCTATCTATATCCTCATGTGTTGAGGTGGGATGCTAGTACTATAGTTTTGTGTTGTATCAAGACTGTAGACTTGTGTTGTATCAAGTCAATGATTCTTATAGACAATACCCTATGAGATGGATCTCTGTTGTAATCAATCAAATTGCAAGGTTACCAGTAATACACATAAAGAATCATATAACAGATACAAGAGATCCATAACAGATACAAGAGACAAGAATAGTGGATAGAATAATAGCTTATATTACTCAATACACATGTGGGTTCATACAATAAACCGAATCGAGTTTTTTATCTAGATCAACAACCTATTTATACATTTACAAAACAATTATGGTAACTACCTGTCGGTTCACCCAACCGACACGACCGATGAGGCCGACCTAATCCACAATTAGTCAACTAACGAGTCTAAGCTGACTAGCTCCTCCAACGTCTCCCCCAGGAACAAAATCTTTCTTCGTCTCGAAGAAATAGGGGAGGTAACAAAATTGACTGTCTTAAGTAGTTCCTACAATTGCTTTGTTATGGACTATGTTGTCTGATTAATGGTCGTTTCTATACGCAAATCTCCACAATGGCTTTTGCTATAACTGCTAACTGGTGCTGAAATTCTTCCCAATTGTGGAGTGCTTTCTGGATATCGATGGTCAAGGTTGTGATGCTTGACAAGTTCGACATCTTCTGCTGTATCGACAAGTCCACAATATTACTCATGTCGGGGCCTGAAAATTGTGCTTTCTCCTCTGCAGTGTCAAGTAATCTCTTCATGGGTGGGCGAATCTCGTCGAGATTGTCCAAGATAGGATTGGCTTGAGTTCATTGGTGTGCTTGTTTCTCAAGTTTGTCCAACTTTGTTGTTTCTAACATAAGTTGGTCTTGAATTGTTTTGTTCATTGCTTTTGTGTCTCCTCACTGGATCTGTAGTGATTTAATATGCTCACGTGTATTCCTTAGCTGCTGAAATACTTGGCTATAGTAGGTGACGCAACTTCTTAGGACTTCCTCTGTGACATTAGATTCCTCAAAATGTTCTTTCAACACTTTGTGAGCTTTTGAGAATGCTGTGAACCGATTTATTAACAATACAGAGGTTTGTTCCGTCTGCTCTTCCTTCTTTTCCTGTAGCCGTGTTTGAATATTAGACACGACATTTTCAAGTAGACGGTATGCATGTTCCAATGGTTTGTCGGTGTAGGCTCCCTTTGGTATTGGAATGATTGTTTGTGCCAGATCTCTACATTTTGTTAGGAATTTGACTTGTTTTGTTTTAAGTTTTTCAATCTGTTCCTGTCTTCTTTCTTTCCTTACTCTAGATTCTTTATTGAGGGCCTCCAACAGTTGGTCCAATTCTTTGTCTCTGATTTTATGTGTATCCACCGTTGTGGTCAACCCTTGTTGTTGCTTTTGAATTTATTGGTGTTGTATAGCAATTAGTCGATGTTCCTCTAGCTTAGCTAGTTGCATTAGTCTCTCCTTCTTAGCCTCTTCGACATTAATATGTAATATGTCAGCGATTATTGGTGTCTGTTGTCGAAAATGTAGGGGGACGACTGCTTCTTTCCCATAGACAAGTATAAACAGTGTTTGGTCTGTGGATCATTTATATGTTGTTCTGTATGCCCATAGGACAGCAGGAATTTTCTCATCCTAGCCATCTTTGTCTATATTGCAAATTTTTGTTAAACCTCTTGTCAAAGTTTTGTTGAATGCTTCAATTGCACCATTAGACTGAGGATGATAGGTTGTGATCCTTCTATGTTCGATTTTGAACTGGTCTGTTAAAGATGCAATAGTTTTGTTAATAAAATGTGATCCCTGGTCGCTGATTAAAGTTAATGGACAACCAAATCTAGTAATGATATTTTTGTATATAAATTTGGTGGCTACACTAAAACAGGCTTTGACAGGTTCTGCCTCTGCCCATTTAGTAACGTATTCGATTGTTGTTATGATATAGCATGATCCTGACCTTCTAGCAGGAACTGTGAATGGTCCTATAAAGTCGATATCCCAAATTTCGAACGTTAAACTTGGATTTACCGAAATATGCATCACATTCTTTAGTCCATTCATACTCCTGATCTTCTTTTAATAACTCTTCTAAAGGGTATGTCGTATCTGAGTAATGACGAATGAATTTTCTGTAGTAGCCTGCATGCCCTAGTAAAACCCTGACTTGTTTTGGATTGACTGGAGGTTTCAAGTCAAGAATGATTTTTATTTTTGCGAAATCGACCTTGATGCCTTCTTTGCATACAATATGTCCCAGTAGAATTCCTATAGGGGTTACAAAGATGCATTTCTTTATGTTAAGTGATAGATGAATCTGTCGGCACCTTTCTAGCATTAACCTTAGCCATTTGTAGTGATCTTTTAACATGGAGTAAATCGTCCAATCGTCGAAGTATACATCCATTGTTTTATAGATGTATTCCTACAATGCTTTAACTACTATTCTTGAAAATACAGCTGGTGCATTTTTCAGACCGAACGGCATAACTCTGTAAGCAAATGATCCAAATTCATAGACGAATGTTGTCTTCTTTTGATCGTCCCTTGCAATCGGTACTTGGTTATATCCTGAGAAACCATTTGTAAATGAATAACACTCATGTCCCGCTACTTCATTTAGGATTTCTTCTGCAAACGAGGTTGGGAATGGATCTGTTAGGGTGACTTTGTTTAGCTCCCGGAAGTCTACACAGATTCTCAATCTTGTCGGGTCATGCTTCTTTGGTTGTACGACCATTGGGCTTTCCCATTTCGACTGGTCGATAGGGTAGATAATTCCAGCCGCTAACATGTTGTTGATCTCTTTTTTCACTGTCTCGTTATATTTATGAGCAAGTTTGTAAGGTCGTTTCTTTACAGGTCTTGCATCGGGTTTAATATCAATCTTCATTTTGCCCATTTCTTGAACTAAACCTTTAAGGTCTTTATAATCTCGTGCAAAGACATCCTGGAATTCTTTTAGTAGGTTAACTATTTTTGCTGTCTGCTCCTCATTCTAGTAGTCACCTATTCTTGCCATTTTTGGTCTATCATCATTGGAGATTTCGACTTCTTTCGTTTTAACCTTTGCGTCCATCCATTCTGTCGCCTTGCTTTCATTGATTTGTCGACTTCCTTCCTTGAATTGTGAAAATGATGTTGGAAAGTCTTCTGCTGTCATCCAGTCAGTATGTTCTTTTTTGGTTGATTCGACCTTGAATATTGTTCTAATTGGTTTCGTCGTTTCCGGATGATGAGATTTCCACTGAAATCTTTTTCCATTTGTACGTTCGGTTTCTAGTCGAAGTCTTGACGACTGTGGTATTTTATTAGACTGAATGTTATTACATGATTCTTTCGGTCGGCTGTGAGTTAGTGTTGAACTGTTATGAACAGTTAGATGTATGAATGTTTTTATCTGTTTTGTTGCTTCGACTAGTTTGTCATCTTTCGGTATGAATTTGAAGTCCTTGGTGAAGTTTTATTTGAGTTCGTCCCATAAGAACATTTCGCCTCGTTCTTCTTCCATCTTGTACCACTTATTTGGTAAATCGTTTAATGTTGATGGAAATAGGTGCATCCATATTCACTCATCTTTATAACCAAGTCTTCTCCATTCTTTTTCACATATACTAGTATGTGTTTTTCGGGGTCTTGTCCTTGTGTGAAGATTGGTATTTGTGCCTGATTTGTTAGCTTCTTCTGATCCAGGAGGATATTGGTGGCCACCCACCTATTCCTCTTGGATCCCCACCACTGTTTCTTTCAGTTTTCTAGTTTCCTTGATTGTAGCACAATTTACTATTTTTGGCAGTTTTTGGGTCCTAAACTTTCAGAGCCGTTTTGAGGCCCTAAACGACGTTTTTTGGCATCGAATGGTCAGGCAGATGAGACTTTGTTTCGGACTTGATATTTGCCACTTTTGGATGTAGTCCTTAAACAGATCTTTCTAAGGATGTATCATGCGCGTCAAACAGAGGTAGTATGCTAAAGTTACGACCCCGAGAAATTGATGTACCAAGTTACCCAATGGGGCCCACATTAAGGCGTTTCACCTCCTAGGGTTAGGTTTTTGGATGTGTAGGGTTTCCATTGTTTCTCAATAATATATAGGCCTTAGAGCCTCATTGTAACACAGAGTTTCGAGGCATGTAGCCGCCACATCTCTTCTCAGAGATAAGCTACTAACACTCTAGCTAGTTTATTTCCATTCTGTATGTAAACAAGTTTCAGTTATTGATTAATGAAATGAAGTGTTATTTCCGTTGCATATTTGTTTCTATGGTTATTTGTGTATTCTGTTGCGTTCCTGCATAAATCCGGATCAGTGGTATCAGAGCAATCTACTCTTTCTCGATCCTTCTTTGCATGTCCCCAATGAGGGCGGGGTATAAAGAGTTAGGGCTCGATTTGGTTGAACCTTTGCAAGATCAGCCTCGCAAATCCCAACGGCCACCCATGGGGGACGAAAAGAAAGACAAGGGTGTAGAAGATCCTATCAAAATGTTGCTCGAGGAGGCCCTTGAAAAACAAAGGAACGAGATGATGGATAACTTCGCCCAGATCCTTCAACGACTTCCCACTGGCGGCGCATCTGCATCTAGCAGCCACTCTGGAGGTGCAACCCCTTTTAAGGTACAAGTAAACTTCGACATTCCCATATTTGATGGTCGAATAGATGCAAGCGTCGTAGATAAATGGTTGAATCTATTAGAAGGATATTTCTCAGTTCATGACTTTTCTGACCAGGAAAAGATTACTTTTTCTCTACTCAAAGCCACCCCCCATGTCAAGGACTGGTGGGAAACCTACTGTGAGAGAAAGGATGAGGAGGAACCCTCTCTGTTCTCAGCCATACCCACTTGGAATTCTTTCCGAGATGCCATAAAGGGACAATATTATCCGGTGGGGAGCTATGAGGACAAGTACATCCAATGGATTACGCTGCGGCAGCAAAGAGATCAAGATGTGCATGAGCTGACGAATCTGTTCCATACCCTGCGCACCAAGTTGGGTATCAAAGATTTAGAGAAACATTTGGTGCTGAAGTACCGCAGTTGTCTGCACAGATACATTCTGGAGGAAATGGAGTTCCTCGACATCTCCTCGCTTGGTACGGCATATCGGTATGTTGCCAAAATTGAGCAAAAATTCAAACAGAAAAAACGAGACTTTGGATCTGCGAATCAGAAGCAAGGGAAAGGTGCCCCCAAACCGCAGAACCAAGGACACAGCCAAGGTATGGCGACTCAAGAAAACTTGCCAAAGCTGCAAGCAAAGAGCAACACTACAAAGCCGAAGAAGGAAGCGGGAAAGTGGTGCGAGTTCCATAAGAGCCCCACTCACAACACAAGTGAGTGTCGGGCTAAGCAGTCACTGGTGGCTGAGATAAAGGCTTCTGAATCAGATGCATACTCTAACACTGAATCTGAACCCGAGAAGGGGAATGACAGAGGGAAGAAGACTATCGATGCAGAGCCCAATGCCACCGTTGCCACCACGAAGATCCAAAAGGAAGAATTAGAAGATTCAGAGGAGGAACGTCTTTTCCACTCCCAGACGTGGGTAAAGGGTTCTTTGCTACAGTTCATCGTCGACAGTGGGAGCCAAAAGAACCTGATTTCAGCAGAGGTCGTGAAGCGGTTGGGTTTTCCGACCACAGCACACCCGCAGCCATACACCATTGGGTGGCTTCACCAAGGACGAGATCTATGCGTCAGCCAGCAGTGCCGCCTTCCCTACAGCATCAAGCCCTTCACCGATGAGGTATTATATGATATTGCTCCTCTTGATGTTTGTGATGTATTATTAGGTCAACCATACTTATGGAAGCGACATGCTGTGTATGAGTCCCGGCCTCGCACTGTTATTATTACGTTGGGAAATAATTTGTACAGGATACTAGAGGTACCACCCCCTACCGCTATCTCTTTGGTTACTGCAAAACAATGCAGTAAGCTCATTTCCAAAACCAGGAAGTTTGTTTTCTTGATGATCCGCTTTCGGGGCAAGAAGAAGATCGTGGCCACAACCTCCAGATAGGGCCCCTCTGCACGACAACAACAAATGGACAAGGTCATGGAGGAGTACCGAGACATATTCACCTCACCCACCAGGGTGCCTCTCCATTGTCAGGTCAAGCACCCCATCGATCTGACCCCAGGTGCGCCGCTTCCCAATGGACCGATCTATCACTGCTCTATTCTGGAGAATGATGAAATCAAGAGGCAAATTCAGGAGCTGCTGCAAAAGGGTCACATTCGGCCAAGTTCATCACCCTGTGGGAGCCTGATCGTATTGGTACAGAAAATGGATGGGACTTGGAGACTTTGTATTGACTATCGGGCGCTGAACAAGATCACTGTCTGGAATAGGTACCCGATCCCATGGATTGATGACCTCTTGGACCAGCTTCAAGGGGCAAAATATTTTAGCAAGATCGACTTAAAGTCTGGGTATCACTAGGTACCGATCGAGCCGACCGATGTGTGAAAGACAACCTTCAAAGCCAAGGAGGGACTTTTCGAATGGTTGGTCATGCCTTTCGGGCTGACGAATGCTCCTGCAACCTTCATGAGACTGATGGACGACATCTTGCGGCCATTCACCAACTCATTTGTAGTATTGTACTTGGATGACATCCTGATCTTCAGCCAGACTTGGGAAGAGCACCTCCACCACATTCGACAGGTCCTCCAAACATTGCGGCAGCACAAGTTGTGTGCCAATTTGAACAAGTGCACTTTTGGCATGACCCAGGTATAGTATCTGGGATACATTATTGATGACTGTGGGGTACATGTGGATCCAACCAAGATCCAAGTCATTCGGGATTGGCCAGCCCCAACTACTCTAATAGAGCTTCGCAGCTTTTTGGGCCTTGCTAATTTCTACCGCAGGTTCGTGTTGGGATTTTCTCATATCACTTGGCCTTTGAGTCAAGTCACGCCCTTGAGTCAGGTCACCAAGGGAGGAGCAAAAGCAAAATTCTTTTGGTTAAAAACTCAGCAGAAGGAGTTTGCAGAATTGAAACATCGCCTCTGTTGTGCCCTAGTGCTCACATTACCAGACTTGCAACAACCATTTGAGATCGAGACAGATGCCTCTGACTATGCTATTGGGGCAGTCCTTACTCAACAAGGGCATCCAATGGCATATCACAGTGAGACACTGTCAGACACAGTTCGCAAATATCCCACTTATGACAAAGAGATGTATTCCATTGTACAGGCTTGCCGGCAATGGAAGCATTACATTTTTGGGAAGGAAACGATCATCCACACAGACCACCGACCCCTGCAGTTGATGCAGACACAAGGGAAGTTACAGAACGATCTCCATCAGAAGTGGTCCTCATATCTACAATAGTTTTATTTGAACATCAAGTACAAGAAGGGAAGCACCAATAATGTTGCAGACTGCCTCAGCCGACCACCAATTGTGGTGATAATGACCGTGCTCAACTCTTGTGGGCACGAGACTTCTGATTGGCCGCTTCTCTACAAGAGCGATCCAGAATTCAGCCACACATACCAGACGCTCTTGGAGGGAAACCAAGTTCCAAAATTTCACCTCCAAGATGTACTACTGTGTCACATGGGACACCTTTGTGTTCCTTCAAGCGAGCGTGCCAAAATGATTTGGAAAGTGCACTACAGTCGGGTCGCTGGGCATTTCAGGGTCGAGAAAATAGTGGCAGTACTGCAGAAGTATTTCTATTGGCCGAACCTTCGACAGGACATCGGGAAGTACATCCGATCCTGCACTACCTGCGCCATTGCCAAACCATCCATCAAGAAGCAAGGCCTCTATACTCCGTTGCCTACCCCTAGTCGACCTTGGGAATCCATCTCCATGGATTACATGTCAGGCCTTCCTTATACTAAGCACGGCAAGGACTGTGTGTTTGTGGTCGTTGACAGATTCTCAAAGATGGCCATAATGGCGGCCTACAAGAAGAATATCACAGCAGAAGCCACTTCTAAACTCTTCTTTGAACGAGTGTGGGTACACTTTGGTATCCCACAGTTTATAATCTCAGACTGGGACAGCAGGTTCCTTAGTACATTATGGTCTAGCCTATGGTTAATGCTAGACACCAAGCTCACAAAGTCCACAGCTTTCCATCCCCAGACTGATGGCCAAACAGAGGTCGTCAACAGGATGATCGTACACATTTTGCGCATGTACAACTCAAACCATCCATGCACATGGGATGAGAGCCTCCCCTATGTACAACACAGCTATAACCGGGCCCTCCACAGCTCAACCAACCACAGCCCCTTTCAGGTGGGCTTGGGATTCCAGCCACAATGTCCCATTGATGTAGCCATGCCATTTGCAGCTACTCAGGCTGATTCAGCTCATATCCAGTCTGAAGTTTCCAAGGCAAACAACTTCATTGAGTGCATTCAGCACATTCGCCAACAGGTTCATGACATATTGGACAGATCCAATGCTAAGTACAAGTAGCGACATGATTAGCATCGGGTGCAACACAGCTTCCAGGTGGGCGACAAAGTGTGGCTATATTTACAGAAGGAGCGCCTCCTTGGACCCCATCGCAAGCTTCGCCCGCTCCGATATGAGCCATAGACCATCACTAAGGCTGTCGGGGACAATGCCTTCGAGCTCAGTATTCCACCATTCCTTGGTCTGCACCCAGTGTTCAATGTGGACTGCCTTCGACCCTACTTTCCACCTCTACTGGACACATCAGACGTGGCAGAACAACTCACACCAACAGAGTTAAGCCCCGACTACATGGAACAAGCCACAACTGATCGGATTATGGACACATAGATCAAGAACACCTGCCAGCAGAAGATCCAGCTATATCGAGTTGTCAAAGCAGGCCAACTCCTTCACCAGGGAAAGTGGCTCACCGGGGATCAAGTTCAACAGAAGTTTCCTCATCTCATGGAGGAACTCAACGCAATGGGGACCATTGCTTCCTAAGGGGGGAGGAATGATCTAGGAGGATATTGGTGGCCACTCACCTATTCCTCTTGGACCCCCACCACTGTTTCTTTCAGTTTTCTAGTTTCCTTAATTGTAGCACAATTTACTATTTTTGGTAGTTTTCGGGTCCTAAACTTCCGGAGCCGTTTTGAGGCCCTAAACGACGTTTTTTTGGCATCGAATGGTCAAGCAAAAATGAGTCCGTTCCGAACTTGATATTTGTGGTTTATGGATGTAGTCCTTAAATAGATCTTTCTAACGATGTATCATGTGCGTCAAACGGAGGTGGTATGCTAAAGTTACGACCTCGAGAAATTGATGTACCAAGTTACCCAACGGGGCCCACATTAAGGCGTTTCACCTCCTAAGGTTAGGTTTTTGGATGTGTAGGGTTTCCATTGTTTCTCAATAATATATAGGCCTTTGAGCCTCATTGTAACACAGAGTTCCGAGGCATGTAGCCGCCACATCTCTTCTCAGAGATAAGCTACCAGCACTCTAGCTAGTTTATTTCCATTCTGTATGTAAACAAGTTTCAGTTATTGATTAATGAAATGAAGTGTTATTTCCGCTGCATATTTGTTTCTATGGTTATTTGTGTATTCTGTTGCGTTCCTGCATAAATCCGGATCATCTTCCCTCCAAATATTTTGACAAAGTATGTTGAAGCTGTTGTCCATGTTTGTAGTCTCGATTGATGGGTATCGCACCATCGAGCAACTTGACCTATAAACGCTTCGACTAGGCTTTGAAGTCGGTCGTGTTCGCTTATGTTTTTGGAAACTTGTTCAATATGAAGGACTGGTGATTCTCTCTCTTTATATCGAAGAGACTGTCTGTTTTCTATTTTGATTGGCGCTAAAGAAGGGTATTCCCTAATTTTTCTTTCGAATATTTTTGGTATGATGGACACTAAAAAAGATTGACGTGTCGGTTTTCTCGGGATGGCCTGAATGGTCCAGCATACCCTTGCTTGAGTTTCGTAGTTTTCCATCTCCAAGTAGTATAATTCTGCATCTGAGTTATTGCCAACTGAATCTTGGTTTCCCAAATGAAGTTCTCCATATATATTTGGTTCGGTATAATCTTCGTTGTTTTTTATTTGATATAGCTGTTGAACATCGACTTCTTCGTCTATGGGTTCTGTCCATGGTTCACCTTGTGAAGGGTGAATAGGAACAATTACTTTCTACCCATTCCCTTTAAGCTTTATCCTTTCTTTATCTAATGAAATCGACACCTTCATCTTTCGACCCCATGGCTGGCCCACGAAGGCTGGAAAGGAGTTGGATCCTTCCTTAAGGTTAATGATTTCAAAGTCGAATTTTGTGGTAATTCCTTTTATGGTTGTGTCGACATTTCTCCATACCCGAATAGGTTCGATGAGTCCTTGGTCGGCTAGTTTTAGATATATGCTTGACTCACTGAGTTGAGGTCTACCCAATTGTTCCCATGTATATCTTGTCATAATGTTTCCTTGAGATCTGAAGTCAAGAACAACTTGTCAAACATGGTATCCTTCGATTTCTAAGTCGACAAGTGGGTTAGCATCACTATTATCTTTTTGGTTTAGACTGCAGATATTCTTAGTTTGTTTACCCATGCTAGACTTGTTCTTTATATTGTATAATAAGTTGATAAATTGTGTAACTGAATTATCATTACGTATCAAAATTAAGTAGTTCTTGAGATATATTTTATCGACTATCATCAATTGCTTCCTGTGTAGCTAATTCTTGAAACATGTTTGATGCATCGTTATATAATTGCTTTTGTTTTATAGGATTAGGGTAGTCATCTTTGTTCTTTATCTTACTTATTCTAGGATTGTCATTGCCAAATTGTTTTCCTTGTCTAGTGACTATTTGCAAATTCTTTGTACGAATAACATCACAATTTTGAACAAAGGACAAGACATTAACATTCTTCTTTTTATTATTTTTGTCTAGCATGGTGGGACAATCCTCTAAAGAGTGATTGCCAACACCATAACTGGTACAAAACTTGAGATCGGTCTGATCTTTGTATGGATAGTCTGCATACCGATGACCTTCATTGAAGCACGTGTAGTACTGGATTGGTCGTCGTGGTTTGTTTTCCCGATTTCTGAAGAATCAGCCTCGACCTGCATATCCCCCACGACAATTATTATCGTACCGACGCTCATATCTTCGGTCTTCGTATTTTTGATTACTTTGTTCATTTTGCTCATTGTTATTCCTTGGAATGTTATCATTATTATTCTGCGCAACAACATTTGTTTGATAGACTGCGTGGTAGTTCTATCGTTTCTTCAGGTTTAAGTGACAGTCAGTTGTTGCGTGGCTTTTAACTTCACAAATTGCGCACCAGGAAGATTTTTCATTTTTCATATTGAACAGACAATCTTTTTTCGTGTGTAGCCCATGTTCCTAGCAGATGTTGCAAAAGCATTTTGTCTGAACAAAGCGTGCATCTTGTCAACTGATATCTTGTCGGCAATTGTCTTTAGTATATCCATCCGTTGAGAATTTTGTACACCAGATGTCTTGTCCTTTGAGGTTGAGATTTCGTAGCGATTTTTGCATTATTTCTAATTGTTCCTTGATACGGTTGTCTACAGGGTGCCCCGGGTAGTCTTTGTCCATCTCGACTTGCAACGCTTTCGTAAGTGCATCTTTGTATGTATTAAACATGTCCAGACTAATGTGCATCCAGATCTTCTGTAAAAGCCCTGCAACAAACCATTGGATTAGTAATTGTTCGTCTATGTTATAATCCAGCTGGATGAGTAGGTTTTTCAGTCTTTTGTCGTATTCCCGGACAATCTCTGTCGGTTTCTTGACTATCATTTTTAACTTCTTTGCAACCGGATGCTTCGCATCTGGTGTTTTCAAGAATGATAGAAATTGATGCTTAATTTATGCTTTGGTCGCATTGAGCGTTTTCTCAGATATGTCATATACCATTTCAATGCCTGCTTTCACAAAGCACTGACGAAATGCGCCATCTGTCGATCTTCATTTGTTACTGCGTTCGTTTCCCATGTCGACTTGCAGATGAACCAATGTTGTCTGGGATCTTCATCACCCTCGTAGAGGGGGATGTGTGTAGAGACGTGCCCCATGTCTCAAGCGTCAGTGTCTCCTTCAGGCGGTGGTGGAGGGGCTTGTGGGATACTTCCTGTAGCCCTGTGTTGTTCACAATTTTTTTCAACAGAACTTTCGTTTCCGTCAGAATTTTTGTTTGTAGTTGTTCGTTCGTTCTCGACAAGTTGTCGATATAGTTCTACTCCTTCCATCGATATCCAAGTGAACTGCTGTAACTGGGATATCCTTCCTTGCGAATCTGACTGGTCTGTGTTCTCTAAAGTTGTGTTTGGCTGGGGTGTGCTCCTTCATGTCTCGGGTATAGTAAATGGATACTGCGGTTAGATGGGTATGGTTGAAATGTAACCCAGTTTCCTTCCTCTGGTCGGCGAATTACAAGATGGTCAATATTATTTCTTTCATCGTCTAGTCGACTCCATACACCGAACTCGCCAGCTCGTAGTATTAGGTCTTCTTTGACAATGTCCTGCACTCGGGTACTCTGATTCGAATTTATCGGAGATTGGGGACTAACACTTTGGGGTATGCTAATTTGGAGAGCTTCACGCTGCTCTATCCACAAATCTTCTTCCATTGGTGACGCTTCTTCATCTACGCCCTCTTCCTGTCGGTCATAATCAGACTCTGGCGGATTCTCCTCATGTTCTGTCACTTTGGTGGCCATTCTTCTTTGGAGCATGGCGGCCTGCTCTCTAAGTTCCTCCCTTCTCTTCGGTAAATACAGAGTGCTTTTGTGAGTCACTGTCCGAATTATCTCCTTCTTGGCCCGACTCTTCATTGTTGGTGGTGGTGTCTTCACAACCGACTAGAATTCCTCTACTGTACCCCAAAACATAACCAGCTACCCCCCCATAGTCGACTTGACACTTTAGTAAGCCCAGGTGGGTCTATCTATTTTCTCAGAAAGTATTCCCACTCTCTTTTTGCAACAAAATTTTCCCATGCTTTTTGCTTTTATTCCCAGTTAGTGTTAGATGGTGGTTCAATTAATGACAAACGAGGCTCGACAATGTGGCCTGCTCCCCTGTCGATCAGGAATTTAAACAAAAGAGTCGGTAGCGAACAAAGAAACTGTTCAGTGAAGTCATTATTGAACCTCTCTTCGATGCTTTCGACATAGACTCTTTCTTCCACAACACGTTCTTCACAAAACTCGTCTGCAATTCTTTCTAACCACTTCAATAGATTTGTACGTCCACCTCTTGTCAGTCTCTGGAGTAACTCTTTGTCTTTAGTTTCTACCGGCTTTTTCATCCAGTAACTTCATAAGATACTGTGGTATGAATTCTACAAAGTTCTCATGTATCTCAGAGAAGAACTTCATCTTAGCTTGTGCAATAGTCAGTTTGTTTCTCCTAGCGTAATTCTATAAATAGTTCGCGATTTTACGCTCCCACCAGTTCTTAATCTCTTGCTTTGAGATCATCTGATCATGGTCATTTCATCCGTATATGTACTACCAGCAATGGAACCAATGTTGTAATCACTCAGATTGCAAGGTTACCAGTAATACACATAAAGAATCATATAAACATAACAGATACAAGAGACAAGAATAGGGGATAGAATAACAACTTATATTACTCGATACACATGTGGGTTCATACAATAAACCGAACCAAGTTCTTTATCCGGATCAACAACCTATTTATACATTTACAAAATAGTTATGGTAACTACCTGTCGGTTCACCCAACCAACACGACTGATGAGGCCGACCTAATCTACAATTAGTTGGCTAACGAGTCTAGTCGGCTAAGCTGATTAGCTCCTCCAACAATCTCCATTTGTGGAGGTATAATGCTTTACTTGTTAAAGCAGTGATACTATGTGATATATTACTAACCATGGTCATTCGATATGGATAAATCTATTAAGTATCCTCTAGACACTGATCACCTCTAGAGTGAATTGCTTTAGGATATGACTATATGCTCCGGGGTAATATGAGATGATCATCAGTCAATGTGACAATTCTTTTGAGTATCATATGATAAGATGGATAAATAATAAATACACATATGGACCATGTAGTAAATGATAAATGATAAAGGGATAAGCATAGAGAGAGAGAGAGAGAGAATTCAAATTAACCTATGTATGCCTCCGGTGAACTCGAATTGATAAGGCTTCTGTTAAATCCTCAGTTGTAATAAAGAATGTATTAGTTAAATAATGAATCTTTTTGTGATCCACGCAAAGATAAAAATAGTAAATAAAGTGATTTGCATGGATGGCACTAAGAGTGAAGCACCGATAGCACTAAGAGTGAAGCACTGATGACACTTGAGGTGAAGCACCATAACACTTAAGTTAGTATGTTTAAACTAAGTGGTCAATATTCAATTAGAGATTGACTTCACTCTAATATCAGTCAACTATCAGTTAAAGCTATTCTTGGAAGGTATGGCGCATGGCTTGTGCATGGAGAAGAATCCAAGGCATTGACTTGGCACCCTTGAAGGAAAAATTTGAAATTGAAGTGCATGTGTGCACTAGTGTCAAAAAAAAATTCCATGGATGAGGTTTTGACTTGTTATTAAAGTGTCGGGCACTTGGCAAGTTCCTTACAGTTGTTGTAGATGATCTCTCTTCTCTATTGCTCCATGTTCTCCCTTATCGGGAAATTTGCTAGTGTGTTGTAAACCACTCTCTACAATTCTATCTATTATACTCAAAGAATTACTAGGTTTTTCATCCTTTGTATTTGGAGGGTTTTACCAGGGTACACCTTGTCTCATATGGTTGAATGATTTATGTGGATGATTTGTTTATGAGATTCATATGTGTAGTGATTGATTGATAAAAGTGTTAAAGTTCGAAGATCTCCATATTTGCTCAAAACATTAACAATTAATAAGAAGATAAAAATATATCTTTACAAGTCTATCTATTATACTCAAAGAATTGCTAGGTTTTTCATTCTCTGTATTTGGAGGGTTTTCCTAGGGTACATCTTGTCTCATATGGTTGAATGATTTATGTGGCTGATTTATGAGATTCATATGTGCACTGATTGATTGATAAAAGTGTTAAAGTTTGAAGATCTCCATATTTGCTCGGAACATTAACAATTAATAAGAATATAAAAATATATTGAGGAGATACATCCCATTATCCACCTCACTATAGGGAAATTGAAGGATAACTGAAAAAGTAAAGGTCTTAAGTACAACCAACTGGCCTAGTTATATGCTTTTGACAAATCCAGTTTCAAGACAACTACAGGGAGATTTCCTAATTTGATTGAATGAATACCCACCTATGTTTTCCCAATTGCTTAAAAAGTTTGCCTATCTACCCAAAACCCAAATTTCTCTTCTAATATAACATCTAAGAAATCCTTTTGATCATGGCAACCAGGATGTTGTAGATAATTTTATACAAACAATTGCATAAGTAAATAGGCATAAATTCATCAAATGACTCTGGCTTAGTTTTTTCATTATTAAGGCCAAGAATGTTGTATTTATGGAACTTGAAAATTTTCTAGAACTTTTAACCTCCTTGATTTCTTGAAGAAAATCATCGTCCAATAACTCATAAAAGGCAATAAAATTTTTGATTGTCCACTCATCTAGCCCTATGTAACACCCCGGTTTTGACCTTGTTTGCATTAAATGTATATAATGTATATATTGTAATTAATCGTGGTGTGGAGCTAAAGGCTAAAAGCCCCACCATGGATTATCGTTTTATGTTTCGGCGATTAAAATCGTTTCCGATGGTATTTTGTGCTAGCTAGGCACGTTATAATTATGGACACCATGTACATATGCATTTTAATTAAAATACCCACAACTAGCTATGTCAATGCAACAATAATGAGATGGGGGCATGATTTCCTAAGGATATGGGGAGGAATATTCAAACCTTTGGGGCCAATGAGGAAAATCCAAATGTCAAAGGGAGAACCCACCAAACAGTCAACTACCTTTCTTGTCTCATTCACCCAATCATTTAATTCTGCCTGGAATTGGTTGAAGTAGTTATTGCATGGGATGGGCAAGGTATGACAGCGAAAATTCGAATTGGAGAAGCCATCAATTTTTGGAAAACACGTTTTGACTCCTTGGGCAAGCAAAAACCCAAAAACATAGGCCATTCTACCATGCTTTCACGTTGGCATGTTTTTCTCACCATTTTTTTCTTCACGTGAGCTCTCTCAGGAATCCAGAACTTCCTGTGTGTGCTTTCATTCCACATTTTTGGTTGTTGACTTCATTTTCCCATGGATGGGAGGTTGTTTTTGTAATTTCAGGGATTGGGTTGGTTTTCCTCATGTTTTTGGAGCTGCTGGTGCATTTTCCACTCTCATGCAGCTGTTTTTTTCTTCCTCATGCATGAGAAGCTTGGCCTCAGGCAGATATTGTCGTTCTGCATTTTCCCATTCATGATTTGGGTCTGTGTGGTGGTTTTCCTTCACGTTGGGGCCGCTCTCATTATTCTACGCAGGTTGGAAAAATCGTTTGTGTTGTGAGTCGTTTTGGCCACATTAGGGCCATAAACGACCATGGAATTCGTGTTGCTCAGTCTAAGCTGTTTTAATCAATTCCCATACCTGATTTGGCCTCTGTGGTGTGTTTCCCTTCAAATTCCAGAGCTTTGAATTGCTGTGTATTCTGTGGTTGTTGGTCTTTGGATTGTTTGGGATTGGAATGGAGCCTGAGTGTGCTTGATAAACCTAGTGTGTGCACGAGCCTCACAGACAGAGCTAGAGGGCTGAATTTCTTCTCTGCACCCCCTGAACAGCACTGGAAGGGAAGGCATGGCCCGAGGGACTGCATAGCAAAGAAGGGGATGCTTCCTTGTGTTGGGTGTGTGTGGATGTCTTAGAAGTCAAGCTAGTTCTGGTGCACTAGCTTAGTAGCCAACCTTTCCAGCTCCTTGTTAGCTTGATAAACCCAACTGTGTTGGCTTGGCTGATTTTTGTGTATCCTTGGCTACATGTGAGCCTGCTAGTTTCCCCTTACTCCTTGAGGAATCATGCACAACTTGGGGGTGGTGGTGTTGCTGAGTGATTGATGAGCACACTGGCCTATGGTTGGGTGGAACGTTGCAGCGACGTAGCTGGTTGCGGGACAAGCTTCTGTTAAAGATAAGTATCTCTCGTGTTTAAATCCTAGCAACTGTGTTTAATTTATAAAAATGATGAACATGTTAATGTGTTGAATGAAATGTAAATGCTTCTGTTGTTTGATAGTAATTTATGCGTATGTGTATGCTTATTTCCAATGCATTTTATTTTACGTTCATGGGGCTTAGTTGCCTAGATTGTCAGCATTATAGTTGCGTCCTCTCGCCGGTGGAAGGGTGGGGACGTGACACCCTAAGCTTTTGTCTTTTTTGAAGGACATCAAATTTATCTTCAACTCTTTCTTTGAAACCTCCTCCAATAGCATTTGGTTATTTCCCTAGTGACCAAGCTAGGAAAGTACGATTCAATCTTTAAGAATTTACTTATGTTTTCTTCCTTTAGCTCTTTGTAGATGTTATGGATATGTAGAGATCCCATTTCAACAATTTCAAAAATTTTAGGAACCATGTGATCCTTAGGATTCATCATCTACCAAATAGTGTTAATTTGTTTTTTGTGGTTTGCAAAGCTATTATTTTTTTGTGTTTTTGTCACCCTTATCAATCTAGATAGATTTTCTTTTCATTCTTTGTTCCTCTTCTATCCAAGACAAAATCCTTTTTTTTTACTTTCCAACTTTAATTTCTATTTATCCTCATTGAAAAATCTTGAAACATTCCTTTCAAAAAGATCCAACATAACTTTTTCTACATACTTTAAATCCTTATCCATCTCTTCTCTTTTTTTGGAGACACAATTAAGAGTTTCCTTCACTTTTTTGAGAACATAGATGCACTAGAAGCAGGTTGTTTCATTTGAGTTTGGATAAAAACTCATCCACTATTTTTCAACTATATTCTTATACTCTACACCTTCTATCCATAAAAGGTTAAATTTGCATGGGTAAGGCATCTTATAATTTTGTCTATCTACTTGGAGAGTAATTGCATAATGATAAGAGAAACCCACAGGGATCACCCAAGATTTGGGGAAAAGAGTTTGTCCAACCTCTTGGCTACACCTTTTGTGCCATTGATCTATAAATTCTCGTGGATATTCCACTAGAATAGTTGTCTCAACAGATCTTACAACTTGGTTCTTTTTATTAGTTTATTTTTAGAACTATAAAAGAAATGATGGAACAAAAAATACACAATCCACACACAATTGAGATTGAATTTGTCCTGGGAAAACCCCTATGGGGAAAAACCCAGTTGGAGTGAGGACTATGCTACGTTGTTGGGAGCGGGAGAGGGAGCAGAAGCGAAAAGCGATATTTTCAAAAGATTCTGATTTGGGAGCGTTTCGGGAGTGTTTTTATATAATATATATTTTAATATATTTTGATGCACATATATTAAAAAAACCATGTATTATTCCAAATTAGCTATAGAAAACATAGATATAACCATTTAATACACATGTCACATATAACATCAATCATCTAGGAGCTATGACTTGTAACATTGTCATCAAATGATCAATCATCAACAACATCAATCTTCAAATTTCAACATATAATATTTTCCATCAACAAACTCTAACAGTCTAACAGATAACATCAACCATGAAATGAAACAAAGAATCATAATATCATATTCAATACCAAAGAGTTGTAAGATCATAAGATGATAAGAATCAAGATGCAATCAACAATTTAAAGTTCAAACTTCAAACTTCAAAGTAGGCCATAATGTTTACAAAATAGGCCATAATAAACATGAAATACAAAGTATTATGATACTATTACTATCTAGTAATCTACTAAGTTTTCCTCTTGCCACGAGGAACTTCCAATTTTTTTCCTCGTGTTCTAGGTGGAATAGGAGCTGTTGGAAGTGATCGTGGAACACGAGAAGAAGATGAAGGGCCCCCACGGAATGCCGGATGTTGTGAAGCTAAAGGAAAAACTCATGCATATGAAAACCTGCTGGTGGTTGGGAGGGGCATCTCTGATGTAGGAATCAGATTACCCTCATGATTACCCAATAGTTCATCCTCCAAGCGCTCTAATGCAATGGCTCCATCCTCCACATTAGCCTCCTCTGGATTGTTTTCCCAAGTCAAAAAAGTTCTATCATTCTTGTCCTCTTCACAATAATGGGACAACAACCTCAAGTTGTAGTGCACATAAACCAAACTTTTGACCCGTTTTGTATTCAAACCATTTCTCTTGATGTTGTGGATGAAGTTGTAGGTGCTCCAACACCTCTTTGCAGAAGAACTATTGACAACCTGTGAAAGCACCCTCACCACAAATTTATGCAAATATGTGGCACCACTGCCATACATGTTCCACCAATGGATAGGATCCAACCTCTCTCGATCTTTGGTTGCATGCAAGGTACCAAAGACTCCATGTTCACTGATGTATTGGTTCAATTCACTCCGTACTTGAGCACACTCCTCCTCATCAGGGACCAACTTGTCTAATGCAAGAATATACCCATTTTGCACCTCTGGATTTGTGTGTGGTCTTTTCCTAACTCCACCTCCAGGTGCAGGTTGGGCCAACCAAGATGGAGAATGATATTTTGCGGTAAGGACATATGAAAGGACATGGAGTGGAACGTTCAATATATCCCACCTTTTGACCACATCTTTATGAATATAATCATACAAGATTGCATCTCTTTGCTCAACAATGTCTTTGATATGACCAAGCATGCTATCAATTTGCTCATACACCTCTCCAATCATCGACTGATATGTATTTGCAAAACGAATAATATTATAAATGGGCTTGGTGAACTATAGAACATATTTAACTTGTGCCCATAAATGACCATCAAGAACAGTGTTCTCCACCTCCTGAAATTCATTTCTATAAGATGTTCTTGTAGCTCTGTCTTTCAATCCCTGCCATGAATCACTTGATACCATACTAGCCAATGCCTCTCTTACCTTCAAAATCCTTCTGAAGGTGAGGTAGTAGCTAGCAAATCTAGTCTTCGCAATCTTCAATAGCTCCAACCTAGAGTGATTGCAAAAAATGTGGTGGGCCATGCTATGATTGGTGATAAATTTTATCATTTTGTTACCTCTCTTGTACGAGGCACCAATCCATCGGTAACTAGGGTCCTTCATCTTAACAATATCATGCATCAAAAGGTTCAATGTGTGAACCAAACACCCTAACCAAAATATGTTGGGATACTTCTCCTCAATGATTGCTCTTGCTTCCTTGCAATTAGCGGCATTATCTGTGATGACTTGAATGACATTGTATGGCCCTTTCGTTTGAATGGTTTCAAGTAAAGGTTGTGCAATATTAATACCAGTCTTGTAGCGATCTAAGTAGTCATGAGCTGAAAGGAAGACCGCACCACTAGCAGGCACACCAAGAATATTTATCAATGGATTGCCTTTAACATTTGTCCACCCATCAGATACAATGGATACCCCATAGTTCGACCAATCATTTGTAAACTTTCCAAGAGAACTATTGATTTTGGCTCTTTCCTTTTCAAGTCCCACGGTTCTAGCTTTTTCATACCCAGGGATCCTAAGTCCTTTAGGGGCACCATTGATGGCTTGTACCACTTCATGCCAATAGGGTGAGCGAAGAACATTGAATGGCACACCACATGCATAGAGAAACCTGTAAATTTTTGAATCTACATCATCTCTGTAACCAAGGTCAAGTAAATCTGATAATGTTTTTCACATAGGCGACGAGAATCCACTAGCATTCGTGGATGATGATCCGGATCCACCACTAAACATTCTCTGTGAGGATTCAGACTCGACCCTTGATCTCTTGGAATTATTTTGAGCGGCCTCTTCTTCCATTCTGTATTTGTTTCTTTCTTTACTTGACACTTTGTCAAATGTTTTGACTCCAGTAGCCTTACCTTGATCACATGGCATAATCCCACACAAATGATTTCTCACACGGGTATATGAAACCGTGTAAGTTTTATTACAATGGAGGCATGTCAACTTTGTGGTTCCATCCCCTCTTCCCCCACAAGCCTTGTCACATACTTCCACAACGGTGTTGTGTCTTTTTTTGGCCTCTCATCACTCTCAATCTCCTCCTCCTCCTCCTCCTCCTCCTCTCCCCCTTCCTCCTCCTCTCCATGGTATGTGTGGCTCCCTATATCTTCATCCTCATCATTGCCACCACCAAATCTACTTCCCACCGCCACCATCATAAGAAGAGTCGGAACCAAAAACAAAAACCACATACCCATCATGCTTGTTGATTCAATATGAGAATCACTTCTTGCCTACAATAAAATTACGGAGAAGAAGAAGTTGGAAAGGGTAGGAAAAAAACACGTACAAGATTTAAAATTTTAACATACTGAAATATTTTTTTCAAAAACAAACGAAGATTGGGTTTTTAGAGCGTACCTCTTTAGCTCTTCAAGGATGGTTAAATGTCTCTATGGAAGCCTTCAATCTTCCTTCCAAGCTCTCACAAATAGAATCTTTCAATCTCCCCTCCAATCTCCCTTCCAAGCTCCTACAAATTTTCTCTCAAACAACTAGCAAAGCCACTCAAATCCCTAGCAAGAAAAATGAAAACAAGAAAATGAGGAATAGAATGAGTCTAAATGGAGGCCAATAGTGTTTATAAACACTAATTAAACCCTAGGAAATCACCAATTTTTTTTTTTTTGCAAAAAAGAAAAAAATGAGAAAAAAAATTCCCAAGTGGTGGTATCGCTCAGGGAGTGATTTCGGGAGCGTTTTTTTAGGGTCGGAATCAGCGTGGGAGCGCTTCAAGAGCATTGCTCCCTAATCGCTCCCTCAGCGATTCCGAAAAAGTCAGGGAGCGGAATTTTTTTAAGGGAATTGCGATTCTTGAAATCGTTCCCGAGAGGAATCGATGAGGAATCACGATTCTGGGAGCGATTCCTCATCAATTCCTCCTGGAGTTGAATCAAGAGCGATTCGTGGGGGTAGGAGCGATTCCCCACATCCTAGGGACTATGCCTTGCTCTTTTATGTAGAACGTGTTATGCCTCAGAGTGCTTGATGCATTTTTTCCAAACATACAAGAGTAAGAGGTTTTATTTTTTTATTGTGAAGGCTAAGTTTTTGGGGCTAGATTATGTAGAACGTTGATTTTGGGGATAAATATCCTTGACCAGGTCATGGCAGGTTCTCTTAGTTTTCATTCCAGGCAGTAATGTATTAGTGGCATTGTGGACTTCCTCTTGATGGTTTGGGCCTTGAGTCACTGTATGGTGCTTCTTGGAGTGGGACTATTAGGACATATGACCACGCTCATATTTTTCTTTGTAGAGGTGATAGAGCATGTAAGGGTTGTCATACCCCATTTAGCACAACTCATTTTGCCTACTTGGACCTATTGTTTTGAAATAAAACCCCTCCTTTTGGTCTCGAGATCAATGATGCCATTTCTTACAAAAGCCTACATGGTTAAAAATGAGGGCATTGAAGGAAAAGGATTTGTTGAGGTTAGTTGGGGCATGCCGCCCTCCTTTTGGCTCACCTTGCACTTGGTGGAGCCCAATTTCACATTTTTATTGCTAAAGTTTATGTCATTGTATGGTTGAGTCCCCAAGTTTATGGGTGCACTAGCCCAATTTTTTTATATTTTGTCATTAACCTGTAGGCTCAATTTTGTAAAAGGTTGAGGGTTGTCTCATATAAATAAGACATCCTCACCTCATTTGTAGATCATGGACAAGGGTTCAAATTATAAAATCTTTTATCTTTCTATTGGTTTATGAGAGCATTCGAAGTTGGGTGCACTTCTCTTGGGATGTCTTTTTCTCTTGCATGAATAGTGAATGGAAGGATTTTTAGGGTTTGATAGTCACATGGTAAGTGGATTCTAAGAATAGTTGTGATAACTTGTGCTCAACGGTGACCTAAGGTGCATCTCATTGATCATTCTTTGGTTAATGTTGGTAATTCTATCTATTGACCCTAGTTTAACGTCATTCTTGAAGTGATTTGGACTAAGGTACGGTTTGTTTGCTAGCATTTTGTCTACTTGCTTGAGGAGACCTTCCTATCAAGGGGCTCTTCATAGTTCTATTGGGCCTTGGATTTCTCTTTTTTCTCTAAGTAGGGTTTTTCTACTTAACCCTAGATGGTTTCTAAATTTTCCCTAGTTGCAAATATTGGAAGCCATCCTAAGAGGCGGGACGTTAGCATCAATCTCTCATAGCCCTAGGGTTGGAGACAAGAATCTAATACCTTATCCTTCAACTATCCTCCTTTTAGCAAATTCTACATCTCTTTTATTTTATTTTATGCATAAATGTATTTTATAGCTAGAAAAAGCCCTAAAAATCTAAATAAATTCAAAAAATCCAAAGTAGCCGTGAACTTGTTTTTTTGGTCCACCATAAAAACTTCCCTAGGGTTTTAACCACAAACCCTACAGGGCGTCCTCTTTTGAGGAAATGCAGGTGGATACATGAAAACCTTGTAATTTGTGAATTAGACGTGATCTAGTCCACCCTAAAATTTCACTCTATGGTTTTAGCCACAAATCCTGGAGGGAGATTTCATTAGAGGAAGTGCATTGGAATGCATGAAACCCTCATAAATTGTGAATAGGAAGATGTTTTTTATTTATGGTTGATCCTCCAAGTTCACCCTAGCCTAATTTTTCTCTTTCCCTTAAGGGCACACTTTTTGGAGTGAGTTCCTAGGGAAGTGTGACATTGCCTTGAGAAGCGTGAATTGGCTTAAAAGGTGTGATTTTGTTTGATAAAATGAATAACTCCATTCATATATCTATATTTGATATTGCTTGACCTCGATAAGTAACCGATCATAATTATAAAGGTTTCATGGAAGGTATTTATGTCTTGTTGGTGGTTGTAGGTATCTTTCGTTATTTAGGGTCTCCCCCTTGGTTTTGGAGTTTCCCTAAGTGTTGAGAGGTTAGACTGTGGTGACATTGGATTTAGCTCTCTCTTAAGCTTACCTTGATTAGAACCAAGTATACATTGGCTTGATTTGCAAAGGGATTCTAGTTTGAGCGGTAACATTTTTGGCGTTGTTGTCGGGGACTCAAAGGAAAAGCGACGACATTCCATTCGAGGTGTTCCTGAGTCGAATCCATCTATATTTTAGATACATCCAACATATTTCATGTGACTCAGGTACATTCTTGTTTTGTACTTTGATGAGATTTGTTTTGATCTAATCTGGAAGGTCTCGCCTAATGACTCCACTAAAGAAAAAATAAGAGGTAATCTACAAGAACGAATCCAAGAGGTAAGTTTTGCTTTGTACTTTGATAGTATTATTGTTAAGGACTAACCTTGCAAGTCCTATTCGGTGACTCTATTGAAGAAAACAAATCAAAGAAGTGCAAGTCAAAACAACAACCCTAAGTTTTCAATGAGAAGATATGGTGTCCATTGATGAGATACATAAAGACAATCCGTATGCTCCATTGGATTTATCAAATATTCCGGGATATCCAAATTTGTTAAATAAACGTGGGTGAATCAAGTCCATCCTAATATTCCGTATGGTTGTAGAGCATATTGCGAATTTTAGAGAATATCTTGTGACATGGGATACTGTGGACGAGGATCTCAAAATAAAGGGGTTTGTAATTTCTCTTGATTTGTGGAATAACAAGGATACGGGAGATTGGTATCATGGGCTTCTTCCTCAAGAGATTTCTTCAGTCTTGTAATTAGTCAACGCATTTGGGAAAGAGTGGGATCCTAATCCAAACGAAGAAACTATCGAGGCCATGATTTCTCTTCTCACAAAGGAGCCCGTCGGAGTAACCCTTAAAGAACATTTTTCTCCTCTTGTTTTGTCGAGTGCTTTAGATGGATCACCAAATACTTTCGTGATGGAATTCTATGATCAAGATGAGGATCCCTTATACTTTGTCAAATATTTTATTGAAAGTGCTCCATATTTCGTTGATCAAAAAGATGAGGACGCATACATGAAGGCATTTGTGTGGAATTTAGATGAAGAGGCCCTTGGTTGGTTTAAATACCTAGCCAAAGGTACAATATCTTCTCTTGCAGAACCGATAGAGGTATTTTGCAATTTTTGGTGGCTAGGAAAAAACAATATGCGGTTTCCCTATGTTTAAAATCCAGGAAGAAAACCAAGCTCTTGAATAAGAACATAGTAAAGATGATCAAACCACCTCGATCCTTGAAGGACATGAAGAAGACCTTGTTGAAGAAATCCATGACGAAGATCAAGCCTTGGAGAGCTTGCTTGAAGAACCATTAATCAAGATCTTATGGATAACATTATAGGCCCCATGTTTGAAGAAGAAGATATTCCTAGGGATAAAGAAAGATGAAGAAGAGAAGGGCCTGATTAAAGAACACGAGAAATTGGTGAGTTCTTCTTACCATCACTTCAAAAATTCTTATGATGTCTTGAGCCTCTTGAAAGAAAATGACAGGATTCTTGAAGACGATGATTATTGGAAGTTCTTTTCTCCTCTAATCTACGACTCTTCGAGACCTGGTAGTGTTATATTACAAAATTTAGAATAAATCTATGAACCTTTCCCACCAATCAGTTTAGAATAGGTTGAGACTGATTTTCATACAGGTTTCAAGCGATATGAAGAGATATTTGTCGAAGAATTGTTTTCAACTGAGAAAAATAATGAAGATATGGTTGATGGTGTGATGGATGCCTCTCCTTGTCCTTTTGATGATGATGGTTTGGTGAACCTTCCTTTCTCTTTCACCCATACAAATATTATTTTGAAGATGAGAGGCTTGAGGATATCTCAATGGAAGAAGATGGCTTCCATGGATATAACGATGCACATTTCTCTTATGACGATGATGATGTGGGTATGGAATATTGGAAATTGGTTGAAGGACCCATACATGATCCATCCCGTAACGAAAGTCTAAATTTTAAATACCTCGAGGGACCTACATTCGAGACCTCTCCTAATTTGGTTCAACCACGCTCTTTCACCATTGAGGATGATATAAGGTTGTGTTTGGAGAATTTTATTGTAGATCTTGACCAACCATGTTTACCCTCTCTTGACCAACCAGGTTTACCCTCTCTTCGGGTGGATCTCAACCAACGCTTTCAGCTATGCTCCTCAGAAATTGATGCACATTTTGGATGGCCAAAAGATCTAGTGTATGAAGTAGTTTTATCTCAAAGCGTATCAGGTCATATACGACTCTCGCTACTAACGCTGCTGATCAATTTTGGAGGATGAATTTCAATTGGGCCAAGTCTCAATCAGGTATAGGCATGGGTATTGTATTAACTTCCCCTTGTGTTGATAGTCATTTTTTTTGTTTCCACCTAGAATTCGAAGGTACTAACAATGTGGCCGAATATGAAGCCCTCTTGCATGGTCTTGAGATAGCCAAATATTATGGTATCAAGCTCTTAAAGATTACAGGTGACTTTGATCTAACCATTATACGAATCAAAGGAAATTTCGCTTGTGAAAATCAAAGATTAAAAAGGTATTGAGATGCGGTTCTATTGGCCACAAAACATTTTGATGCACTATCTTTGCAGGTGGTTCCTAGATATCAGAATCATCGGACCAATTTCCTTGTAGCCTCTGCTTTTTTCTTTTATCCCACCAAAGCTACTGTAGAATCCAGAATAGTTCAAGTGATTTACAAACCTTCAGTTCCAAATAACTTTGAAGATTGGCAATATTTTTATGATGACGAGCAGATGCTAGAGTTTATGGAAGAATTGCTTCAACCTCATTATGCAAGTTTCCTTGATAATTTTGAAATTCCATTGAGGCAAACAGGTTCTCGAAGATAGGTATATAATGGTGTCAGTTTCTACTTGAACCCAGTTTAAGCATGGATAGAAAATCTTGTGAAGGCGATCCCTCCCTGTGGCTAGAGATTGGAGGCTTGTAGGTTCTTGGTATTGTCCATCTTTCCAACCCTATTCTGACAAAGGTAGTACCACATATATTTAGCTCACCATTGATGTGGTTTTGACTTAGATTGTTTCCAAAGACAAAGTAAGAAACCTTGGCATGAATAACATTCTCAGGTTGTTGCACTGGTGGTATGATTTCACTTAACCTATATTTTTCACCATGATCTAGAGTAAGTAGATTTAGTTTCATTTGAGTTCAACATTTACTATTACCTATGCATTGCACTTGTCATTATTTCATTTTGATTTATATTGCATTTCATTTTGAATAAGGAAGGATGGAAGTGTCTGCCTTCGATACATTTAATATCTTTGTTGTTAGATGTGTGTGTAGGTCTATAGGTACCCAGGAGATTATAGGGGGTTCTCATAGACTCCCGAGAAAAGTGCATGTCCTACAGTTGGAGCTAGTTGTTACGCATTAGAGTGCCTGATGCATTCTTTCTGGACATACCAGAGCGAGGGGTTTCCTATTTTTATTGTAAATGCCAAGTTTTTGAGGCTATAGTATGTAGAATGATGATTTTGGGGCTAAATACCCTTGACCAAGTCATGGCAGGTTCTCTTGGTTTTCATTTCAGGAAGTGTTGTCTTAATGGCATTGCTGAATGCCTATTGATGGGCAGAAGCCCCCCATCTTGTTGGGCCATTTGGGCCCTGGGTTGGTGTCTGATGCTTCTTGGAGTGGGCCTATTAGGACACATGACCTAATAGGGTTTTAACCACAAACCCTAGAGGGAATCCTCTTATGAAGAAGTGTAAAGGGATATGTGAAAACCTTGTAATTGGTGAATTGGATGTAATTTGGTATTTCTAGTTGTTATCCAACTTTTTGTACCATAAGTTGGGTTACCTGAGGAGCCGCCAGTTGACAGACTTGTTCAAATTCTGATTCCAGTGTATCAGTTGATCCGTCTGCTTGTCTGGCCAATATTGGCTAGTCACTTTTTTATTTGAATAATTTTGACCATGGCCCCGCGGGGTTTGTAATAAAATGTGCTAGTAGGATATTTTTGAGTGGTTCGGTCTCCTAAGACGTAGAATTGCAAATAGGGTATTCCAAGGAGTTTTTTGCCCCTGACAATTATGCTTTGCCTTCAGCCAAGTATAATTGACGAGGTTTTCTCCCGCTTCCTCCAAAGCTGGAATGCCCGATGTTGAATTCTGGGCCTTGGGGGGTTATTAGAGCCCAACTAAGTGTTATAAGCCTACTAGAAATTTTTTAGATAGATCATGGTCATGTCCTAAGTCATCTAGACACATAAAAAAAATTCGAAAAAATCTTTTTCGAACAGTGAAAAAATATTTTTTAATCTTTTAATTACTTTTCCTAAGTTTTTTGGGTTAATTTTTCCATAAATTAAATGGAAAAAACCCGTTCGTGATCCGGACTCAGAATTCAGTGATTGAAGGCTCTAACCTTAAGCCAAAAATCATTCTTGATCAGCCAGCCAGTCAGAACCAGCTTTCAGATCAACAATCGGACACATAATGCCTTTTTACTCAAAAACGTCAGTTTTGAGTAAAAAATGTTTTTTAGTTAAAAAATGATTTTTATTAAAAAAAATGATTATTTTGGAGAAAACTAAAACTCTCCAAATTAATCCAAATTTAATAAAATAAAAGGCTAAATGACATCTCATGGAACACTTATGATGATTGGAGTTATCATAGCTCAGCTTCAGTCATCATTAAGAGAGCAATTAATTTATTATCAATTATCAGACATGTCATCTCCAGCTAAAGATGAGATGGAGAGCTCTCATTGGTCCGGTGATTTGATCGAGGTGAAGACTAAAGCTTGCACCATCAGTGGGCTTCCCAAACCTAACGGAGGCTCCAGCCAGACCTAAGGATGAGCTTACCTACATCACACATGTGGGCTCATCCTTGGCTTGTTTTCAGTGCACAGGTTTGGAGTGGGGGCGCCTTGCCTGGGTGGAGGCCTCCCCTCACTCCCGGTTCTCCAGTTTAGGTCTCGGCTCTTTGTTAGGTGGCTAAGCTGGTTAGGGTTGGTTTTTTGGTTTTAGGGTTTTAGCACTCTCTCATTTGTTAAAAAGAGGCTCTTTCAGCTCTATTG
>LPNX010971863.1:434215-801527 GCA_001517045.1 Pseudotsuga menziesii
TCATCATAGGAACCTTCTAACATTGTTGATTTTCAGGACCTACAGAGAGTTTGGCTTTTTCCAAGAGGAAAAAAACAAGGAGATCTTCCTCCAAAGTTCCATCTCAAAGTCTTTCATAAATTCTTCTTTAAAATTCTTTTGGTTACCGGTTACTTAGGAAGCCCTAGTTTACTTATTTCCATCCTTTGGCTTCCCTTTTTCTTCCTTGTTTGGCTCGCCTTTCCTCCTTCCTTTTCGCTGCCCTCTTTTTCCTCCTTGTGGACAGCCCTCTTTTTACTTTTCGCTGCCCTCTTTTCACTCAGCTTTGCAGCCCTCTTTCTTCTCTTTGGACAGCCCTCGTTTTTACTTAGTTTTCACCCCTTTTTTCATGCTTTGGACAGCCCTCTTTTTCCTCCTTGTGGACAGCCCTCTTTTGACTGTTCGCTGCCCTTTTTTTTTTACTGTTTTACAGCCATCTTTTTGCCTTTGGACAACCCTCTTTTTCACATTTAGGACAGCCCTCTTTTTCCTCCTTGTGGACAGCCCTCTTTTGACTGTTCGCTGCCCTTTTTTTTTTACTGTTTTACAGACCTCTTTTTGCCTTTGGACAACGCTCTTTTTCACATTTAGGACAGCCCTCTTTTTCACCTTTTCTCTCTCCTCTTTCTTGGTTTTTCTCCTCTCTTTTTCCTTTTCTTTCACCGCTGGTTTTTACCCTCTTTTTTGAGAATTTAGTTTGTAGTTTGTCTTTAAATTTTTGAGTAACACATAACGTTTGAATTGTTCAAAGCTCTTATTTGCAGGAAGAATCGAGAAAAGCCCAAAGGGCCTTGAGCAAGCAAGGAAGCAAGCAAGAACAAAAAAGACAAATATTCCCTCTTCTCTCTATCCCTTTCTCTCCATGTTCTTCCAAGGCAAAGGCAAAAAATAAAAGCCATCAAAATTGTAAAAATTAATAAAAAAGCGAGTGGGATTACGGCTCCCACACCCTTCTTCCCCCATTTGGGGGAAGCCTGTATCGTCTCATTGTCATGCTTTTCATTTTTGGTTTAAATTGCTAATGATAGGATAGGGTAGGATAAGTTGCATAATCATAATCAAATAGTTCATGTTTTGATTAATTCATTATGTTTTTTGAAAATGAAGTAAAAGTATTGATTTGACTGTTTGATTAAATATTGAATAAGTTCTTACTGTATACTTACCCCCTTGCTTTCCCGATTAGGGCCCTAAAAAGCCTGAAAGAGACTCTTGGGTAGTTAGATTTTTTACGTTCTATGTCTTTTTTAAGTTTAACAAATTAAGTAAGACTCTTGAACTTGCAGTAACACAAGTCAAGAGCACTCTCTATCGGAGAGCATTCATAGAACTGCATATAGCTGCATTAGGCATCTTAGATTAGATAAGTCTCTTGAACCACTGTCATAAGACGGGGTCAAGAGCGCTCTCTGTCGGAGAGTCCTAATTAATTAATTTAATAAAACTTGCAACACACACCCCTTTAATTAATTAACTCCTTCCCTCCTTGCCGGAGTATGCTCTGACCGATCTCAGATCGGAGTACCCAGAAACGGCACTGGATCTTTAAACCCTGCAAGAGTAACCTAATAATACTTAACACCCTGTAACCAACGCACCGACGTTGTAGGGATTCTTCCAAAGTATTTCCTAGTAGAGGCGCCGAAACCTCCCGCTGTCTTAGATTCTCGGCTAGCTGGTAACTTGACAATATCAGCCTGGGATACTGGGCGGGCCCGACATGTCTTAAACGGAGGAAACTTAGAAGAGTCTCTCGGCTTTGATAAACCTTCGTTGACACCTTAATCAAGAACACATAAAAACCTTAAAACCTACCAAGAGCACTCGCATCACCTAACATTCACTAGCTTGATTTCTAGACTTGTGTTTAATTCTCTGGCTCATTTGAGCTTCATTGACTCCATAAGGCACTGGTCCTTTTTAATTTTCATAATCATATTATTTGATCAATGGTATATGGTTTATCATAATTTCTTTCTCTGAATGCACTATTAAAGTCTAGAATTTTTGCTTATCTTTGTAATCTGTTGTTAGCAACGTGGATTGCTTTTGATTTAGTGTCATATTCATAATAAACAAACACTTCAAATCATAATAACTCCTAAACAACACCCATCCGCATCCACAACTAATCAAAACACTTTAACAACTTAAGAGCCATAGAAACTCTTTTGTAGGGACTACCCCCCTTGGCTTCGTTAGGAGTTAGCCTAAACAGAGGAGCTAGGAGTAGGTGACAGTACCTGGCTCTGTGCTTGCCCCCAAGGTCACACCTCTCCCACTTTCTCAAGTGAGGAGACAGCTTTCGAAAGATTTCTGCTGCTGGTGTGCAATCGGCGGACAACACTAGTCCATCCTAAAAATTTTCCCTAAGGTTTTAGCCACAAATCCTAGAGGGCATCCTCATTGGAGGAAGTGCATTAGGATCCGTGAAACACTTGTAAAATGTGAATTGGAAGGTGTTTTGTATTTTGGGTTGATCCTACAAGTTTTCCCTAGCCCAATTGTTCTCTTGCTCTTGAGGGCACACTTTTTGGAGTGAGGCACACTTTTTGGAGTGAGTTCCTACGGAAGTGTGGTATTGCTTTAGGAAGCATAAAATTGCCTCAAAAGGCGTGATTATGTTTGATAAAGTGAATAAATCCATTTTTATATGATTCTAGTGTCTAAATTTGATATTATTTGACCTCGATAAGGCACTGATCATGGTTATAAAGGTTTCATGAAAGGTATTTGTGTCTTGTTGGTGGTTGTAGGTATCTTTCACTAATCAGGGTCTCCCCCTGGGTTTTGGAGTTACCTGAAGTGTTGATAGGTTACTGTGGTGACATTGGGTTTAAATATCTCTCGATCTTACCTTCACTAGCACCATGTATACATTGCCTTGTTTTGCAAAGGGTTGCTAGTTTGAGTGGTAATCGAATTCAAATACAAAAGGAAATCTATACTCGCTATAGAGTTACCTTAGACATTGTGGATTGAATGGATGCTACAAAATCTATTACTCCCTCTGTTATGCTTCACAACCGCTCCTTACTATTTCTCATTTATGGAACAATACAATATAAAAATGGAACCCCTTTTTTTCTTAACAAATCGGTAATTAACACAACCCTATAGCCATTTAGGCTTAATTTTAGGGTTTGTGCATGCATCGATTCTCATTTAGGGTTAGGGTTTTGAAGCTTCTAGAATTTTCTTAAAAGTGAACACGTGACTAGCTCCACATATGCGAGAAATGAGAGATGACTTCAAATCCACTTAGAACTATGGTGGTCAACTAGATGGGTCAAGTTGCGGGAGGCATATCCTCATACGGGCTCCAATTGAGGCGATTCTTGCACCTTTGGAAAGGTATCGATGTAGAGAATATGCAATGTTGGTCGATAGTGTGTTTCACACTGAAAAATTCCATTTAAGGCATCAAAATGGCCCCAAAACGTTTTGGACAATTTTTTGATCCCAAATTTGAAAAGTAAGATATGCCCCCAAAAGAACCTTTTAGATGAAAAATTATATATTGAAGCATTTCAGATCAGCCACACTAATTATATATTATATATTAGAATTCTCTATATTCTAATGCTTGAAATACCCAACTTCTCTATCAACTCTTGCATTGTGACTCCAATTCTTATCTCGAGAATTAGTGAAGCAAAAGTCACCTCTAGTGATCACCATTTCTTCTTAAATGTACTAGAGATTGAAAAAGGAATCCTTGAAAATCTCTCTGTCCATTATAAGCACCATATCAATTAATAATAGAGAAAGTCTGTCCCAAATACTTGAAGATGAACTTGGTCCAAATTCCTAAATAAGTGCAACATAATCAATTAGAGTGATAGATTTCCACGAGCATGTCATAACAAACCCAAAATTCCCTATTACATCTAACAAGAGACTAATCAGTGTGTCCAATTCTCTAATCAATTTTTGACGCTATCCCATAGTTTCCTGAAGCATCATAACATATTTCTTATTAATTTCAATCAATCTGACTAGTGAAAGTCTTGTTGAGTGACTTCCTTAACCTTTGATATTTAGAGAAAGAAAGATCGTTTCTTAAGCCTTAGCTTGGGTTTTGTCTTTCTCCAAGGATACCCTTATGAGATTTTTGTTTCCCAACATTTTTTATTTATTTTTTAGCTCTCTCTTAACAAGTTTTAGAAAATAATTTCTTCCAACTATCCCTAGTCCCTACTCAAGGATATGATCCTAGCCCATGCCCCTAAATAAATTGTGCCCCCATTTTTCATATCTCCTTTTTGAGGTCTGAGAGTATATCTATTATCTACCCAAAGATAGTGTTTCCAAATATTCCTTATTTTCCTTGTTTGTAAATTGGACAAAGAAATTCCTTGGTTTGAAAAGGAACTACAAGAAGGGGATTTAGGGAATATATTTTTCTTTCACATGTAGGTCATGGAATAACTAGCAATGGATCTTATTAGAGACCATATGTTGGTTTATATCCCATCCTATAATCCCCCATGACTCAGATTGCATGGGATACTTGATTGTAACCTAGACATAACGGTGGAAGATAAAGGAGAATAATGATTCAATTCCATGAAGGTAAAGAGTGGACACTTGATTTTAAAACTGGCCTATTCCCCTATGACTGCTCCTTGTCATCTACCATCCCATCACTAATACTTCCTACTCTAGTTGTGATTTCAAAATATGGATGGGACTACCTTTGCAAGACTAATAATTGGATCCCTCTGCTAATTTAAATTTTCATTTGATATTCCTCCATCATGTAAAGTCCCCTTTTGCACCGTAGTTTTCTAGAGAATGGTTTTGGATGGTCTTCAACCACATATCCATACAATGGCATTAGAAACAATGAAATGAGATTCTTTTATAGTCCGAGGGATGAGAAAAAATATCATCTCCCACCACAATCTCCAAGGAATCTACCAATCCCTCGATCATGTCTACCTCAACCAGAACATGAGTGACCATTCAATAAGGGTTAGTCAAGAAGGAGATATCCACCTCTAGAACTCTTCCAATAGAATCACTCATAGACTTGATTTCTTTTTCCAACTAGAAGTCATAAGCAACCTAAACAATTTGACCCAAATTTGAGTTTTTATGGAGCTCATCGATCTAGAGTAAAAATTAGATAAACCAATGACATAAAGACAAGTATTACATATTCCAAAACCACCAACCTATTTGATCCTCTTCACTTCCAAGGATAAATCCAATCCAACCCCTAGCAAGAATGTGAAAAATGGGTCCATAACCTATGATGGGGGCCTATTCTTTTTGCAACCAATCATATAAGTTCTTTTTGTTGAACCTTCTTCTCATAAACCTCCGAATCAAATCCTTCCCCATATACTCAATGACTTGCTCAACCTTTATTCCTTCTCCTAAACTCATCTTTATTAGTGTGTTCCTCTTCTTCACCACCTTATTTTTCTTTTTAGAATTTTTTCGCTTGACAGGATATTATTGTTCTTTTTCTTTTTTTCCCCCTTCAAATGCATTTAGATCTAGTCTATTTCTTGCAAAACCGTAACCCGAAAATTTATTAGGTGAGTCCAATGTTCCTCTAAGCTTGACATAAGGATAGAGTCATTTTTCCTTTGAGAAAATTTACCACTCATCTCCCATGGCTATTGGAAACGAGATATATGGGAAACAAGATAAAGATCCGAAGAATTCAAAGATTGTTGCACATTTAGAAGCCCTAAAATGATATAACCAAAGGGAAAATATTAAAATGGCATGCAAACCTTTGTCTATGAAAGAAAATATTGCTCAAGTGAGAAATTTTCAGTGTTACACGAGGACTCGTCGCCTAGGGTCGGGGGCGCTCCCCCCTCACTCCTTGCGACCAAGGGACTCGGGGGTTCCAGGCGAAATATTTCCCAGCGTCCTCAAAATCAGGAAACTCTTGGAAACACATAGGGGGGAGCGTCCCCCTGTTCTGCAGTGCGCTCTGGTGAAGGGGGGCTCGCACACACCCCCTCCTGAAACTGAAGGGATCCTAGACGCCCCCCATGATTTTCCCAATTTCAGTTTAAAAAACAAAATTTGAATTTGAATTGTTGTTTAGTCTCTGTTTCAGGCTTAGTCTTTAGTAATTTACTATTTCACTATTTTAGCATGCAATATTATTGATTCAATTTTTCAATTACAATGACTAACATTATAAATATGAATATCAAGATTCAAATGGCAAATTTGAAAATTATCATGATGAATTGTATAACGTGTTTGTATTATTAATTTGTTATATTCTGATTTACATTGCACAATGATAAACTTAGTATTTACTATTTATTATTTATTTTTAGTAATTTACATGGGATGAATCATTGAATTGTTATTGCTGGGATTTAATAATTTATAATATTAATTTTTATTAAGCCCCTAGACGTCCCCACGCGTGCCCCCCCCCACCTCCCCCCCAAATTTCGCTAAAATTTGGGGGTGGTCTCCACACGTCCCCAATGTGTGTTTCCCCGCTCCCCCGTCCCAGAAACTTGGGGGAACATTGGAAACTTTGTTCATTTACTCCTAAACTAGTTCATGTGTGTGTAATTATTTCATATATAAAAATACAAGTACAATAGTTTAATGTGAGGAAGTAAAAATTAAATTTAATAATCAGTCACAAAATTTTAAAAACAAGGGAACTAAAAATTAAAGAAGTTATTCTTAATTTCATAATCATTCAGTTCAATTTCATTTTGGTAATTAGATTATACATTTTCAAAAAATACTAAACCTATAAATTTTTTATATATTTTCAAAAAAAAATAATAATCTTTAAAGAGTTTATATATTGTATATTATATACTAAATATATTAACAAATTGAAAAGAGACAATTTTTTTTTTTGAAATCAAACAGTGAAATTTTTTAGTGGCATGTTACCTTTTGGTGATTAGGGTTTAGAGGCTTCCACCATGATACTTAGTGGATGCAACGCTAGCTCACGTTACTCACACATGTAGAGCTAGTTACGTGTGGACTTTCAAGATGATTCTATAGGTTTCAAAACCCTAACCCTACTTGGGAGTTGAGGCATGAAAAGACCTTAACCCTAATCCTAGACAGCTATCTAGCCATGTTAAATACTGGACCGTTCAGATAGGAGTGTGATATTGAAGTAGAACAAAGGAAGTAGAATAGAGCATTTAGGAGTGGACTATTGAAGTAGAAAAGAAGTAGAAGATCCTGTAGCTGCCATACATGCCATAGTGTCCATGGAAAGTCCATGGTGAGTGCACTCTTGTGTTGATTTTGTGGATGGTGTGTTATTTGGTTAACTTCTTTCATTTCAGTTTCAATTTATCTCAGTGTTTTGTGCTTTACGCTGGCGATATTAAATCTGAAATCTAAAGTAGAATATTGCATAATGAAAGACTGCAGAATATTATAAAATCCATTGTGACAAAATGTTCTAGTGAAATATCCACCACAGCTTATTGATCCAAAAATAACCATTTGGCAAAAATCACTAAATAATAGTGCCCTACGTTCACCTACTTTATGCAAGGTCCATCCATGTTACAGCAAAAATGATTTGGATCTTTTTCATAGTTTTTGTTTTGGACCTTTGTAGTAAGATTTTGTTCACATTTGTCTTTTATTTATTTTTTAATGTTAATTACCATGATTTTCTTGCAACTCCTATCGGGACCAACCTATAAGTTGGACATACCCTGGCATAATATCTGACGTCTTCCTCAATCTGCTTATCTGGCTTATAGAGAGACTTTCTTTATTCATCTTAATATTCCATTACTTTGATGATTGGAGATTATCGAAAGCCAGTTTGATGCTTGTGGGCCTTTTGGTAGATGATATATTTGGCTGTGGGCCTTTTGGTAGATGATATATTTGGTTAATATGGGATTATTGTTAACCTTCTTCTGTGAGTTAATATTTCTCATTTTACAATATATGGGACAGTATCGTTTTTAGAAGTGGGTTTGTTTTTCATTGACTCCTTTTGTTAACATTGGCCCAGGTGACCTTTAGTTTCAAATTATTTTCTTCTCACTTTTTTTAAAGTTTTAAAGAACATCTGCATTGATGGTTTGGCCCTTCTCTTGTCAAACTTCATTTGCATGCTACTCTGTCGAAGAGAATCCCAAGACAGAGCATCCTAAGTATATCTCCACCTTGTTGACGAGAGATGCCAATCTATTTATTTATGAGAGAGCCCATCTGTCCTACCACTTCTGGCAACCCCAATTGGAGGATAATCATATTCATTCGTTTCTGCATAGAAATCCAAGTAGTGATTTTGTCATTTTAAGAGTTAGTTCTAATTGCCATCTTTGTATTTTGTTTATCAGGAAGTTACCTCTTTTATGCTTTTCTTTATGAAAACCGAATGATCATTTTAGCCCTTCCGACATTTAGTACCAAGTCCTTATTATTCTTTATTCTGTGGAGTTCTAGATGTCAAAGAGGAAGAGAAAAAGTATGACTGAATCCATCCCATTTCCCTTTTACTATAGACTTGTATTTCTTTATTTGCCTTTCTTTGTTTCTAACTTTTCTGGTTTCTGAGAGAAAAGGTATGGGTGAATCCATCCAATTTCCCTTTTACTGTAGCATATTTGTCTATTTGCCTTTCTTTGTTTTCTGGTTTATGAGAGGTTAGACAGTAGAGTTTTTGGATGCTTGTGTTTGATAAATAATTTTTGGAAAAGGAATCGAGTTTTTTTATATTATTTTGATTATTTTAAAAAGAATAAATTTAAATATTATATGATTTCGATAATAACAAATTTTCATTATTTAAATTACATGTTTGAATATATAAATATATTTAATGCTATGAAATACCCTTATTACACTCTTATTACATTGGGATTGTGTAATCCCAACAACTTATCTTTGCAATTTCAATCATTTTTTTTATACCAGATTTAAAGAAAAAAAGGTAGAAAATATATGACCGAAACTGCTTTCTAAAACCTTTCAATGAATTGAGTGATTTCTCCTGTCTTGGAGCTTCGATTCCACCAAAATAGGATCCTCGATATTGAAGAACTGGGCAGAGCAACATAAAACAAGTCAGGGCTACCCCTACAAGACCTTTCAGAATCCTAACGCTTTAATCCCATCGACAATGCATTTATGGCTCGTATATATGTAATTTTTTTAAAACACTTTCTTCTCGTCAATTTTCTGCAAAGTATAGTTGTTTTGCTTCCATTTTTATGCTACCCTAACAATGTGAGGGTTTTACTACACTACAGTAGCAGCTGACAGCGAAATGTTCTACAAGAAACAAATGTCTATATATGGTTTGACAAACATGATCTCTTTATTAAAGTAAAGAGACCAAATGAAAGAACGACAATTCATGAGTAAGATACAACGGAGATGGATGAGGAGTAAATGTGGGGGTTACAAAGGTCGTGGTCATTTCCGAGTGCTGGCTAAAGTTGGATTTATGTTGAGAGCTTCATTTGATGTCTCTACTAAATTAGGTTGTCTGTTTACTTAAGGTATCATTTTCAAAATTAAGAAAAATGCTCATAAAAATTTATAACATTTTCCAAAAAACAACATTGAAACCACAACTAGCATTACACACAAATCTAGCATTACACAAATTTGTGATGACTATTAAATCTAAAGGACAATGTAACAAGTGATGGAAAAGCCACCACTGAAAAATTCGTATTTAGAAGTTAATTGATGCTTATCAGCCTGTGTGTGTAGAACAAGAATCCAATCTGAAAACCCCTTCCTTTTTGGATTGCTGGATTTGGCTACACATGTGAACATATAAATACTAACAATTTTTATAATATAAATGTGTGATTATGTTCTAAATTTGGAGAATGTCACTATCGTCCATGACTTCAACACCTAAATGTTGGCGAGCAATATTCAGCCTGTGGTAGAGCCTTTAAGGCTCCTATCAGGCTACCCGCACAGGGGCTTACCGCCCATACCCCATGCCCCATCAGGCATGGACCATGGCGCCTTTGCCCCATACCCCATCGGCGAACATCCTGCGGGCTTACCATCCATACCCCATGATGGATGAGGCATGCACCATACCCCATCGCAGAAACATTTAGCAAGTTGAAACTGGGGGGCTAGCTCTCGCTGGTGGAACCCATCTCCGTTTTTTCACGTGACTGGTCCCACTTCCAAGCTGGCCATCAACTTGGTGCCACCCACCTCCATCAATACAGATTTTGGAATATCGCTGGTAAGCTCCTCCATCGGCCCTGTTCACAGTTCGCTCTCCATTTGCTGAGCGTCCAGTCCCTTGGTCTAGGTGTTCCTTCTTCCTCCAACTGGTCTGGGTTTCCTCGAAGAGCTATGTGTAGGCCAAACCACAATACTCCAGCGTCAACCTTATAGGTATTTAATTGCTGCCTGTATTTTTCGTTTGATTTGTTTTGATCAATTTTCAAAGCTATTTAGGGAAAGCTATAATTGGTGTGAGAGCTTTATGGCAATTGTCCTTGGAGCTTGGTGTTTTGATGTTACTGTAAGTTACTCATGTCTAGCTATGGCTCTAGATGAAACAAAATATCCAGTTCTAATAATTTGTAATGGCACTTTGAATATCCAATATATGGTTTTATTCTTCTCTTTCTTGTTATGGTTTTCGTCTCTTCTGAGCTTTGTGGATCTTTGAATGGTTGTGGATCAGTTCCTATATCATTGAGAACCCTAACAGTGTCAATATTTATCATTGGCTCACCATAAATATGAAGGTCATCCCTGCTATAACCAAGTTCTCGATGTTGTTGTAATTGTAACTTCGAAATATATTATGATGTATATTACTATTGTATACTGTTGTACCCCCATCGAGGATGTGTGTTCCTCCTTTGGGGATTTCATTGTTGTGTATAGTGATTGAGGTAAACCCTCTGTTGTAATTTGGGGCAATAGTCCCAAGTTAAATTAAGTAAAATGTATTTATGAGTATTCTTAGGTAGGTCGTCCCCAAAGGTAACCTGTCTGACCTAGTGGTTGAGTTAACAACTCAACAGAAGAATATAAATAGGGAGGCACCCTCCTCATTTGTCACACACTTCAATTTCTCTCTCATGTGCACCTTGGGAGAGAGAGGAAGAGGAGGGACAGAGAGCTGGTGCAGACATATTTTTCTTAGGCTATTCGATCTTGTCATCTTATCTTTGTGACAGAACTATTTTGAGGAAGTTTGCGGGGTTTTCTCCTTTATGGTTTACCCGATGCAAATCTTTGTGTCTTGTGTATATTGTGTATCTTTGATGTATTGTTGTTCTTGTTATTATTTTAGATAAATATCTTAAGTAAAATAACGTAGAGAAAAACTAACATGGTATCAGAGCCACTCCGAAAGAAGGAACTGTGCAGCCGAAATACAACTACAATGGAAACTACTGGAAATTAGTCATCTTGGAAATTTCACTATAACTTGAGATTGGATAAGGATAGGGAGCTGAAACTTTTATAGGATGAAGATGAAATATTGTCATACCTTGTGTAAAATTTTTCAGCCTCAGATTCACTATACTTTAGGAGATATGATTCCTCCAAATTAGGGTTCCAGCCTCCTCCAAAATACAGTCATAAACAGGTGACCTAGGGATAATTTCTATATCTCAGATTAGGAAGTTCCAAATGAAATTTGGAAAGATGTTTTAGGTAGGGCACAGGCTGTGGTTTATGTGGTCTATTTTTCATCCCTAGAATGTGAAACAGTGACCCGTGGCAGTCCGTACAATTTCGCCATGTTGAACAGTCCTCAAAACAATTACCTTGGGAAACTCAACATAAGTCCCACTTGGAAAGTCCAATTCTTCTCTAACCTATGGGGTTGGAAATAAAACTGATCAAGCTACCTCAGTGCAAATTTTCAAACTGTGAGGAACATAAACTTCGGAGATACAACAGAGTCAATATCAGGCATTTCTATAGAAGAAATTGGAGAAAATTAGGGCTTCTTGTTTCGGGAGCTTCCCACCACTGTTTTCAGAAAAGGAGTACATTGGACAACTCACCTTGAAGAGTGAATCCTTCTGTCCAATTAGAAGTTTGAAATTCTAAGTTTGGAAAATAAGGGTTTCTCTGATAAACCCTAGATCAACCAACTCCGGAACCAGGTCAGACACCTCAAATCAGTAAGATCTAAATCTTTGATATATCCATTTGAGGTTCTCATTTCAAAATGACTCATCACACCCAGCTTGATGATAAGATTGGTGTAGTTGACGACTTTCGAGCATGGAAGTATAGGACCTCCCTGATCCTTGAAGAAAATGACTTGGATCAGTATATTAGTAAGGAAGTTCTAAGAGCCTGAGGGAGATGAGGCTAAGGCTAGAGCCAAGATAATCATTGCAGATTCCATTAAGGATCATCTTATCCCTCATGTGTCATCCTTGAAAATACCGAAGGAAGTGTTCAATGCTGTGACGAAGTCGTTCGAAAGAAAGAACATCAATCAGAAAATGACATTGAGGAACCAGTTGAAGAATGTGAAGATATAGAACTGAGAGACCATGCAGTCCTAGTTCACAAGGGTTGCTCAATTCAAGGAACAAATTGAAGAAGTTGAAGAAGAAGAAGGGATTTTTATGACCACCTTGAATATGTGCCAGAAGTAAGTTCATTACCTTTAGCAGACTTTGCAAAGAGTGCACGTAAGAAGAAGCTCGGTTCATAACAAGAGCAGAGAAAATGGGAGCAACTGAAGATCAAGCTCTCATGATTTAAAGAAGAAAGAGAAGATTTCTCAAGCGATGATGAATATGTACTTTAATTAAGAAGGAGTCTACCCACCAAACAACAAAGATAAGTGTTCAATTGTCAATTCATGATATTGTTTGGTTGTGCACTTGTTTATATTTAGCTGATGTATTATGCATGTTTGAGTGTTTTCATTTATATTGCTGAATTGCACATGATGGGTAAGAAGTCAATGATGTTATACAACATTCCATTGCTGCTTATCTAGATTGAAACATCTTTGCTGACATATTTGGAGTAGTACACACTCTTAATAACATTGGGGTAGAAGGCATCTAGAAGTTACTGTATGTGCATGGGATATGGATGAATGTTGTAACATTGGCTAAGATACTTGCATGACTGTGTGACATATATTTGTCACTATTAATATGTTTTGGAAAATATGAGTCATTTCTAATCATGCAACTGAAGTTGACTTGTAGATCGTTCCAAAGAACAAGTAACGACAGTTTAGAAGAAGAACTTGAAGCTCCCCGGGTCAGAGACACCGTGGCGAAAGAAATAGCTTTAGAAGAAGACAAAGAGAAAGGTAGATCCACCTCAAAATGAAGACCATATTGGGCACAAGAGATCATCCAAGATAAATAATAATATAACAATACTTCCAAAGAAAGTAAGAGGCCTCGGACACACTCCAGTTATGTGACACAGTTGAGTGACATCATTGATGCAGATCCTTCCAGCTATGAAGAAGTAGCAAATGAGAAATAAAAGAAGAATATGATCAAAAGAGTACTGGTTGATCATGGGGAATGATTTCTACGATGCGGTTCCAAGACCTGAAGGGAAGTCCGTAGTGTCTTTCATATGGATCTACAAGATCTAGCATGCAGCAGATGGCAGCATTGTGGGATACAAGACAAGATTTGTAGCATGAGGCTTCTCACGAAAAGAAGGCATAAACTACGAGGAGACATTTCCACTAGTTGCAAGGTACACTTCCATTAGATCCATACGTGAAGGTATGAGATGGGATATACACCAGTTGGATATCAAGACAGCATTCTTGAATGGTGTAGTCAAGGAGGAAGTGTATGTAGAACAACCGCTGGGAGTCTAGACACATGACATGTAGACTCATGTGTGCAAATTAAATAATTCCTTGTACAAGCTCAGAAGGCACCCATGGGATACCACAAAGAGCTTGAAGATCACCTAGAGTGATGAAGATCTTAACCTTTGCTACAAGGTTGAACAAGAAAGCCTATAGAGGACGACAACTCACAGATGGGTGCAAGAGGAACTTTTCAACAAAGTTTAAGATAGAGGATCTTAGTATCTAGTGACCTTAGATGGATACATAGAAGATCAGTAACAGAGGAAGCTACTTGTCACTCCAGTACAAAATGTTTCGATACATAGAGTACAAAATTCAAAGGGAGGACGATACTCCACTTCAGAGGGAGCGACTGCAGAAGATCCTCAAGTTCGACATGGTACGATAGGATGGACATCTTACTAATGGGCCTAGACTCTATTGAGAGTATATTGGATTCCAAAATTTACTTCAAGGTTGAAGGCGAAAGACTAGTGATGCTACTGCTATATGTCGATGACCTGTTCCTAACAGGTAAGGACAAACTCATTGAATATGCAAGGAGGGGACTTGCCACTGATTTCAAGATGAAATACATAGGGATGATACACTAGTTCTTAGGCATGGAGATGTGGAAGAATGAGGATGGGATTTTCCTTGTTCAAGGAAAGTATGCAGTGAAGATTCTGAAGAAATTCGGAATGCTGGACCGCAAGGAGATAGCCACACCTATGGCATCAAACTTGAAGCTATTATGTGACGCTTCATCAGAGTCGATTGATGCCATGATGTATCATCAGATGATTGGCTCATTGATGTTCCTGACGAATATGAGACTAGACATATGATTTGATGTGAACACCCTAAGCCAGGTCCTGATGAATCTAAGACATGTGAGGTACCTAAAGGGTATAGTTGAGTATGGGCTCAAGTATGATACAAATCAGAAGACTAACCTGTACGGTTATGTTGATTCGGATTGGGCAGGAAACGCCACTAAGAGGAAGAACACCTTGGGTTGCTTCTTTAGTTTGAGATCTAGTATGATCTACTGGTTTGGAAGGATGTAGCCTTACATGGCGCTGAGTACAAATGAGGCAGAATATGTTGCTACTTGCTCCGCTAGTTATGAGGTAGTATGCTTTTAAAAGATATTATCTGATTTGATTGATTTGACTTGAATTTTTGTATGATGCAGAGAGGAGTAGTGGAGCTCCAGTATGTGATCCAAATCGAGGCCCCTCGAAAGAGGGAGTGATGAATTCTAGCATAGATGGAGATACAGGTTATCCGAGTATAAAAGTCTCAGCGAAGTTCGTAGGTTACTCAGATGTAATCAGTATTGTAGGTTGTCCTCGGATGTAATCAGTCTTGGCGAAGCTCGCAGGTTATCCTTGGACGTAATCAGTCCTGATTGGATTCTATTCTAGACATAACCAAAGTGAAGTTCGAGCACTTCATAGAAAGACTTGGTGAGATCCAGAACGAGATGCCTCGAAAGAGGGAGTGATGAGTTCTAGCATATATGGAGATACAGGTTGTTTGAGCGTAAAATCCTAGCGAAGAGCGTAGGTTTCTTAGATGTAATATATCCTGTAGGTTGTCCTTGGATATAATCAGTCCTGGCAAAGCTCGTAGGTTATCCTTGGACATAATCAGTCCTGATATGTTTCTATGCTAGAAATAACGAGAGACCAAAAGCCGTAGATGCATGATATCTCACATGGGAAATGAGACAGGTTTTCTGAGTGGGAAAAATCCTGGTGAAGCAGGATGCTCAGACATAATCAGTTCTATAGGTTTTCTGAGTTTAAATACAAGTCCTGGCGTGATATGCAGGTTACTAAAACGTAATAAGTCACGAGACGGGTTCTCTAAATGTAAATATGAGTCTTGGCGTGGTACATAGGTTATTTGGATGTAATAAGTCCTGTGGGTTGTCCGAGTGTAAAAGGAGCCTTGGCGTGGTATGCAGGTTACTCGGATGTAATACACCCTGAATATTGCTTGAACGAAAAAGATCCTGGACGTAGGTTGTTCAGATGTAATAAGTCCTTGAGGTTGACCTGGAACATAAAATCCCCAGTGTAGCAGGCTGTTTGTTCATAATAAGTCCTTACATATATATCTCTAAATGTGTGTGTTCCCCTGTTGAGATGATAAGGTCATGAAGCACGAGAGGTGCACCTATGCGGTTCTCCTTTACTGGTAGGACACACGTTGACCGTGTAGAGATGTAATGCATTGAGTGTTCTCCTAGGTGATTCTTGGATAGTAGAAGTTGCAGGTTACCTTGACGACGTGAAAAGATACTAGCTTACTCCTATGGTGATAGAACACAGGTGGTCTGCATCTTAGGTGTGCTTTGTGTGTTTACTTTTGTTTTGTGCAGGACAAAAGAGATTATCTAGATACAGAAATATAAAGGTAGGAAATGCAGGTTATTACCGTGGCAATGTAAAGAAGGTCTTGGACTGTACCTACGCGATGACCATGAGATGATGGTAGGAAACGTAGGTTATTGCAGTGGAAATGTAAAGAAAGTCCCTGGCTATACCTACATGATGATATGATACGACGAGAAGACAGTAGGAGACGAAGGTTATTGAAGTGGCAATGTAAATAATGGTCTTGGTCTATACCTACGTGATGGCTTGCTTGTGGATATGATGAAGAACTGGATGAGGTTTAGGCCTACAACCAACATGAATGAGGGCAGTGGAAACAACGATGATGATGACTCAGTGACGATGACCATATATGTTGATGACTGTGGCAAGAGAATACCTTCCTAGTTAAGAGAGAGTGTTCTTGTAATTGTAACTTCGAAAGATATTTTGATGTATATTACTATTGTATATTGTTGTACCCCCATCAGGGATGTGTGTTCCTCCTTTGGGGATGTCATCATTGTGTATGGACATTGAGGTAAACCCTATGTTGTAAGTCGAGGCAATAGTCCACAGGTTAAATAAAGTAAAATGTATTTATGATTATTCTTAGGTAGGTCGTCCCCAAAGATAACCTGGTCGATCTAGTGTTTGAGTTAACAACTCAACGAAAAAATATAAATAGGGAGGCGCCCTCCTCATTTGTCACACACTTCACTTGCTCTCTCATGTGCACCTTAGGAGAGAGAGGAAGAGGAGGGATAGAGAGCTGCTGCAGACATATTATTCTTGGGCTATTATATCTTGTCATCTTATCTTTGTGACATAACTATTCTAAGGAATTTTGCAGGGTTTTCTCTTTCATGGTCTCCTCGATGAAAATATTTGTGTCTTGTGTATCTTTGATGTACTGTTGTGCTTGTTATTCTTTCAGATAAAGATCCTAATTAAAATAACTTAGAAAAACTAACACTCAATAGCCACTGTAGCTAGTTCAACGGTACCCAAATGCCCAACAAAGGCCTAAATGATAGCTTCCAGCGAATATTGTTGAAAATCATAGGGCCTAAAATAGCCATTCATCTTTTTAGATTCTATCCAGCTTTCTCGAGCCAGTTTCTTGGGATTCATTATTAAATGGGAATCCAAAGAAATATAATTCGGTTTGCTATGAATCAAAGGCTTGTCCTTTATCTCTCCTCCATCTTTATGTCTTTCTCTTCTATGCATACATTTGCAGGGAGGATAATAGTGGATCGATCCTCAACCAAGCATGCGGGAGATTGGTTCATAAATATTAAATCTTACATTTTTAATTATCATTATTTAAATGTGTTTTACATATTAGTATAGATTTATTTTAATTAGGGATCTACCAAGATTGGAGACAGATGAAATCAACAATGGTGTAAATCTTTTTTACAATGCAAACATTGAAAAAATGTCTACAACTCAAAAGATTTGATCCCTTTCATGGTTGATAGCTTTGCTAGCTCTGGATTTAAGAATGACTACACCAAATTATTTTCAATGTTGTTTGTATAGGGTTTTGGACAATGGCCAAGTGGGAGACTAATAATGAGTTGGATGTCGAAGACCCAAAGGATATGATGGAATTTTCAGCAGAAGACTTGACATGGACAGATGTTTGGGGGGACCAAGTCGCAGTTATTCCATATTGTCGAATTGAGGAATTTTTAAGTGGGGACCAATCGAGGGAAGGTGCACCTACTCAATTTGTTGTTAAAACTAGAAGAAGTATAAAAGAGGAGGATATTAAAGAGGCTAACTTTAGAACATATATAGAGTATGCTATGTGAGTCTCTATACAGTTTTTCCAATATATGTATAGTATTTTGATTTAAAGTTCAATATGTCAAATATGCATAAATATTTTATCTAATTTGTTGTAAATTCTTCATGTATAGTTATTGGTGTGCATATGGTCCACAGTCTGCACAGACCATTCCTATGGATGCAGTAGAACAACCAAATAAAAAGTGTCATCCACATGAAAGTATTAAAGTTGGTTTCCAATATCACTTCATTGTATGACGACTTTATCTTAGACCAAATGACATTGTTATAATATATATTGGATGTAGGCATATTGCTAAACACAATGTTGCCTGTCATGGAAATGATGCAATAGGCATGCCTCAAAAATTCAATTATGCACCACATTTAACTGAGGATATACAAGCTAGTGTCCAAGATTTGATTCAAAAGGGTTTTAATGTTACACTGATATGGGACAAGCTCATCTATGATGTGAAGCATAGATCTGGTGAGTTGTTCACATGGGTATCTCGAGATGCATTTATGACAAGATAAGATATCTTAAACATTTACAATGATATGAAAAGGATAGATTATGTGAAGGATGAAAGTGATCCAAATAGCGTGGAATGTTGGTTCAATGAGTGCATTGAAAGATTTTTTTTCTACCCAAAACAAGATGTTCAAAACATCCCTTTTATCAAAAGCATACAAACAAGGTGGATGCGGTCGATGATGGTTAAACACTCACACAACAATATGATATCAATGAACTGCACCTTCAACACAAATAAGTATGGGGCGAGTACATATTTCTCATAAATTCTATTCCTTTCATTGCCTGTATTATATATACTTATGATCATGTATTGTTTGTAATGTAGTATCAACTCTACACTTTAATGGTCTTCGAGGAACATCACAATGGCATTCCAGTAGCTTGGGTGATTTCATCACATAATACTACAAAAGATATTTGTAGATGGATGTTGTCAATATCCGTAATCAGAATAAAAGAACGCCTCAATTAGCATGTCCAAGACTTCACCACAGATGATGCTGCAGCTGAAATTGGGGCATTAAAGTGACGTGTTTATTTTTTCAAAGAGATATGAAACAATGATGTTTACATGTATCATATTTTAATGTTACATTATTTCAGGACTTGCACCAATTGTACAATATTATTATGTGTATGGCATGTCTGTCGAGCGTGGTTGAAGAATTTTGGAAATAAAGTCAAAGGAAGGGAAAACAAAATCCGCATCTTCCGTGCCTTATGAGAAATTATGCACTTATGTCAAGATGATGGATTTGTACAACATGCAATTGTAAGGTTTCTTGATGAATTCAATGAACATAATAGGTTTTTAGACTATTTTAGAACCACTTGGTTAGCCAATGATAAAATATGTAAGTTTTTTTTAAGTTGTTTTTTATGACTATATTCTACGATGTCATAATTTTAGTTATTATTTCATATCTAATGTATATATATTTTTCCAGATATGTGGGAAAAGACATATAGAAATTTTCCACATTCCAATCAAGACACAAATAATGCAATTGAATCTTACCTTTGGTATATAAAAGAAAGGTACCTAAGCAAGAAGAACAATGCATGCAATAGATGAGTTGATTGGCTGCTTTATGTGTTGTTGACTATGGTTGAACTGTATTACATCCATATGCAAGGTTTAAAAGAGGTTGGGTTTATGTGACGTAGAAAATCTGAGAAACAATTGAATGCTTCTAAGTGCAGAGAAAACCGAATTCCGAATGAAGTTTGTGTGTATGTTGATAAAAGTAACAATGAATATCGGGTTCATAGCCAAAATAAAGATAGTCGTGACACTTGGCATAATGTCATCTATAAAGGGTCAACTCTACGCTTATGTAATTGTAATTGGGCTGTAAATGGAAATGTTTGTAAATATTTGTTGAAAGTTGAGATGCTAGTGAGTAACATTGTTTTAAGAGATAATACATTGTCAAATGTCTCTAATTCTATTGCCGAAAGGCCTAGAATTTTAGTTGATTTAAATGAAACACCTATAAGGAGCTTAGAAATTGAAACATAGCTTCCATTCTGCTTTAATTCTCCTCCCAATATCAATTGTCACATTGAAACAAAAATTGATGATATAGAAAATTTCTCACATCACGTTGAATCAACCATTGTAACATCAGATAGTGCCTTACTTGAGGATGATGAAATTAAATTTGTTATTTTATCATTTCATGAAGAATTGAGAGGTTTATCCTCCATAGTGCCTAATAATTTGGAGCAGGAATATGCACTAAAGAACTTGGCAGCCAATGCACACAAAGAGTACAATTAAATGTTTTTTCAGTACTATAACTCCATCCAAGCTCACTACGAAGAGACAACGCAGTTTTTTGAGTCCAATAAATAAAAGGAAGAAATGTGGCGTGATTTATAATCAATAAAATATAAGCCACAGTTTGAAAAGTTTGGATGAATTCATGCAAATAAAAGAAGCATGAATGAACAGTTGGAATCAACTTCTCGACAACAAAGAGATATGGAGCATGCATGTGATGTGCAACATTCTGTTCTACACAATACTGGTATTGAAATTTGATAGTTTGTATTGTCTTACATGAAATACAATATATATACTTATCTTCAATGCAATTGAAAAATGTTAATTTTGTATTGTTACAGTGATCCACATCTGGTAATGTTAAAAGCTGCAGGGTTCGATTATTCAATGATAATATTGTCGAGAGAAACTTTATGTTTCCAAATGGATGTAAAACAATTGTTCATAAAAAATTTCATGATTGTCCCACATTATATGCGGACTGATCATTTTATGCGATGGTTAAATAACATCAAACATGTTTAAAATATGATGCAGGTACTTTTTCTAATGATCTAGACATACCAACCAATTCAGAGATTCCAACCTTTCAATTAATTCTAGACATATGATCTCTTCTCAAGGTAAATTACTTTAGAGTATTTGATATTAGAAAATATTTTGTTGGGATTAAGTTATATTATCATCCTTAATTGGATGATACTACAATTTTAACTTGTTTGACCTAGATATGGTATATTTGTGGGAAACATGTGACTTAGGACGAATACTTGAGCTAAAATAGTTTATTAGGTTGCCATTCTCTCGACTTGTTTTGTTCTTCCAATAGTTTTAAATACCATCAATATATATATATATATATATATATATATATATATATATATATATNCATTTCCTAAACAATTCATACATACATTCGAGGATTTGCAATTTGTAACCTGCCACATCCTGCATTAAGTTGGTTGAATGACTTAAGCACCTTCACTCATCCACCCATTTTTTTTGGAGCAACCAAATGTACTAGGCCAACATATTTGCTCAGCTTCCTATTTCACTATTCTTGCCTTGTTTAGAATCAGTTAGCAGATTGTTGAAGGTTTATTGGATCTCGACCATAATTGGTTCATTAAACAAATTGTATATATGTATGTGAGCCTACGAGGCATAAGTGTGTGGCCAATCAAGAAGAAATCAGGCCAAGATAGCTGATCATGTTAGTATTAGACCTAAGGGGTTCAAAACATAGGTTTTGAAACAAATTGTAAATATACAGGGTTCTTACGTTTGAATGGGAAAAGACAATTGTGCATGTCTCTATGTAAATGGCAGGAATTCTGTTAAATGATCAATGGAAGGGAAATTCTCTTTGTATCTCCATATGTGAATTGATTTATGTGTGATATGTGAATGAACGTAATTTCTCTGTGAATTATAGCTGAATAATTGTTGAAAGATGGGCATTCGTGTCTGGGAATAGAATCAAATCTCGAGAATGATGTTGATTGATCGATTCTCTGATCAATCAAATGCAAATCCCTGGGATAATTAGAGAAATTTCATCATCTCTGTAGATGACTGTGTTTTTAAGTATGTGCAGGTATGGTTGGCTGATATTACAGTAGAAGTGGATCAATAAATGAGATTGATTCCACAATAGAAAGTTGCTCGAGATCTAATCATAAAGTCAACAATCTGAGAAGGATCAAGCACGAACTATCAAGATCGCAATTGGGGAAGATCGAAAGTAGGGAAAGAATTCACAAAGAGAATGTGTGCGGGAGATAAGAGGTCCACAAAGTAAAGAAAAGTCCCACATTGATCACAGATCGACAAATGGGGAAGAATCCACAAGCAATCAACGATCGAGAATGGGTTCCACAAGGCCAAGGTAAGAGCTTGTTAAAGCAACGAAAAAAATAAATTGTGGAAGACGAATTGCGAAAGAGGTTTGAGAAAAAAAAGTCGAAAGTCGACCCACAATCCACAATTGCAGAAAGGTAGTTTGCGGAAATGTTGAGTTGCAGAAAGATTGGACCGCGAAAAGATTAGGGCTGCGGAAGCAAGCTTGCAGAAAGGTTGTTGCGGAAAGGAAACTACGGAAGGAGTCGAATTGCAGAATAGAGTGTGCAGAACAAGTGTTGCGAAATATAGCTACGGAAGGAGGAATATTTGATCGAGTTTTATATTTAGAGGGTTTGCTAGATGTAGAGCAAACTATTCCTGGGAAAACGATTGGGATATGGCGATTTGGGGTTCCCACCTGTATCATGTATTCAACAATCTTTTTCCATTGCTCAGTTATCTAGATGAATTTTCTATAGTTATATTGAGGAAGTTGTCTTCTTCCATTGACAAGATTTTTGTCCACAATGAGTTATATTTAGAAAGATATATTACATCCTTTAACTAGATGTCTCTCTAAAATACTTCTCTATAATTATATTGAAGCATAGATTGGTTTATTATTGCACATGCGATAATAAACAACTTAAAAAATTTATTGGATTTAGGATTTTGTTACAAATATGTGAGGAAACCATTTATGATGACACTATCTGATATACTCAATCTTGTGTATAGGTTTCTGGATTTTTCTGTAGTATTTTTCAATGTATTGTTAATCCAACTTTATTTGAAAGAAACTTGTGTATTTAACTAATATAAAATATAAGTTTATATATTATTTATTAAAAATATTAAAATATAATAGAATTAAATTTCCTATATTAAATTTTGTATATAATATCCAAACAACATTTTACAAAGTTTTCATTTTTACATAACAAACTATATAATATCCAAAAGTTTTCATTTTTATACAACAAACTATATAATATATAAACATCATTTAACTTTTTTTTTAACACAGCAAACTATATAATATCCAAACAACATTTTACAAAGTTTTCATTGTTACACAACAAAATATTATTTAGAAATTTAGAAGAATAACAAGTGAGATTCTACGAATTGGTTATTATTGATGCACAATCTTAAGCAAGTTTACTAAAATATGCACAATAGCAATATTTAATATTTAAGTTCAAATATATTTTAATGATTTTTTATCAAATTTTGAAAATTTATTTAAATATATAATTATAAATATTCATTGCATTTAAAATTTCATGTATGTTTTCATACAATGATGAGACAATCTAATATTATTATTATATTAAAATATATTTTTAGCTAGTTTTTCTATTAAATTGAAAGTCTTTGTTTTTGTTTTAAATATGACAACTTAAAAAAAATGAAAGTTCTATTTTTATTTGCCAATAATAGAATAAAATTTCAATGTTTGCTAAGCCAATAATAGAATTAAAAAATACCCTAAATCCCTAAACCCCCTAGACCTTGTACCCTAAGTCCTTAGCTCGTAATCTCTAATCAGTCAACCTTTAAACACCTTATAATCACTAAGCCTTTAGTCCGTAACCCCTTGAACTTTAATCACTTAACCCCTAATCCTTAATCCATAACTAAACCGTAAATCACCTAATCCTTAAAGCCTTTATCCCGTTAAACCTCGGTACCTTAACAACTTAGCCCTTTAATCACTTAACCCATATTCCTTAAATTGTTAACCCTCGACCCTTAACCCCTAACAACTAAAAACCTAAGCACTCAACCCTCTATCCCATAAATCACGTGAGCCCTATTATTTTAACCAACTAACCCTAAATGCTTCAACTTCTATGTCCTTAACCCTTATCCCTTCAATCCCCTAACTCCCAATCCCCTAATACCTAACCCCTTAACCCCTATCTCCTTAACCACTAATCCCTAATCTTGTAATCCCTAAACCCCCAAAACTTAAATGCTTAACACCCAAACTATTAAACCATAACCACTTAACCTTGAATCCCCTAATCAATAAACCCCCTACACCTAAAGTCCTTAACCCTAAACCCTCTAACCCCTAACCCTTGATCCCTTAACCTATAATTCCTTAACCTTTAAATGCTCTACCCCCTATTCCCATAAGCACTAATATGTAGATCTTTAATACCTTAACCTCTAATCCTTAATCACTAATTAACCCCTAAATTCCGTAACCTCTAATCCCTAATCACTAATTAAACCCTAAATCCCTTAATTCATAAATTCTCTATCAATATCAACTTAAACCCTTGACACATAAACCCTAACCCAGTAATCCGTGAACCTTAAATTGCTAAGCACTTAACCCTCTAACCCGTAAATCTGCTAACCCCTAGTCCCGTAAATTGTTATTCGCAAAGAAAAACTATAAAACATTAATATTCTTATCCAATTTAAAGAGATTCTATTTGTTCATATAATTACAGACCAAAAAATCTGAGATTAGTTGAACACTATAAAAATCAATATATTAAACTTTATAATCCTCCAATTTATTCGACAATATTTTAAAAATTAAGATGGTGATTTATAGCAGTCGCATATTCTCTAAAAGAAAAGTTACTATGAATTTTATTTATTCTTTGGTTGAAAAATTCAAGATGACAATTTTCATATCTATTATCTTAAAATTTCTTGAAATTGATTTTATGTGGTAACATAAGCATAAAAATGAAATATTTTATATCTTAAAATTCATTTGGATTTGTTGTTTTCAATGTAGTTTTCATACTAAAATATATCCTAATTGGCTTGGAGTGACGGATAGTAGTGGCATAGAAAACACAAATCCAAATAATTTTAATTTTTTTTAAAATAAGAAGTGTTTGGATGCTTGGTAAAATTGATTATTGGTGAATATCATATCAATGTTAATTTGTGATATGACTAATTTAGTTTTTATGTGGATCAATATTGGTAATACTTAAGTGGTATTTTTTTAATAAATCACAAAAATATTAAATCGAAGCATTTTTTACTCCAATATGGTTATATCATGGAAACAATTAATTCAACCTCTTTTAGAATGATAAGGGTTTGGTTGTGAGGTATATTATGTCATTGGTGAATCTATAATTAGTGTTGGATATTGATATGAATACTTGTGTTTTGAAGTAGATAGACATTGATGTCTTTAAATTATTATTTTTTTCCATTAAAATGCAAAAATGTGTAACTACATTTTTTTTAAATTTGATATTTTTTATAGTAAATATGACTAAAATAAATGTAACAAAATAACCATCTATTGACATTTATATGAGTACTTTTTAGTTAGTACATTTATTAATATTTTCTATCTGTAATAATGTTTCATATGACTAATAAGATCTGATATTTTATATTTGATTATGTTTGATAAATTCACTAGTTATGGTATTTTCATACAAACAAAAATTGATTAATGAATTTTTTAATAAGGATTGATGCTTATGTATTTGTTATTATCAGTTTATGATGATGTAATATTTGTGTTAGAATTAAAGTGGGGTTTTTGACAAATACAATAACGAGAAATTCAATTTTGGAATTGTGCTTAATATTAAACAATTTGGTAAATGTTTTGAAACATTGTAATTAATGGTAGTTGTGATTGTACAAACACAATTTTTGTGGAAAAATTTATGGAAAGTAATATAAGGAAGATGGAAATATCTGTATAATTAAAAGGACTTGTAATTATGTAGAAACACAATTCTTGTGGATGTCTCCATGGAGACTATTCTATGGGACAATGAAGAGATTTTTATAATTACAAAGACATGAATCATGAGTACTTTTAAGTGATGTGTAATCCATTTTAAAAATCCAAATGACTTTGTATTAAATGTGATTCATAAATAAGTAAAAAAACAAGGTTTATAAAGTGCAGAATTTAGTTCTAGATGTGTCAATTTTAGATTCCAAAATTAGTAAGTCATATCATGAAAGTGCTAATATCGGGTTCCAAAAGTGCAAAATCGCATTCCTAAAGTGACAATAGGGGGTTTCAAAAGTTGAATATCAAATTTTGAAAGTTCTAATATCGACTTTGAAAAGTGAAAATTTTTGTTATGAAAGTGCCAATATCATATTCAAAAAGTGAAAATTCTGGTTGCAAAAGTGTCAATATTGAATCAAAATATGTAGTTTTGGAACTAGATTTTGCACTTTCGAAACCCCAATTTTTGGACTTTAAACGATTGTTTATGGCATGCATTCCAAGGGTCTTGGAAAAGATCAATGCAAATTTAATAAATAGGGCTTCTAACTTATGCACCAAGCCAGTATGCTTCTTTTCCAACCTAGTACATCTTGTTGCTCTATTACTATATCATTAACTTTAGAGCCAAGGATTTCCAAGTTTGTTATACATGGCTATACACAAGCGGGGAATATACAATTTTTTTGTTGTTTTATTTATTATGTTGAGGCTTATCTATGATCAAGGTTAATCCAAGATTTCTATAGTTAAATTATGAAGAAACGTCATAACAAAAAGAAATCAAATAAAAAGTGTAAAACATGCATTACAATGAATTAAAGCTATAAATTGCATTCAATTTCCATAAATCAATCTTATTTTAAATCTTTCTTGAGGAATGTTGGAAAGTTACGAGTCCTCCATGTGGTTGTCTAGTAACTTTGGGAAGTGACTCTTAAGGATAATCTCTTGCTCTTTTTTCACTCTTTCCTTAATATGCACAGGTGGCATTATAAAATATGTAGGAAGAACATATGCTTGACTATTTTTTCCTTAATAATTGAAATAATATGATATTGATCTCACCAAAAGTGATATGTTTGCTGAGCCAAACTCATTTTGGTGAGGGAAATCATCTGAATTGTTGTTATACAGTAATGCTATGTAATTTAAATGACATCAAACTTCATTTCATAAATGATAAAACAAGTTATCCATTGAGCTTGAAAAGTACCCCAACCTACAAATATTACCTTATACCATCTTAATCTTCAGTTAAAATAGATAATGATTATTTGCCTTACTACTTGAAAAAGGGTATCGACATTTTCATTTAATTTGTTGTTGGTTTACTCATGGTTGTGTTTCCTATCGACTTGAAACTCTTTATTTCATAATCAACATGTATTATGTTCAAGATTGAGCAGAAATTCCATCTCCTTGGGAATTAATTCCCATGACCTTGAACAAAATAGTACATGAAGAAAATAAAGTTTACAAAAAAAGAGAGTGAAAAAACATAGTTAATAGAAGCAAATTGCAAGAAAAAATTATTAGATTTTAGGTTATCCTTACATATGATAAAATTTGCACTATAAAGCATCCTTAGCACCAAATAAAACACATTATCAAGACCCTCAACAATCATGGATTCACTATAACTACCAATTGAAGGTTGGCCTCCTCCTCACTAGAATTAAAGTGAAACTCACTATGTAAAGGGAGCAACATGGTAGCCCAAAGAGGGAAAGGGGAAAGGGTTGAAGTAATAATTACCTTGGTCATTGCTCAACCTATAAGAAGATTTCATTCTTTCTCTCCAATTAGTGTTCCAAGGTATAAAACTTCATGCATGCCTTATGATCCGGTCAAAGTCCTATCTACTCCCTTATCTACAAGTCCCAATACATTTCTTCTTTAGGGGATCGATTCCCATTACACACATCAATATTTTATGTTGTTTGAAAACACACTACACTATTGTATCCACTGCCAAATTTGTTGAAAAACCATCACAAAAGGTAGTAAATACATCGATTTCCCTATCATCATAGAATTATAACTTTTATCTAAAGATCTTGATAAACATGTTCAAGAAAAGAAACATCGTTAGAATCTAAAACATAATAATAATAGTAGTAGCATACACATATTTACCCTTGAAATCCTTAACTGGGAAAACCAACTTAATTGAGAATTGAACCTCCCTCTATCTTATTATACTAACTCAATTATTCACCACATAATATTTAGACATTATGACAGGGTGGCAAGTGCGGGAAGGGTTATTTTTTCCCCATGAGGTAATATCAAAGTTAAATTCTCTTGGATCATTGGAAAAGCAACAAATAACTAGGTAGAGGATTATGCACTCCTTCGAGGTCTTCAATTATCTTGATAATAAGGGATAGTCTCCCTCATAATCCCAGGAGATTAAAAAATAGTTATCAATCATTTGAGATTGAGTAATTTTCCCAGTGATAAGAAACCGAGAGCCATCTTCCTCAGGATTTAGTAGGATTTACTTGCTTATTATAACACCATTTCCTTTCATGTCCCCAGATCTATTAATTCAATTGTGGATATCCAATCCAATTTGGCTACTAGGGACAAGCTAGAAATTCTCAAAATTAATGGGAAGGTTTTTTCTTAGTTTATCCCATGAACAAAGAGATGGTTTTAGGATTTATTCATTACAAGGATCCCATAGGAGTACCTCATATTGAACCTCCCCAAGTGAATAGTTTGAGGTTCTTTCCCAAATCTGACACAAGTCTAAAGACCACATGTAAAGATGGTGGAAGCATGACTCTTAGAAGCGATTTAAGCATGATATTGGATGAATTAAGCCTAGATACTCCTTCTTTGCATTAAGGAATATCTTATTCCTAGATAAGAATAATGTGTAACCTGGATCTGATCTGACCTTCCCTTTGTATCCCCCTCATTCCCAATTCTAGGGAGATTATACACCTGCGATTGAACATGGAGCCTCTGCAAATTATGGCCTCCTCCAACCAAGGTATCAAATGTATCTTCTCACCACATCGCATGTTTAGTTTGTGTGACTATTCATGGCCATTAATGGAACTGAAGGAAGAAGTGACCCGATAGATATGGCTTTCACCCTACACAATTTTGAAATGGTTAATGGATGAAAGGCATCATGAAGTGGATCACAAGAACAAGGAGCTCAAAAGGAAATATTCAAAGCTATAATGCAGATTTAAAAAATCCCAGATACTCATTCCCCTCCTTGTTTTTGCAAACATTATGGTGAAGAGAAGTAGTGGAAGTGCTCGATGGGAAGAGATGTGCAGCAGGAGGAGGAGGAATAAGAACTTGAAAACACAACACAAGCATTCCAAATTCAAGTTCATGGCCTATCATTTCATGTCCTTAACTAACTAGAATCAAGGCCAATAAGGACTATAGGATGAATGTGACATTATTTGGTTTGAGGTCGAAGAGTTTCATCACAGACCCTCCCCATGATCCTCCATGAAAGAAGGCATAGAACAGTCATTGGAAGTGTCTTCCCCTAGATCCAATCAAGGTATCTCATACTTGAACCAACTTCATTTTGATGCAGAAGAAGAACCTCCAACATTAGTAGAGGAAGAGATTGAGAGGGTTGAACCTTATGAGTAGGCAAAGGAAGCAATTGGCAAGCAATTCCCATCTATGTAGTAATTTTTAATGATTTTTTATTTTAGTTTGATATTAGGAACATTTTATAGACTTTATTCTAGAAATTGTTGGGGAAGAATGTATAAGATTAATCCTAATTTTGAATTCTATAATAACCTATACAATGTGCAAATTTCCTTAGATACTATGTATCAGTCTAAATTCTAAACATATTTTTGTATATTCTACAAGTCCTCTTACAACCCTTTTCTAATGAAATATTTTACCAGTTCTCTTGAAAATTTTTATATGAATTATGTTGCATTTAAAACGCTAATTTGTTAAACCATTTTAGATTACAACCCTAATTCATTAACCCTAATTAATTTGCAACGGGTCAAAACCAATGGCCAAAACAATGCATAACTTGCCGAATACAATCTCCTTGAGGAATCTTACCGTAAACCTTTAGATAGAGGGACCACTAGCCTTGCATTCCCACTATTCGAGTGGGTTTGTCCCTTTCCCCTATATCTCTTTACTTTAGGGGCCAACCTGATGCAGGAGCATCCAGTCAAATTCCTTTGTTTTCTGATTGAGCAAGAAATGCTATGTTTCTGCTTCCATGTAATCATTTCTAGAAGGATAGGATTATTTGTTTAATTACTTGTAATTCCTTTTCTAGATATGATTAGTTTGATTGTAATAAATGTCAATTTTCTTCTAATATCCTTGAATCTTGCAAGAGGTTGCTCGAGGATAGGTTAGTTGTAGATTTACTTTCTTAGGAGTTCAGATCCAATTGTTTTGGATCTGACAGGTTTAATGGAGTTCTATATAAGTGTCGAATGTAATAATTAAAAGCATAGAGTAAGCAGTGAGAGAGTGTTTAGTGTGTAGTGGTTAATGGTTAATGAAACAAAGAACAGAGTCATAACCTCTGTGTGAGTATTTGTATATTCTTTATCTTCTTTTCAATAACTAGAAGCATGTTTAAATTCTTTGTGTCTATGAATCTTTATTATTAATAGAATTGTTTAGACAATTCATGAAGTTGGAGATGTGTTCATGTGAGTGCGCCAGGAATGAAATTGATCGTTTCCCTAATCAATTCAAATGTAATAGTCTGAGTTCAAATCCGACAATAAAATCTTAGATTGCATGGTAGAGATAGATTCTGCAAGAAATCGATGACTCATAGGAATTATGGAAAGATATTTCCAGGAGGAGATTTGCAGAAGCCATTTCAGGAATGTTGGAAAGCATACCCACAATCCGCAATCTGTAATTGAGGAAAGGTTGTTGCGGAAAGGCATTTGAGGAAAAGGAAATTGCAGAAAAGTTAGCTTGCAGAAATAGAATTGCAGAATTGAGCTTGCAGAAACAGAGTTGCGGAATTGAGTTTGTGGACGCAGAATTCCTGTTTGAGATCAACTTCCAAAGAAATAGATTTCAATCAACATTTTGTATTGACAAGGATACGTTAGGCATGATAGTGTTGGAATATTGGACAATATTGAGAGGGGGGGTGAATTAGTATTGATAACTGTTAACAAGTTAAACCACATTTAACTTATTCATTAGCACACCTAAACAACAAGAACACACAGAACAAAAATTTATCGTGGAAGCCCAATTGGGTAAACCACCAATACTTCCTATTACTGCAAAATTTATATTTACAATTAGTTTCTTCCTGCTACTACAGACAAGGATGGTAATACACCCTCTTTACCAGCAACTATTAGAAGGAGGCTACGACCCCAGGTTTATCAGCTGCTAGTGAAAGGATGCTACGGTACCCTATTTACTAGCTTCAACTGGAAGGAGGCTACAACCCCCTGTAGGCTTGTTTCCTTCCCTAGCGCCACCCAACCACGTTGATATGTTTTTATTTTATTTTCATATCTTCTTTATGTCCCCTGTCACTTGTTTTTCTTTGGTCTATGTCTGCTCCTACATGGATCTGGATCATAGAGACAATTTCTCTCACTCATCATTCTGTCTATAAATGCCTTCTAACATGTTTTCTGTGAATGCATCTCTTCACCGTTGCGCCTTTTCATTCTTAGATCGTGGCTCTTCATGAAGAATCAATTCTTCATTTTAATAATTATTTAACTCTACTTAGGCTTATCAATCATATCTTTCCGCAGCACAATCTTACCAGAATTACCTCTCCACAATGATAATTATTTACCATAAATTATTCCAAATTTGCCTTTTTGCAACAAATCCTTTCCTCAACCATCCTTAGCCATTGATCCATTGTGGACTATTTCCTGTCTGTCTATCCAACACACAGATTTTCCTCTGTAATCATCTTTGCACAATTTCCTTAGATTTCAACAATTGTCTTTCTGCAACAACCTTTCTGTATTGTTGATTTCTTCAGACTCTATCTATACCGTTGATTTGCTATGGATTGCAGATTATGGACGCGTGGTTTGAATTTTCTCAAGAGGTCCTTTCACAACTTCCTTTCCGCAACTACCTTTCTTGAAGGTACTTTCCGCATCGTTGATTTATTGTGGACTCTTCCTAGACTATTGATCCAAGATTAGATGCGAATTGCGGATTGCAGGTTTTCAAAAATCCTTAAAAGTGCTTCCGCAATTTTCTTTCCAGAATATTTCTTCCGCACCATTGATCTCATTCAGACTCTTTCCTGATCATCAATCTTAGATCAGATGCAGATTGCAAATTGAGGGTTTCCAAAATTCTTTCAAAACACTTCAACAATTTCCTTTCCATAATCTTAGTTCTGCATCGTCGATATATTGTGGAGTCTTTCCTGACCATCGATCTTCTGGATTGCAGGTTCATAGAATCTCAAACATTGTTTCCGTAATTCCCTTTCCACAATTTTCCTTTCGCACCGTCAATCGTTTGCGAATGTTGTAATGTCCCCAAAATTTGAAAAAAAAAATTATAGGCTAGTAAAAACTTCCTGAATGGAACATTATTACTCTTGCCGAATATACGTACACTACTTGTACTGCTATCTATTCGTAAGATGTCCTTACGTTCTGTCATTTAGTTTCAGTCATTTATTGTTAGTACATTTTACTTACGATGTCCTGAGTCTGTTTATTAAACTATTCTCTTGTTTAGACATTGTTGTCGATGTGTTAATTATTTGAATAGAACCTCGTTTACTTCAGTGCATGTTTACTTAGTTATTTATTAATTTCTGACTTAACTTCGTTTGTGGGAACAAAGTGGGCAGAGTGGCGGGACTTGTTCTCCCACGATGGTCTGAGAGGTAAAGTATTACTTGTTACACAGGCTTACTTAGTTCAATTGAACTAAGTCACCTCTTTCATTTACTTGCAGGTTTACCTCGGGTTAGAAGGCTTAGTAGAGAGCTTGATAATTTCGATATTAATTTGTACTTACTGCTTGTTATTACGCTTCTTTACTGCTTTAGATTGGTAGCAAGGTAAGTCTTGTTTCGCTAAATATCTACCTAGATAATTAACTAGGTGATACTTGAAAATCTATGCACTTATAATTCATGTTTATTTTATCATTGCTATTAACATATCTTCTTATTTATATTTTGCAAGTTATATAACCTTGGAGTTTTATTTATGGGAAAACTACCATGGCATATTCCATATCCCATGGTTACTAATCATTTAAGCTTAGGGACAAATGCATTGTGCTAAGGCTTAAGCCTAAAGTTTACACGATACATACCAAATGCTAGGACTTTGGGATAACACATACCATGTCTAGACTATGTATTAGCGATACCTTGTAATATTATATGATCTGTTGTTCAACTTTGGGGGTGGTGAATATAACATAAGGTTGAACCATATGTCAACAGGGTTTAAGCTTCTGCATGGGAAATGGAGGTCACAATTATGCAATGAAACTTAACTATGGAGAGTGGGTTTGGTATTTCAATAATGGTCACTAGCTCATGCCATTAATGTTCTTGGTAATCGTGGCAGCTCCAAGCTTAGGGCTTGGATCATGATGGATTTGTGATTTTCTTTGTTTGAGTTGGGGTTTGGTCTTGCTCTGTGTAGGGGAAAATGGAGGCAACCTCCATGGCCACGAAGGTAAGAGCTCGTTTGGCTTCATAGTATTTCGCTGGTTTCGAATTGATGCATTTAAACATTGTCATAATTCTCACCTGGTTTGTGGATGGTTGCAGGTTCTGGGGTCTGTGGAGAGTATCGTGGTTCGAAGCTCATCACTGGTTCGTGTGTGATGTAAATGGTGGAAGGTAAGCCTGCCAACACGACAGTGCTTGTTATTTCTCAGCCTGACTGAGTGATGTCTTTGTTGTTTGGTTTTGGAGTTTCACTGTGGGGTTGGAAAATTCGCCTTCGGGCATTTAATACTCAAACTTGGGTTTTTAATTCAATGTTTCAGTGGATTTGGCTGTGGAGTGAAATCGCATTTCTTTTGGCATTGTGTATAAATTTTGGGTTTGTAAGTCATAGATGGTTTCGTGCTTTTGAGCCATGGGCTGTCGTAGCCCATTGGCATTCCTGTGTGGACTTGGTTTTGGCTTCTAAATGGACTGTGTGGAGATACTGCTATTGGCAATACTGTGTATAATGTAGATACTCTGCGTTTTAATGAAATGGCCATCATTTTAAAGCTTACTGTGTATGTATGGAATGTATGCTGTGTTAATGGTTTATTAACATGGTTTTATAATGGAATACTCCTTCATTGGTCTGTGTGTAGTGATGTTATTTAGCTTTTACTGTAATTACTTGACAACGTGGTAAGGTCATGCCATAAGTGGCATGAGTCTTCCCCATAGTGTTGCGATAGCTTAGTATGTTGTTTAACTTGAGGTTATCGATTCTTATGTGAAGTGGACTGTGGAAGGCCATGGGTTGGAAGAGCCACGATGGCCAACGTTTATTGTAAGTTTGCTTTGGAAGGACTATGTATTAGAAATAAACTTGGCTGAGGCCATGCTGTAGCTAAGGTTGTTATAGCCTCATGGTAGCGTATGTATTTGGTTATTAATAGTTTTGTGGTGATTTATAAATGTTTCCCGCATACAAAATATGTATAGCGTGGCCATATATTTGAATGGGAAATGACCTACGAGAATTAATCCTGGGCGTTACTATGTGTATAGACTATGGATTATTGAAAGAATTGATTCCTGTACATTTTGTAATAGTTATGGATTTAAATGTTTACGGAACAACAACAAGTTTATATGATTTGGATTTCTGTTTAATATATTATACTATGGTTTTTATTACTACTTCTGCCTTGGATCTGAACATCCATGGGATTCGATGTCGCGACCTCTATTGGCATAAAAGGGTTTTAATTATTGGTTGTTTAATGTATGCGATGGCTGTACATAATAGTTAGATGGGAAAAAGTGATTCTTATGAAATGCGATCATGATATTTTAATTAGTACTGTGGATTTTATATGTGTGAACAAGGTTTACATATGGGACCACATGGATGGTCATGATGCCTCCTCTGTTCATTTAATTCTTATGATCTCTATTTAAATGGACATGTTTTAGTATTAGCTTATATTCAATATAGTAGACCTTGAAAGGTCTTAAATGAATTATTTATCTTGGATTTAAATGTAGAGATAGCTTTCAGATTTGTTTATGCATGATGACTTTATCTGTTTATCTATCTATCTATCTATCTATAATAGCTCAGTTTATAAATAGTACCCTAAGTTATCTAATTGGTATATTCATTAATTTAATTCTTTCTCCTAGGATTAATCTGTTTTAATCCAAACATATCTCTACCGAAAAATGAAATATGTTAGTAGAGTTTATAAAGAATAAGTGAGCAATAATAACAGGTCTGAATTAACCTAGTTTATAAATAACCCAGTTTTATCAATAATACTACTACAAAATTTAAACTAGGATGTGCAATCCTTGATGAACATCAGCCAATGCATTGAATATTACAGAAATAAACCAACACTCAAACATGGACTAACCCTGGTATAATAAATCATCTACAGCCTAGGGTTAATATATTATAAGTCATACAAACCTTAGCAGATTCTAACCAGAGAATCAAACACATAGGGTTAGGAAAATGCATTGAAAACATTTACCTAGCATATCCAACCATTAATATAGAAAATAGAATAGACAGTTTAGGGTTACAATTCAAGAAATGTAAACCCTAGGAGATATAGATAGAACAATAATTTCTAGGGTAAGAAATATATAATGAACCTTTGCATAAAGGAGCCAACATTTATACTAGAAATGAACTTGACATACTAAGAGCTCATACATGTAATTTTTTGAAGCTCCTTTAATGGATGAACTTACAGACTTTTAAATAACCAGCATTAAAAATTTAAGACATATCTAACCTCTGATTTTGATGACCAGATCACTTGGGAACTACCACGTTCCACCCAACCATGACCCAGAACCGTTCCTGGTTTAAATCTGGATTCCCCTGAGCTAGACTCCAACATGCAAGTAGCTTAGAGCTCCTAAGGTAGGGTTTCCTAACCGGTGTATCAAATCTGGATCAATTATCCTTTTTCCTTCCAGGAAATGTTTCTTTAAGAATTTACTTGAGAGAAAATAGGCAGAAAAAATGACTCCTCTAATGATAGATCAGAACCCCAAGCCTTTCCTTGGCTTGAGTCTTTATAGACAGAATTTTCAGTCAAAGGGACAGTTAAATCAGGAAACCTTGGTTTCTTGAGTTTACCCCTTTTCAATTAATTTGGGTAATTATTAATATTTTAACTTAGGAACTTTCTACTAGTTCCTAGTTGGACTTTCATAGACATTACAATATTTATTAATATTTAATAATAAATAATAATTGATGGAGCTTATCTTCTTTCTTTCATTTATTTATATTATTAGTATAGTTAATTCTTTATACATACCATCTATAAAGTACATAATAATATAACACTTTGTTAACATTTGTCTTTGGGAATCATATACCATGATCCCTAGACTTAATGACACTTCTTCATTAAGGTTAAGTAGGTAGATGGTTTAGGTCTACTAGGCTAGGAAACTCTAAACATCCTTGCATGTTGGATTTCCCTCATAAAACGATGGTAGCTCTTCAGTACTTTGATGAGAATACATAAATTCAAAATTTCATTTAATCACTTATTAATAATATGATGAGATCAATAATTTTCTTGATTCGTTTTCACTCAGAAGTTATTAAATTCTTTTCAGTAACCCCTAGCACTTACCAGAGCCCAGGCTCAACGCTTTAACAGGGCATTACAATTCAATGCAATTCCAGAGCTCCTCGCTCAACACTAGTGCTAGGATGTACTTGTATGATACACTTAGGGATACAATGGCCAAGGATATGATGCTCCAGAGCTTATGTTCAACATCAACATGGAATGCTCCAGAGCTTATGCTCAACACATCCAATTATCTTTCCATGTGTTCCAGAGCTTCTCGCTCAACACAAAGGTAAGTATTCATGTGCTCCAGAGCTTCTCACTCACCACAAATAATCAATCACTCAAGTGCTACAGAGCTTCTCGCTCAACACAAATAATCAATCACTCAAGTTTTCCAGAGCTCCTGGCTCAACACAAAACATCTCATCAATCATGTGCTTCAGGGTCCACGTCCAACACAAACAAGCATATACATATATCATCAATTATTGGATTATGCCCAATATATAAAACAAATGATCATTTTCATATCTAGTGGGGTCTTCAAACCAATATAAAAATAAAACACCAAGATAATCATCATAGTCAATAGGCACATGCCTATAACTGATAGGTCCAAAATTCGGGATATTACATCCCTCCCTGCTTAGAAGAACATCTTCCCTGGTGTTCTAGGGACTCAGAACGATATCATGAAACAAGGTGGGGTAAGCCTTTCTCATGGTGGCCTCGTTCTCCCAAGTAGCCTCATCATTCTCAAAGTGCTTCCAGTGCACTTTCAATTGGAACATAATGTCCTTCCGAAGCTGCACTTCTCTCTTGTCCATTATATGGGTAGGCTCAGGGGAAAACTCCCCTTCAGGTTCCACCTATAATAGGGACCAATCAACAACATGTTTAGTATCATAAACATATTTCTTTAACAATTATGCATGGAAAACATTGTGGACTCTTACATGTGTAGGTAATGCTAGTTCGTAAGTCACTGGCCCTTTCTTGGTCAGTATTTCAAAAGGTCTGCAAAATCTAGGTGCTAACTTACCGCACCTACCCAAGCTCAATGAGCTTCATTTGGATTTTACTTTCAAGTAAACATGATCCCCTATTTGAAAGTCCTTATCTTTTCTTTTTTAATCCGCGTAATGTTTTTTCCGGTCTTGTGGTTCTTTAAGGTTCACCTGGACCTTGGTAACCAATTGTTCCAAGTCCATAAAAAAATTAGGCCCTAACATGAGCCGATCCACCGGGCTATCCCAAGTAACCGATGTTCTACACTTCCGACCATAGAGTACCTCAAAGGGACTCATCTTGGCGGAAGTCTGATAACCATTTTTATACGAAAACTATGTGAGATGCAAGTAATCCTCCCACTTCATGGGGTTGTTCATAACATACATCTGAAGCATGTCCTCAATGATTTGGTTTAATCTTTCTATCTGCCCTTCTGTCTGTGGGTGAAATGCAGTGCTAAAGTTCAACTGCATCTCCAATCCAGAGAATAAAGATCTCCAGAATTTTCCTATAAACTTAACATCTCGATCCGAGATAATTGCCTTGGGTATCCCATGCAATCTAAATATCTCTTTCAAGAAGATATCAATAATTTTCACGGCCTTGTAGGTCGACTTCATAGGGATGAAGTGTGTTGCTTTCGACAACTTGTCGATGACCAAAAAAATAGAATCATTTTGCTTCTTACTTTTCAGTAAATCGGTGATAAAGTCCATACTAATGACCTCCCACTTCCATTCTGGAATGGGCAATGGCTGCAGCAATCCTGCAGGATGCTGATGCTCAACTTTGACTAGCTGGAACTCCTGACATTTCACAATAAACATTGCAATGTCACCCTTTAACTTAGGCCAGAAAAAGTGTCTCTTGATAGTGGATATCATCTTTTGATATCCTAGGTGGCCGATGAAATTCCGTGAGGATGCTGGGCCAAAGGTCCCCTCCTTCTGCAACATACAAGCAATCCTTGGACCATAGCAGTCCGGATTCGTCTACCTTGTATTATTTTTGTTGTTGAAACAACCTGTCCTCCTGGATTTTCTTGAGGATCTCTACATAGAAGGGGTGAACTCTATTGGTTGCTCTAATTCTCTCATGTAAATCTGCATCGGTTTGAATCAAGGTCACCTCATAAATCATATTTGTTCATCGGCTCAAATCATTGACAACCTTATTGTCTTTTCCCTTAATGTGCTTTAGCTCGAAATGGTACTCGCTGAGGAAAGCCAACCATCTGGCTTGTTTTGCATTCAAATCCGGTTTATCAAATAAATACTTCAGACTCATATTGTCTGTCTTCAGAAGAAACTTCCTTCCCATGAGGTAGTTCCTCCACATCCTCAAAGCATGGATGATGGTAGCTAACTCAAGATCATGTGTAGGGTAATTTTGCTCATGCTCTTTTAACTTTCGCTATTCATAACAGATCACGTGATCATTCTACAAGAAGACTCCTCCAAGTCCTTCCTTGCTTTCATCCATGCAAACAACGAAATCCCCATCGAGATCTGCAATTCGTAACACTGGTGTGGTCATCAAAAGATAATTAAGCTTTTGAAAACTTTCTTCACACTTAGGGTTCCATAAGAAATTACTTTCTTTCTTTTGCAAAGTAGTCATGGGGCAAGCGATTCTCGAGAAGTTCTCAATGAACTTTTGATAATATTCAGCTAATCCCAAGAATCACCTAATGCCAGTGACACTAGCAGGGGTAGGCAAATCATTTATGGCTTTAATATTTTTCGGGTCCACAGCTATACCTGTCTCGGAGATAATGTGACCTAGATACTGTATCTACGGTTTCTAAAAATCGCATTTACTAAACTTAGCGTAAAGCTGATGTTCTCTCAAAACTTGTAGTACTACGCGAAGGTGTTCTTCGTGTTCTTCTTTATCTTTGAATAAACCCGTATGTTGTCTATAAAGACTAAGACAAACTTATCCAGATACCTACTAAATATGATGTTCATCATACACATAAATTTCATGGGTGCATTGGTCAACCCGAATGACATCACTATAAACTCGTAGTGCCCATACCTTGTACGAAAGGTAGTTTTGTGAATATCCTCGTCGCGAATCCGTTCCTGATGGTACTCAGATCACAGGTCAATATTTGAAAATATTATGGCTCCTCCTACCTTATCAAACAATTCATCGATCCTAGGGAGTAGGTAACGGTTCTTGATATTCATTTTGTTCAACTGACAGTAATCGATGCACATCCGCATCGTACCATCTTTCTTCTTTATGAAGAAGATCGGTGCTCCCCAAGGGGACACACTGGGTTGGATATACCCTTTCTCTATCAACTCCTGAAACAGCAGCTTGAGTTCCACCAACTCAGGTGCACTCATGTGGTAAGGGGATTTAGAGGCCGGAATTGATCCTGGGGTCAGTTCAATGGAAAAGTCTAGGTCTTGTTTCGGAGGTAATATGGGGATTTCCTCAGGAAACACATCCTTGAATTATTCAAGAACTGGGAAGTCTTATATGCATTGTTCCCTATCCGAATCTATGTCTTGGATGTTTACTACAAACAACTTGCAGCCTTTCCTAATGCATTTATTTTCCTGTAAGGCAAATATTTGTCTTACAGAAACTTTCTTTGGGATGCCCTAAACCTTCACTTGGTTCCCTAGGATATCAGTACACAAGATATACTTGTGCAAACAATTGAGCATGACATGGTGCTGTTCCAACCAATCCATGCCGATAAGTACATCATACGATCCTAAAGGTAGGATGTTCAGGTTCAATTTCGTAAGAAAACCATTCAGGTTTTTACCTCACATTATTTAACAATTTCTGAAACTTTCCATTTCGTATCGGTGGCTAACTATACCATCCAAGGTTTATCATGCTTAACTTTGTCTAGTTTGCATATATCAACAATCTTAGGTGCAAAATAGCTTCGACAAGCACCATGATCAATAAGTATTGAAATATAAGTGTTCAAGATCTTACCTTCTATATCAACCATCGTAGCTTGATGATCTGCCTGTCGGCCATCCAATGCTACATAGATCCGGGGTGTTCTAGCTATGTCCTCGACAATTGGTTCCTCTTGTAAGTTGTGCAAGACCCCACCGTTCTTGTTCTTACAATCTCTGGCATAATGAGGCCCTCTTCATTTCCAGCACTTGATCTGTAGCGGGGTAGCATTGGCTCCACTTGCTACTGGTTTGTTAACATTAGTAGATGGTACATAAGGATTTGTACCAGATCTATCAAAATTCTTGTTCACTTGAAAGCTGTTATTCTACTTTTTGTATGGCTGTGGGTTGGACCCAGGTTTGTGGTTATCAGAGAAGTTCTTATACTTGTCTCGATTCTGGTTCAAGTTCTCCTGCCTCAGCTGTCCATGCTCATAATAGAGCCTAGCTTTGTGCAGCGTGGTATCCAAAGTCTTAGACATGTCAAATTCAATCCTGTCTCGAAAATTGGGAGGAATACATCCTGGGAACTATTGGATCTTTAATTTTTCTTCTTTGATGTACGGTACATAATGCAACATATGTAGAAATCTGTTAATAAACACGTCCATAATCATGGATCCCATGCATAGTTCATGAAACTCTTTCACTTTTCAGTTAAAGAACCTTTCCGACATATATTTTTCTTGAAAAAGTTTTCGGAAAGTATCCCAGCGTATTTCTCGCAGCTCATCTTTCTTGGTGTGTTTTAAATCCCTCCACCATCTTGATGCCTTATCATTTAAGTTATAGATGGAAATATGAGCCTTTATATCACTTGAATGGTTATGAACCTGAAAATACGTACTCATGCCTAGCAACCATTCTTCTGCATTCTCGTCGGTGTTTACTTCACCTTCATAGGTTGAGGCTCTTATTTTTTGAAATCCCCCCTGAAGACTGTCATTGCTTTTTTGATTTTTTCTTCGGGGAGAAAGAGAGTCATCATTGGAAGGACTATGATGATCTCCTTTTGGTGCTTCAGGGGTACATTCTTCTTTTTCCTCTCCTCTTGGTCTACTGGTCCATTTTGGGTAAGGTTCTCTTTTGGAATTGTTTGTAGATTGGGTAGGTTTACCCTATGGGATACCTCTCATCATATTTCTTAGTAGTGCTTCATTTATAGCTTGTTGTTCTTTTATTTCGTTCAAACTATCTTCTCTGAGACTTCGCAATTCTGCTTGAAGACTGTGTATAGTCTTTAGAATATCATAATTCAGCTCCACCACCAGTTCTCCCTCTGGGGTGGGGGTATTCATTCTGCCTTGCCTGCTATTATATCCCTCAATGTTCATAATCTGAATTGTTCCTGTAAAAATTCCTTTAACTGCAAAAATTGTTCCTGTAAAAATTCCTTTAACTGCAAAAAATATTAATATCAGGAAAAATTTCTGTTAGAAACCAAAATTTAATATTATACTTTATTTTCTTTGCGGTGATTGCTTGATGCGCCCATAGGTCTCTTAGTATTTAAACTGGGCTTTGATACCACTTGTAATGTCTCCAAAATTTGAAAAAGAATAATTTATAGGCTAGTAAAAACTGTTTGAATGGAACATTATTACTCTTGCGGAATATACATACACTACTTGTACTGATGGCTATTCGTAATCTATCCTTACATTCTATCATTTACTTTCAGTCATTTATTATTAGTACATTTTACTTAAGATGTCCTGAGTCTGTTTATTAAACTATTCTCTTGTTTAGACATAGCTGTCAATGTGTTAATTATTTGAATAGAACCTCGTTTACTTCAGCGCATGTTTACTTTGTTATTTATTAAGTTTTGACTTAACTTTGTTTGTGAGAACAAAGTGGGCGGAGTGGCAGGACTCGTTCTCCCATGATGGTGTGAGAGGTAAAGTATTACTTGTTACGCAGGCTTACTTAGTTCAATCGAACTAAGACACCTATTTCATTTACTTACAGGTTTACCTCGGGTTAAAACGATTAATAGAGATCTTGATCATTTCGATCTTAATTTGTACTTACTTCTTGTTATTACGCTTCCTTACTGCTTCAGATTGGTAGCAAGGTAAGTCCTGTTTCGCTAAATATCTACCTAGATAATTAACTAGGTGATACTTGAAAATCTATGCACTTATAATTCATGTTTATTTTATCATTGCTATTAACATATCTTCTTATTTATATTTTGCAGGTTATAACCTTGGATTTTTATTTATGGAAAAACTACCATGGCATATTCCATATGCCATGGTTACTAAGCATTTAATTTTAGGGACAAATGCATTGTGCTAAGGCTTAAGCCTAAAGTTTACACGAGACATACCAAATGCTAGGACTTTGGGATAACGCATACCATGTCTAGACTATGTATGAGCGATACCTTGTATTATTATATGATATGTTGTTAAGCTTTGGGGGTGGCGAATATAACATAAGGTTGAACCAAATGTCAACAGGGTTTAATCTTTTGCATGGGAAATGGAGGTCACGATTATGCAACGAAACTTAACTATGGAGAGTGGGTTTGGTATTTCGATAATGGTCACCAGCTAGTGCCATTAATGTTCTTGGTAATCATGGCAGCCCAAAGCTTAGGGATTGGCTTACGATGCATTTGTCATTTGCTTTGTTTGAGTTGGGGTTTGGTCTTGTTCTGCGCAGGGGAAAATGGAGGCGACCTCTATGGCCACGAAGGTAAGAGATCGTTTAGCTTCACAATATTTTGATGGTTTGGCATTGATACATTTAAACATTGTCATACTTCTCACCTGGTTTGTGGATGGTTGCAGGTGTTGGGGTCTATGGAGAGTATCGTGGTTCGAAGCTCATCGCTGGTTCCTATGTGATGTCAATCGTGTAAGGTAAGCCTGCCAACAAGATAGTGCTTGTTATTTCTCAGCCTGACTGAGTGATTTCTTTGTTGTTTGGTTTTGGGGTTTCACTGTGGGGTTGGAAAATTCACCTTCGGGCATGTAATACTTAGACTTGGGTTTTTAATTCAATGTTTCAGTGGCTTTGGTCATGGAGTGAAATCACATTTCTTTTGGCACTGTGTATATATTTTTGGTTTGTAAATCATAGATGGCTTCGAGATTTTGAGCTATTCACTGCACCATTTCTTGCAATGGTGTCGTAGCCCATTGGCATGCCTGTGTGGACTTCATTTTGGCTTCTAAATGGACTGTGTGGAGATAGTGCGATTGGAAATACTTTGTATAATGTAGATACTCCGTGTTTTAATTAAATGGCCATCGTTTTCAAGCTTACTGTGTATGTATGGAATGTATGTTGTGTTAATGGTTTATTAGCAGGGTTTTATACTGGCGTATGCCTTCGTTGGTCTGTGTGTAATGATGTTATTTAGTTTTTTTTTGTAATTACTTGACAACATGGTAAGTCCATGTCGTAAGTGGCATGAGTCTTCCCCATAGTGTTGTGATAGCTTAGTATGTTGTATAACTTAAGGTTATCGATTCTTATTTGAGGTGGACTGTGGAAGGCCATGGGTTGGAAGACCCATGATGGACAACATTTACTGTAAGTTTACTTTGGAAGGTCTGTGTATTAGAAATAAACTTGGTCGATGCCATGCTGTAGCTAAGGTTGTTACAACCTCGAGGTAGTGTATGCATTTGGTTATTAATAGTTTTGTGGTGATTTATAAATGTTTCCTGCATACAAAATATGTATAGCGTGGCCATATATTTGAATGGGAAATGACCGACAAGAATTAATCCTGGGCGTTACTATGTGTATAGACTGTGGATTATTGAAAGAATTGGTTCCTGTCCATTTCGTAATAGTTATGGCTTTAAATGTTTATGGAACAGCAGCAAGTTTATGCGATTTGAATTTCTCTTTAATATATTATACTATGGTTGTTATTACTGCTTCTGCCTTGGATCTGAGCATCCATGGGATTCGATGTCGCGACCTCTATTGGCATAAAAGGGTTTTAATTACTGGTTGTTTAATGTATGCGACAACTATGCATAATAGTTAGATGGGAAAAAGTGATTCTTATGAAATGTGTTCATGATTGTTTAATTCGTATTGTGGATTTTATATGTGTGAACAAGGTTTACATATGGGACCACATGGATGGTCACGATGCATCCTCTGTTCATTTAATTGTTATGATGTCTATTTAAATGGAAATGTTTTAGTATTAGTTTATATTTAGGATAGCAGCCCTTGAAAGTTCTTAAATGAATTATTTATCTTGGATTTAAATGTAGAGATAGCTTTCAGATTTGTTTATGCATGATGACTTTATCTATTTATATATATAATAGTTTAGTTTATAAATAGTACCCTAAGTTATCTAATTGGTATGTTCATTTATTTAAATATTGCTCCTAGGATTAATCTATTTTAATCCAAACGTATATCTACTGACAAATGAAATATGTTAGTAGAGTTTATAAAGAATAAGTGAGCAATAATAACAGGTCCGAATTAACCTAGTTTATACATAACCCAGTTTTATCAATAATACTACTACAGAATTTAAACTATGGTGTGGAACCCTTGATGAACATCATCCAATGCATTGAACTTTACAAAAATAAACCAACACTCAAACATGGACTAACCCTGGTATAATAAATCATTTACAGCCTAGGGTTAATATATTATAAGTCATAAAGACCCTAGCAGATTCTAACCAGAGAATCAAACACAGAGGGTTAGGAAAACGCATTGAAAACATTTACCTAGCATATCGAACCATTAATCTAGAAAATAGAATAGACAGTCTAGGGTTACAATTCAAGAAATGTAAACCCTAGGAGATATAGACAGAACCATCATTTCTAGGGTTAGAAATATATAATGAACCTTTACATAAAGTAGCCAGCATTTATACTAGAAATGAACTTGACATACTAAGAGCTCATACTTGTAATTTTCTAAAGCTCCTTTAATGGCTGAACCTACACACTTTTAAATAACCAGCATTAACAATTTAAGACAGATCTGACCTCTAATTTTGATGACCAAATCACTTGGGAACTACCACGTTCCACCCAACCATGAACCAGAATTGTTCCTGGTTTAAATCTGGATCCCCCCGAGCTAGACTCCAACATGCAAGTAGCTTAGAGCTCCTAAGGTAGGGTTTCCTAACTGGTGTATCAAATCTGGATCAGTTCTCCTTTTTCCTTCCAGGAAATGTTTCTTCAAGAATTTACTTGAGAGTAAACAGGTAGAAAAAATGACTCCTCTAATGATAGATCAGAACCCCAAGCCTTTCCTTGGCTTGATTCTTTATAGATAGACTTTTCAGTCAAAGGGACAGTTAAATCAAGAAACCTTGGTTTCTTGATTTAACCCTTTTTAATTACTTTGGGTAATTATTAATATTTTAACTTAGGAACTTTCTACTAGTTCCTAGTTGGACTTTCATAGACATTACACTATTTATTAATCTTTAATAATAAAGAATAATTGATGGAGCTTATCTTCTATCTTTCATTTATTTATATTATTAATATATTTAATTATTTATACATACCATGTATAAATTACATAATAATATAACACTTTGTCAACATTTGTCTTTGGGCATCATATACCATGATCCCTAGACTTAATGACACTTCTTCATTAAGGTCAAGTACGTAGATGGTTTAGGTATACTAGGCTAGGCAACTCTAAACATCCTTGCATGTTGGATTTCCCTCATATAATGTGGTAGCTCTTCATTACTTTGATGAGAATACAGAAATTTGAAATTTCATTTAATCACTTATAAATAAGTATGATGAGATCAATATTTTTCTTGAGTCGTTTTCACTCGGAAGTTATTAAATTATTTTCAGTAACCCCTAGTTCTTACTAGAGACCATACTCAACGCTTTAACAGGGCGTTACAATTCAGTGCAATTCCAGAGTTCCTCTCTCAACACTAGTTCTAGGATGTACTTGTATGATACACCTAGGGATACAATGGCCAAGGATCCGATGCTCCAGAGCTTATGCTCAACAACAACATGGAAGGCTCCAGGGATTATGACCAACACATCCAATTATCTTTTCATGTGTTAAAGAGCTTCTTTCTCAACACAAAGGTAAGTACTCATGTGCTCCAGAGCTTCTCACTCAACACAAATAATCAATCACTCAAGTGTTCTAGAGCTTATTGCTCAACACAAATAATCAATCACTCAGGTTCTCCAGAGCTCCTTTCTCAACACAAAACATCGCATCAATCATGTGCTTCAGGGTCCATGCCCAACACAAACAGGCATATACATATATCATCAATAATTGGATTATGCCCAATATGTAAAACAAATCATCATGTTCATATGCAGTGGGGTCTTCAACCCAATATAAAAATAAAACATCAAGATAATCATCATAGTCAATAGGCACATGCCTATAAGTGTTAGGTCCAAAATTCAGGATATTACAAATGTTCTCTTGATTGTCGATCTTGCGGGTTCACTCCCGAACGTTGATTTACAATCGAATGTGGAGTTGCGTTATAGTATTGTGGATCTCTCTTTAGCCGTCGATCTCTTTTCGGATTCAATCCTAATTGTTGACCCATGATCAAATGCAGATTCAATCATAACTATAGATCATTTTGTGGATTCAAATCTAGCCATTGATCTGTACATTATCAATCCTTCTAAAATCTAGGGGTCTAACAAGTCATCTCAGGCTCCAAGTTGGTGAGTTCTCGTGGAGTGAAAGCACCTAGAGCCCCCACACTACATTTTCTCTATGCGTCAAATAAGTCTAGTGAGACCATTTCATATAAGCACCTACAAAATCAATCGTGCTGCTAATGTGGGATAAATCCCAAACATCAGATTCAATCTACACCATTTATTTCCTTGATCGGAAGGTTTTTGAGTCTTCTTATGGGTTTTGTTGTCAACTCTCTGCCTCTTGCATCGATTCTCTACCTCTTGCATTATGTTCACTGGTTTTGTCATTGCTAAACTTCTTTGACATCAATTGACAAGTATTTTCAACATTTCTCCCCTTTGACAACAATGACAAAAGCTTCCTTCTTACAACTCCCTCTGAGATTTACGCTTCTACTTCTACAACTGTTGCAAGGAGATTACTCCCAAATTCCGTCTAATATGCTCAAAAGTTTCCTTGGGTAGTGACTTGGAAAAGATATCAACAATATGTTCTTTTATGTTAACATACTCTAGTTTGACAACCTTCTGGGATACTTGTTCTCTTAGGAAGTGACACTTTCTTGGTATGTGTTTTGTCTTGGAGTGCATGCCAGGGTTTTTTTGACATATTTATGGCACTGGTATTATCACAATTTATTATTACTAGGTTCTCATACTTCACAAGTGAGTCTTCTAGTGTCTACCTTATCCAAATGACCTGGGTGCAACATGACACAACAACAATATATACGGCCTCTATTGTGGAGACTGAAATGGTGTTGATGTATTTGTAACTTTAGAATGTATTCACCTATGTATCTTATGTCTTGTACCTCGATGTTTATTCCGGGATTTGTCTATAATGTAATTGAGTCATGTCATGCCCCGATGTTTCGATCGGGAGGATCTATAATGTAAACAAGTCATGTCAAGTCATTGTGGGTAACCCTCCTATTGTCTAAGGGTTAAAGTCCCCACAGTTTTGGGGCACTAGGGTTATTAGACTCACCTAGTGAAGTTGGCCCTAGTTGGGTTTAGTAAAGTCAGGAATTAGTATAAATAAAGAGCTAGCCTCTCTATTTGATACACACTCACTCACACTCAGTTGTAGCGCATAGCTGAGGAAGAAGAAGACACTGGGGCTAGGAAGAAAGAGGTTACTACTGTCGGGATATCATCTTATTATTTTGGGATTTTCTATTTGGTGTTGATTCTATCTTTGAGGAAAAACACTGTGTTCATTGTCTCTTGTGTTTGATTGCTGTGCTTGTTATTCTCTCAGTTAAAAGATCATAATAATGCTAGCTTAATGTTAAAATTCTAACATGGAATCAGAGCTAACCTGAGAAGAAGACACTATGTAGCTGCGAGAACTAGGGCTTCCTACTTTGTGGATCTTCCTCCACAGATTTTCAACAAAGAAGGTTGGATTAACTCTCCTCGTTAGGGTGCATCTTTCTGTCGAAGCAGAATCCAATTATGAGGTTTTTCAGTTTTGGACCCGACACTACTGCAAAAAATTAGGGCTTTTCATAGAAGAGGAAATTTTCAGTGAGCCCAGGCCTAGATTGATCTCCTTCCCAAAATCAAAGTTAGGAATCAAATTCAAAGCATTTGGTTAGATAGAAATTCGAAAAAGCAAAACCCTAATTTGCTCCTAAACTAGCACTATAGGATTTCAGCTCCAAATCCAGATCCGACATCTTGCCTGGTAAGATCTAAATCTTTTGTATTTCCATTTGAGGTTCTTAGTTAAGATGTCTCATCATACCAAGCTTGATGAAAATATTGAGGGAGTTGATAACTTCCGAGCGTGGAAGTATAGGATCTCCCTGGTTCTGGAAGAGAACGAGTTGGAATCCTACATCAATGAAGAGGTTCCAGTTCCAGAGGGAGATGAGGCTAAGGCCTTACACAAGAAGAAGTTGGTTATGGAAAAGAGGGTCATTGCTGATTCTATCAAGGATCACCTCATACCACAGGTGTCCTCCCTAAAGGCACCTAAAGCTATGTTTGATGCCCTAACCAAATTGTTTGAAGGAAAGAACATAGACCAAAAGATGACCTTGAGGGACCAATTGAAGAATGTGAAGATACAGAATGCAGAAACCATCCAGTCTAAATTTACAAGGGTTTCTCAGATCAAGGACAATTGGAAGCAGTAGATGAAGAAGTGGAAAATGCAGATATTGTGATGACCACCTTGAATGGTCTCCCTAGGACATGGGACTCTTTCATTCAAGGGATCTGTGCCAGAAAGAAGTTAGTCAAGTTCAGCAGACTGTGGGAAGAATGTTCTCAAGAAGAAGCTTAGATAGCAGATCGAGAAGAACAGATGGGAAGTGAAGATCAAGCTCTCACAGTACAATCCAAGAAAACCAGATCCAACCATCATAGAAGTAAGTACTCTAATCAAAGGAATAACTTTAGAAAGCCTAGAGATAAGCCTAAGTTCATTTGCTATACATGTGATGAAAGAGGACACTTCGTTAGAGATTGTCCTAAGAACAAAAGTAGCTCTCTGAATAAGAAGGGAAACAAAAGAAGACATCATGCTAATGCTGCAGAGGATGATGAACCTTCTACAAAGAGAAATAGTCAAGTTAGTGATGATTCTTTAAGTGATGAAGAATATGTTCTGATTTTCGATCTCATGGTAACTATCACACATGTTAGTAATGATTGGCTTATAGACAGTGGTGATTCCAAGCACATGACAGGATTTAAGGAATCCTTTGTGAAATTATCTGAACATGAATCACCTCACAAGGTGAAACTTGGAGATGACTACTAGTATCCAATAAAAGGTAGTGGGGAATCCTCATATAAGCTAGACTCTGGAAAGTCTATCAAGATGAAAGATGTATTGTTTGTACCTGGACTAAAGAAGAACCTCCTCTCCATATCTGCAGTAGATGCAAAAGGAATGAGGGTTGCATTTGTAGATGGCAAGTCCTCATGTGGCCAAAAGGAAAGTCTTTCGATGATGCAGTAGTGATTGGAGAACAAGAAGGAGGACTATACAAATTGAAGTTCCAACCAGAACAAGCTTTGGTTCATGACTCGGTAGAACCAAATGAGCTTTGGCATAGAAGGCTTGCACATGTGCATTACAGAGAACTACCTCTTGCAAGCAAAGCTGTTGAAGGTCTCCCAGAAATGCAGACAAAACATGAAGGTGTATGCAAAGGATGTGCAAAATGGAAGAACACAAATAAGACATTTCCAAGTAGTGAAAGCAAGGAAAAAGAAATCTTGGAAATCATCCATTCTGATGTATGTGGTCCAATGTCATCTAGTTCACTAAGCGGGTATGCATACTATGTTTCTTTTATTGATGATTTTTCTAGGAAGACATGGATCTACTTCATGAAGAATAAAGATGAAGTATTCAGCAAGTTCAAAGAATTCAAAGCCTTGATCAAGAACCACACTAAAAAGAAGATCAATACTTTTCGATCAGATAATGGCGGAGAATTCACATCAAATGAATTCAAAGAGTTGTGCAAAGACTTAGGGATTAAGAGGGAGTTGTCCACTCCATATAATCCACAACATAATGGGATTGCAGAAAGGAAGAATATAACTATCATGGAAGCTGCAAGAGCAATGCTTCATGATCAAGATCTTCCTATGCATCTTTGGGCAGAAGCTGTTAGGACAACAGTGTATGTACAGAACCGTACTCCACAGAGAGTACTCAAGAACAAGACTCCTAAAGAAGTCTTCTCCAACAAGAAACCAGAAGCTAGCCATCTCAGAATATTCAGATGTACTGTGTACATACACATTCCGAAAGAAAAGAGGAAGAAGTTAGATCCTTCAGGAAAAAAAGATATATTTGTGGGATACTCTAAAAGCTCGAAGGCTAATAGAATATACTTCCCAGGGTTCAAGAAGATTGACATCAGCAGAGATGTAACATTTGACGAAGATTCAGCCTACATCAAATCCAGGAAGAAACCGACTAAAGAACCTGAAGAAACAAGAGAACCTAGAATTCATGACACAATCATGAACGAAGAAATTCAAGAAGAAGATCGATAATTTGAAGAACTTCAAGAACCTGTAGGTCCACCTCTGGAGAAGAATCCTCATAAGAGGAAACCTGCTTGGGTGTGTGAAATTATCCAAGGTGCAGAAAGATATGGAGGTTCATAAGAAACACCCAGAGGAAGAAAGAGAACTAGATCATGCTCTAGTTACGTAGCCTTACTATGTGACATTATTGATAAAGAACCTTCCAACTATGAAGAAGCGGCAGAACGAAAAAGAATGGAAGGATGCTATGATCAAAGAGTATCAATTGATCATGAAGAATGATGTTTGGGATGTTGTCCCAATACCAGAAGGGAAGTCCATTGTAACTTCCAAATGGATCTACAAGATCAAGCATGCTGCAGATGGTAGCATCGAGAAATATAAAGCAAGATTCGTGGCTCGTGGTTTCTCTCAGAAAGAAGGAATAGATTATGGAGAAACCTTTACACCTGTAGCCAGATACACTTCCATTAGATCAGTACTTTCTCTGTCTGTAGTGATGAAATGGATGATACACCAGATGGATGTCAATACTGCTTTCTTGAATGGTGTAGTAGAAGAGGAAGTGTATGTGGAACAACCACTCGGTTTTGAGACACATGACAGTGAGCCTCAGGTGTGCAGATTGAAGAAAGCCCTGTACAGTTTGAAACAGGCACCCAGGACATGGTACGGTAGAATTGATGGTTTCCTATCCAGTTTGGGCTTTACCAAGAGTAAAGCAGATTCCAACCTTTACTACAAGGTTGAATATGGAAATCCAGTGATACTCCTGCTGTATGTGGATGATCTGTTTGTAATAGGTATGGATGGGTTGATTGCTGATACAAAGAGGAAACTTGCTACTGAGTTTGAAATGAAGGACTTGGGTATGATGCACTATTTCTTAGGCATGGAGGTGTGGCAGAATGTCGATGGAGTCTTCCTTGGACAAGGGAAGTATGCAGTAGAGATTCTGAAGAGATTCAGGATGATGGATTGCAAGGCCATAACCACACCTATGGCATCGAACCTGAAGCTATTGAGTTATGCTTCATCAAAAGCGGTTGATGATACGATGTATCATCAGATGATTGGGTCCTTGATGTACCTAACGAACACGAGACCAAATATTTGCTTTGCTGTGAACACCTTAAGCCAGTTCCTGACAGATTCGAGACGTGTTCACTTGATTGCTGAAAAGCATATTTTGAGGTACCTGAAGGGTACTGTTGATTATGGGCTCAAGTATGAGGTGAATTAGAAGATTAACCTGGAGGTTTATGTTGATTTAGATTGGGCAGGCAGTGCCATTGATAGGAAGAGCACTTCAGGATGTTCCTTCAGTATGGGATCGGGTGTGATCTCCTGGTTTAGCAGGAATCAATCCTGTGTGGCACTGAGTACAGCTGAAGCAGAGTATGTTGCAGCTTGTTCAGCTAGTTGTGATGTAGTATGGCTGAGGAAGCTACTGTCTAATTTATTTGATCTCCAGATGGATGCTACTTACATATTTTTTGACAACCATAGTTGTGTGAAGTTGTCAGAGAACCCAATGTTCCATGACAAGTTGAAGCATATCGAGATCAAATATCACCATATCAGGGATATGGTGCAGAGAGGAGCAGTGAAGCTCCAGTATGTTGTGACAGATGAAAAAATAACTGATGTATTGACAAAGCCATTGGCTAGAGTGAAGTTTGAGTACTTAAGGGAGAAGCTTGGTGTTCTCCAGATCGAGATTCCCTCCAAATGGAAATGATGAGACCTAGAGCCATTCTGACATGGGAGAGGATTAAGTTCCTTCCATGTTCAGATGTAAGGGCTGAGCCATTTTGTCATGGTGAGAGGATTTAGGTTCCTTCCATGTCAGATGTGATTGCTGATCCATTCTGGTATGACTGTAGGATTGGTTCCTACATGATCATATGTAAGGGCTGAATGCCATTCTTGGAATGGAGGCACCTGGTTAGTTACCAAGAATACTCAGTCTGGGACTGAGGGCGATTCTGATATGACTGTAGGATGTAGTCTTACATGGTCAGATGTGAGTGCATGGCCACTCTGATGTGATTGAGGGACGTGTCCCACTTGATCAGATATAAGGGCTGATGCCATTCTCTATGAGAATGGAGGCACTTGGCCTACTATGAATCCTCAGTCTAGGACTGAGAGCCCTTTTGATGCGATGTGTTTACACATGGTTGAATGTAAGTGCAGAGCCTTTTTGATAGGATGAGGTCGAATATAAGTGCTGAGCCATTCCGACACGATGTGTTTACACATGGTCAGATGTGAGTGCTATGCCTTTCTGACAAGATGGGGTCGGATGTAAGTGTAGAGCCTTTACGACAAGATGGGGTCGGATGTAAGCATTGAAGCCATTATGGTGCGATGTGTTTACACATGATTAGATGTGAGTGTTGGGCCTTTTTGACAAGATGTGGTCAGATGTGAGTGCTAAGCATGCCTTTTTGACAAGATGAGGTCAGATGTAAGAGCTAGGCGGGCCATTCTAACTTAAGTGTCAGATATAAGCACTGATGAAGACCTACATGAAGTGTAGGCCTATAGGGCTAGCTCTATAGAACTTCCTATGGCAAGAAGAATCGAGATAGCACCATTCTGAGATAGCATGTGATGATTATCCATATGTGATGATGATCCAGACTTGATGACAATCCAGATCAAGTGATGATCCAGATGTGACGATGATCCAGCAGTGATGATCCAGTAGTCATGATGATTCAGATCCCGAGATGAAGAAGACTTGAAGAAGAAGAAGAAGACTTAGAAGAAGACTTGAAGACTTGAAGACAAAGACAAAGAAGGATTGAAGACAAAGAGGACTTGAATATGAAGATGAAGAGATGATCCAGTCGATACAGAGAAGAAGACCAGTGCTTAAAATTATGTCAAAAGAATACCTTCCTAGTTAAGAGGGAGTGTTGATGTATTTGTAACTTCGAAATGTATTCACCTATGTATCTTATGTCCGAGATGTGTCTTTAATGTAATTAAGCCATGTCATGCCCCAATGTTTCGATCGGGAGGATCTATAATGTAAAAAAGTCATGTCAAGTCACTGTGGGTAACCCTCCTATTGTCTAAGGGTTAAAGTCCTCGCAGTTCTGGGGCACTAGGGTTATTAGACTCACCTAGTGAAGTCGGCCCTAGTTGGGTTTAGTCAAGTCAGGAATTAGTATAAATAGAGAGCTAGCCTCTCTATTTGATACACACTCACTCACACTCAGTTGTAGCACATAGCTGAGGAATAAGAAGACACTGGGGCTAGGAAGAAAGAGGTTACTGCTATCGGGATATCATCTTACTATTTTGGGCTTTTCTATTTGTTGTTGATTCTATCTCTGAGGAAGTTGCGGGGTTTTCTCCATTTATGGTTTCCCCAAGGAAAAACACTGTGTTCATTGTCTCTTGTGTTTGATTATTGTGATTGTTATTCTCTCAGTTAAAATATCCTAATAATGCTAGCTTAATGTTAAAAATATAACAAATGGAATATTGTTTTTTACTTAACCATGAAACAAAACAATTTCCTAAGAAGAATGTTTCTCCAATGGAACTTTTTTGATCATCAACACTTCCTACCCAATATGCATCAGTAAATGATTTTAAGATGAAGTCTTGACTTTTTGGGTACCATAACCCATACTCCATAGTACCTTTCAAATATTTGAAAATTCTTTTTACTGCTATTACATGTGTTTCTTTGGGGCTTGATTGGAACCTAGCAACCAAGGCTACAGCTTAATTCACATCTGGGCTTGTAGCTATCACATATAGAAGGTTGCCTATCATGATTCTATACGTGGTATGATCCAGTTCCAGAGATTCATTATCCTTACTTAATTTACAATCTGTGATCATAGGAGTACTAATAGGTTTGGAGTCTTCCATCTTAAATATTTTAAGCATGTCTTTGATGTACTTTGTTTGAGAGATAAAGATTCATTTGTCTCTTTGTTAAACTTGTAACCCCAAGAATAATGTTAGTTCACCCAATATTGACATTTCGAATTCCTTCTTCATTTCAAAAGCAAAGTTTACACTTAGTATTTGCAAATTTCTTCCAAATACGATGTCATCTACATGAACAACAACAATGATCATATTTTCATATTTGATTTTTAAGCAGAGATTACTTTTAGGGGCCCCTCTCTTAAATCCTTGTTCCTGTAAGTAGTTGTCCAGCTTTGAGAACCACGTTCTCAGAGCTTGTTTGAGGCCATAGAGTACCTTTTTCAATTTACAAACATAGTCTCTGTTTTTTGATAAGAGAAAACCTTCAGGTTGTTCAATATAAACCTCTTCTTCTAGTTTTCCATTCAGAAATGTAGACTTGACATCCATTTGATATAATTTAAAGTTTTTATGGCATGAAAGTGCTAAAAACATTCTGATTGCTTCAAGTCTTGCTACATGGGAATAAGTTTCTTCAATATCAATCCCTTGCTACATGGGAATAAGTTTCTTCAATACCATTTACATACTAATCTTTCCTTGTTCCTCATCACTTTACCATCTTGATTGAATTTGTTCTTGAACACCCATTTGGTCCCTATAATATTTTTGTCTTTGGGTCTTGGTAAAAGTTCCCAGGTTTCGTTTCTCTCAATCTGATCCAATTCTTTATTCATGGCTTTGATCCATTCATCATTTTTTCTGGCTTCTATAAAAATATTATGTTCCACTACTGATAGTAGGGATTGTTCATTAAATACTAATTGTCTCCTTGTATTGACTCCAGCATCTTTGTCACCTATGATCTGTGTCTCAGGATGATCCTTTTGTACTCTTCTATATGGGGTTTTTGTATCAGATCTTGGAGAATATTCTTCACTTTCATGTGTGTCTTCTTCCTCTCTTTCTTCTTCATCATAAATACTTTCATCCTTTTGCAAGTCCTCCTCTTTTTCATTATTCGTATTTTCATCACCATCTTAACCTCTTGTTCTTCTTGGTTTTATGTCGTCTACTCTTACAGCTGCAATTTCTACGATCTTGTGTAAATTTTAATTGTAACATCTATATGCTTTCTTGGTGGATGAATATCCTAAGAATATTCCTTCATCAGTCCTAGAATCAAACTTGCCAAGATCATCCTCATTCCTTTTAATGTAGCAATTTCTCCTAAATACTCTAAAATATTTGACTGAAGTTGGTCTTCCATACCATAGTTCATAAGGAGTTTTATCCTTATTCACTATGATTTGTCCTCTATTAAGTATATAGACAGTTGTGTATACTGCTTCTTTCCAATATGCATCTGACATCTTTGCTTCATTAAGCATTGTTCTGGCAGCTCCTTGGATTGTTCTATTTTTCCTTTCAACAACACCATTCCACTGAGGAGTCTTTGTAGCTAAAAATTGTCTCTTAATCCCATGTATCTCACAAAATTGATTGAATTCATTTGAGGTAAACTCTCCCCCATTGTCTTATCTAAGACACTTGATTTTCTGATTTGCCTCATTTTCAACCATTGCTTTGAAATTTTTTAACTTTTCAAAGGCTTTTGATTTTTCTTTGAGAAAAGTTACCCAAGTCATTCTTGTGTAGTCATCAATTAGCAGCATAAAATAATATTCCCCTTGCACAATTTTAGTCCTTGTTTGTCCACAGAGATCGGTGTGGATTATTTCCAGAGGATGTAAGCTCATATGTTCTTTTGTTTTGAAACTGGCTTTAGTTTGCTTCGCATGTTGGCAATGTCTAAAAATTGAGTTTAGAGGTTTCATAATTTTAGGCAAGTCTCTCAAATATTATTTCTTACTTACTTTGACAATATTATCAAAGTTTAAGTGTCCCATTCTTCTGTTCCATAACCAACTTTCATCAACCATACTCAAGTGTCATTGATTTTCATTTTCTAAGATGTATACATTGTTTGAATTTCTTACAGCAATGCCAACAATTCTTCATGAGTCCTTTTTTCTAATTTCACATTTCTCAGAGTAAAAAATACAGATGTTCCCTTGGTCACAAGTTTGACTTATATTGAGAAGATTAGGCTTGAGGTTTTCTACTAGTAATACATTTTCTTCTTTGATCTTGTTGTTGACAACAACTGTACCTTTGCCAATTATCTTGGAAGACATATTGTCTCCAAATGTGACTTTAGCCTTATTATCTTTTAGTTTTATGAACTTGGTTGGGTATCCTGTCATGTGTTTCGAACATTTACTGTCCAAGTGCCAAAGATTTTGTTTCTCAGTTGCACATAATGCAATCATGGATCTCTCCTTTCTTTTGTTTCCTTCCAATACTTCTTTTGTTTTTGTCTTGAAACTTATTTGCAACAATATTCCTTGTAGGAGTCATCAGTTTACAATCTCTTTCCATATTTCCATGGTTATTACATTTGTAACATTCTAGGTCATATCTTTGAAGAAGTGTAAAACAATTATGATTTCTTCCTTTTGGCTTGTCACTAGATGAATTCTTCCTGTATTCATGAAAATTTTCATAGGCTTTGCAATATAGGGATTTGTGACCAAAGTTATTACAAGAGTAATAATGACCAAAGAAGATCTGTTTATATCTATTTTTCATTGGTCTCTTAGACATCACATTAATCTTTTTTTTTTCTTCATGAGAGGTTGGGATAACTTTTTTGCTTTCTTCTTTCTTAACTGGACTCTTTAGTGCGGTAGCATAGATTTTTCTATTTTCCCCTTAGTTTGTGAAAGAGGAATATCTTGGACCATATCCTAATCCAGATTTATCACTCGATGATTTTTATCTATTTAGAATATCATCTAAGATCTTTGAGCTGCCCTCAAATCTTGTTTTGAAGGCCTCTTCATTAATTTTTTTTCTAAGCTGCAAGATCTCTTCTTCAATCTTTTCAAATTCTTTTTTTCCTTTCTTGAGCTGTAGATTTAGGTCCTCTTCAATTATTTTGGCCTCTAGAAGTTGTGTTTCCAATTCCCTAATGGCATGGTTTGACTGTTTGTTTTTTCTTCTACACTTTTCAATTTCTTCAAGAGAACTAATGAGTTCAACTTTTAAATCTACTTCACCTTCCTCATCTGATTCACAATCCTGAACCTGTGTATCTATTCCCATGAATAGAATTTCTATTTCTTCATCTCCACTTGTATCTTCATCTTCACTATATCCCATAGTGTAAAGAACTTTCTTTTTCTCATAATACTTCTTTTTGTTTCCCACTTTACCCTTTTTAACTTCTTTGAGACTTCTCTCTCATCACAGTCATCTTTCTTAGGGTAAGGACATTTTGAAGAAAAGTGTCCAATTCTTCCACATCCAAAACATTTTAATGATATCTTTCCTTTGTATTTTCCAGTACCTCTCTCAAGTTTCTTGATGAATAGTGCTTCTTCATCATCTGAGTTTTCTGAGTGATTCTTAGATAGGTTTTCAGATTTCTTTAATTCTTTTGAAGCTTTAAATGCTGCTTCTTCCATTGAAGGTTTATTTAGTCATGTTCTCATCTTGTATGTAGTGAAGATCCCATGTAACTCATCTACCATCATATTTTTAATATTATCTTGTTCTTCTAAGGTAGATACTTTTGAGTCATACTTTAAGGGTAGTATTTGTAGCACTTTGTCAACAACTTCTTTTTCCTTCATTTCTCCTCCAAGGGCTTTAATGGAATTAACAATCTCATCTATTCTTAAGATATATTCTGCAATATTTTATTCCTTTTTCATTTTTAGACTTTCAAACTGTCCTTTGTATGTGTGAAGTTTGGATTGTTTTACTTTAGATGCTCCTTCATAAATAGTTTTTAATTTCTTCGAAACCTAGTAGGCTATCTTACATTGCATAACTTTTACAAAAACTGATTGTGTTAACTCACTCAAGATTGCATTTATGGCTTTTTCATTTGCCTCATATCGATATAGTTCATCTCTGTCCGTAGGTATGTTAGATGGTAACTTGAATTCTATTTCAACAGATTTTCAGACTCTGTATCCAAGAGACATTAGATGGAACTTCATTCTTACACTCCAGTATGCATAATTATCTCTAGTAAATAATGGAGGTTTGTTGGTGGCTAACCCTTCTTGTTGATCCATAGTGGTTTTTTATAGGATCTTCCTTCTAGTGGTTAAGCTGTAGTGAAGGAAGGTGGCTTCGATACGAATTGTTTGAATATTGGACAATACTGAGATGAGGGGTGGATCAGTATTGATAAATTTCAACAATTTAAACCACTTTTAACTTATTCATTAACAGACATAAACAACAAGAACACACAGAACACAAATTTATCGGGGAATCCCAATTGGGTAAACCACCAATACTTCCTATTACTGCAAAAATTATATTTACAATTAATTTCTCCTAGTAATATAGAAAAGGATGGTGCTACAACCCATTTACCAGCAACTACTGGAAGGAGGCTACGACCCCTTGGTTTATCAGCTGCTACTAAAAGGATGCTACGATACCCTGTTTACCAGCTTCAACTAGAAGGAGGATACAACCCCCTTTAGGATTGTTTCCTTCCCTAGCACCACCCTACCACCTTGATATGTTTTTATTTGATTTTCAAATATTCTTTATGTCCCCTATCACTGATTTTTCTTTGGTCTCCTTCTACTCCTACATGGATCTGGATCACAGAGAAAATTTCTCTCACTCATCATTCTGTCTATAAATGGCTTCTAACACATTTTCTGTGAATGCATCTCTTCACTGTTGCACCTTTTCATTCTTAGATTGTGCCTCTTCATGAAGACTCAATTCTTCATTTTAATAATTCTTTGAGTCTAGTTAGGTTTATCAATCATACCTTTCCGCAACACAATATTACCAGAATTACCTCGCCGCAATGATAATTATTTACTAGAAATTCTTCCAAAATTTCCTTTCTGCAACAGATCCTTTCCTCAACCATCCTTAGCCATTGTTCCATTATGGAATCTTTCTTATTCGTTGATCCAACATACATATTTTCCTCCATAACAATCTTTCCACAATTTCTTTAGCTTTTCGCAATAACCTTTCCACGTCATTGATTTCTTCAGACTCTGTCTAGACCATTGATATGATGTGGATTGTGGATTGTGGACACACAGTTTAATTTTTATCAAGAGGTCCTTACGCAACTTCCTTTTTGCAACTACCTTTCTGCAAGGTACTTTCTGCAATGGTCTTTCTGCACCATTTATTTCTTGTAGACTCTTCCTAGACTGTTGATCTAAAATCAGATGCGGAATGCGGATTGCGGTTTTTTGAAAATCCTTAAAAGTGCTTCCATAATTTTCCTTCTGCAAGATTTATTCCATGCCGTCGATCTCATTCTGTCTCTTTCTTGATCATCGATCTTAGATCAGATGTAGATTGTGGATTGCAGGTTTTCCAAATTTCTTTGAAAACACTTCCACAATTTCCTTTCCTCGATATTTCTTCTGCATCGTCGATCTCTTTTGGAGTCTTTCCTAACCATCAATTTTCTATATCACGGGTTCATAGAATCTCAAACATTTCTTCCGCAATTTCCTTTCTGCAATTTTTCTTCTACACCATCGATCATTTGTGAATGTTCTCCTGACCGTCAATCTTGCGAGTTCACTCATGACCATTGATTTACAATCAAATGCGGATTTGCGTTATAGTATTGCGGATCACTATGCACCCATCGATCTCTTTGTGGATTTAATCATAACCGTTGACCCATGATCAAATGTGGATTCAATATTAACCATCGATTGTTTTTCGGATTCAAATTTAGCCATTGATCTATACCTTGTCAATCCTTCCAAAAGGTAGTGGGGCTGACAGGTCATCCTGGGCTCCAAGATAGTGACGTATCATGGATTCCAAGCACCTAGAGCCCCCACACTACCTTTGCTCTACACATGAGATAATTCTAGTGAGACCAGTGCATATAAGGACCTACAAACTCAACCGTGTTGCTAATGTGGAATAAATACCAAACGTCAAAATCAATCTGCATCATTTATTTCCTTGATCGAATGGTTTTCAAGTCTTTGTATGGGTTCTACTTTCTACCCTCTGCCTCTTGCATTATGTTCACTATTTTTATCATTGCTTAACTTCTTTGACAACTATTTTCAAGAACCAGCTCTTACTTGCCATCACTTTTGGTATCAGAGAAAAATATTAGAGCCTATAGAAGGATGCCACCAAGGAAAGGATGAGCATGATGAGTTCCAGTAGGAGGTGGTAGAGGAAGACACACTACAGAGATAGACACAAAAAGGGAATTAAGAAAACTCCAAGCTAGGATGGAGGCTATGGAGAGAAGGAATTCAGAGAGTATAGATACCAGCGATGAAGGAGAATCCTATGAAGAAGAGAAAGAGGAGATTGCTGAACAAATGAAGGTATTAAAGATGTTGGTAAAAGCTAATAACATGCCTAAAGTTTAAGTTCCCATGTATAAAGGTAATTTGAATGTTGAATAACTTATGGACTAGATCAATGCTCTAGGAAAGTACTTTGATTTTGAAGAAATTGAGGATAAAAGAAGGTGAAATATGTAATGACCAGAATGAAAGGATATGCAACCATCTAGTGGGATGAACTTCAGATCCATAGAGAAATGAGAGGTAAGGCCAAAATCAAAACTTGGATAAAATGTTAGATAAAATTAAAAGTCAATTTATGCCTAAGGATTATCAGTTGATTCTCAATAGAAAACTACATAATCTTAGACAAAAGGGTATGATTGTTAAAGAATGCCCATAATAGTTATTTAAGCTGAGTATTAGAGATGGACAGACACAATGGGAAATAGAAAGAGTGTCCAGATATATAAATGGACTAAGATATGAGATACAAGATGAGATCAACTTATTGAATTTGAAGACTGTTGAAGATGCTTATCAAGAAACCTCAAGGGTAGAAGAGAATATACTAAGAAGACATAACCAGAATAATTGAGGGAGAAGTACAGTAAGAGGGAAAGGATCTCCAAACATAGGACGTAAGTTTCAGACCCCTAAAGATGAGACAAAAATTTCTAGCAGTGAGTCACCCCAAAGATGGGGATTCAAGGGATTTAGGTTTAATGTTAGAGGAAGAGGCAGAAATAGAGAAGTGAAATGCTATACATGTAGAGAAATTGGACCCATGTCATGGAATGCCCAAAGAGTAAATCTACAGCTCATAGGAATGAAAATGTTGTTGAAGATCTTGAGGAGTCCAATGAGGAAGGAAAGATGAATAATCCTCCCGAGAAAGGAGAATATCTTATGATGAAGAGAGTTTTAGTAAAAAAATAGAAGAAAGTGCATGAACCAGCTTAGAGGAAGAGTCCGTTCAGGACTGATTGCAAGTCACAAGGGAAGTGTTGTAAGATGATTATTGACAATGGTAGTACATATAATTTGGTCTTCACTGAGATCGTAGATATTTTGGGATTGAAGAGGGTGAAACATACCACTCCTTATAAAGTGTCTGGTTGCAGAAAGGACATCAACTCTTGGTGAATGAGTAGTGCAATGTGGAGTTTCAAATTGGTACTTATAAAGACATGGTATTATGTGATATAATTCCTTTAGATGTATGCCATATACTCTTAGGGAGTGTTGGAATATATTAAACCCACTCATAACTTAGGATAAAATAATTAATCATTATTTGATTAATTATTCACCCACTAGCTTAATTAGTTGGCATTCACTTGCGCCTTAAAGTCAATACATGCCATCTATATCCTAGGAATGATTTATTTCTAATTCTGGGTTGATCTTGACCACCTTTTGACCATCACGAATTAGTATACAACACTTTACAACAGATTCTAGTTTATTCTGCTTTTCTTTCTTTTCTATGGATAAGGTAAAAGCTAGTCAACTAGGAAACTCGTAGCTTTTGTTTCCAACCCATCCTCCATTAGTTTTTCAACATTTTCTAGGATTAGCATGTTTTTCCATCTCCATTGACAACTCACTCATTTTTTTTCCAATTTTTGAGGTCCTTGATAGATTTGGGAAGTGCTTTAGCCACCTTGGGGGTTTGCTATATTTTGGTAAGTCAGCCTTTTTGAGCTTTATGAGTTGTCTCCATACAACTCAATTTTCCTATGAGGTATGTACTATTTATGTACAGCATTATTCATCATTATTAAATGGAAGGATACACACCAATATTCATCTCTTCATTCATGTGATTAAGTCTCTTTTCTTCTCTCTATTTTTCCTGTGTGTGCTTGTGAGAATTCTTAGTAGCAAGATCTATTTCCTGTGATTCTTCTTAGAATCATTGCTCATAGAATTGATCTATTATTTCTACATGGTATTAGAGATATAGGGAGAACAGCCTTTCCATATTCTACAAGGCGTCAGAGTAGCAAGGTTGATCAAGTTCTAGAGAGTTGAGGAGCGCATCCAGTCTCCTATCCCTCTCTGGAGAAGAGCTTGTCTAGATTACAAGATTTTCTCCTAGTTTTTTTTGCAGGTTGCAGAGAGTATCTCCTAGAGCATATAAAAAAATTCTATATGTATTCAAAAGTTCTTCTACTATCTCCTTTCAACTATGCTGATTGGAAGCCAAAGATGAGTGCATACTTGAAGAGGCAATGTCTCTTTGATGTCTCCATTGGTGCATTGAGCGAACCTGAGTCTTATGAAGAGAAGATTGATTGGATAAATAATTGTGATATACCTTATGGAATCATGTGCTTGGAAATGTCTCCAAATATAGATCATCTCATATATTCTGCTGAATTTCCATTTGATCTTTGGAAAATTTTGGACAAAGCTTTTGGTTTGCAGGAAATAGAAGATGAAGCATGGAGCGAAACCAACATCTCCTGTTGTTCTCTCTATCTCTCTCTCAATATTTATTGGCCTCTGCATTCTCTAATGAAGTTGATAATGATGAAGAATTTTCTCATACAGTTCCTGTTGCTGCTGCCCTCTTTGATTCGAATGCTTCCTCCTTCAATCAAGAAGCAAATATTGAAGAGCCATCTTTTTTTTGTGTCTCTTGAAGGTGATTTTTCTTCTTGTGATGGTATTGATGAAAAAGAAGTAACATATGGAGATTATATTGATGTTGATTATGATCCTATAACCCATTCATTGTTCTCTAAATCTCCTATCTTATATTCTGAGATCTATGTGCCAGATCCTTCACACTTTGTGCATACATCTCTCATTGATGGTGCGCAACCCAGTAATTTCCAGGATGTTTGCTTAGCCAAATCAATCCTTATTTGTGTCATACCACTTACCTTACTTGATCTCATGTGCTTCATCATATCCTCCTTTTTTCTTGGCATCAATACTCAGAGCCTTCTTGAAGATTTTGAACATCTCCTTATTTCCTCCTTTCATATAGAAGATTCATTACTAGTTTATTCCCATGAGTCTACTGATATGCTTATATGTGATTCTTTGGATTCTGATTTAGAAGAATATTTTCAGGTTTATAAACATATCAAACTACCATCCATACGATCTACCATAGCTCTAAATAATCCTAATAATATACAAATACCAAGTTCACTAGTTGATTCCTCATTTGTCTTTTATGCAGTGATATTTATCTTACATGGTTTGAAGTCTTTCTTATATTTCAGTGGCTGGTTATACATGATCTCAGTCATATTTGGATTGATATTAAACATGTTTGCATCTGTTCTAAACACTTATGTTTTATATCTTATGCCCATCCATCATTCATATTTTTACACCTATCAGTTTTCCCCGTTGCTCATAATTTTCCTAGTCTAGCCCTATATCCTCATGGAGCCACCAAATCCTTTGTCCTTGCTGTTCCATATGCTAATATTTATGATATATCAGAGTTTTATCAGCCTCATATCAAATCTATACAGGTGCTACATCATATTGGAATATTGACATGTGATTCACATCACAATTTTGTAGCTATTCAGGGAATTGGGTGTGAAATAAATTGCCTTATTTTTTGTACTCTTTGGAAAGGAGTATGCACATATATATTTTCCATTTTAGATTATGTTTGCAGATCAGAGTTTGACGGCAGCAGTAATCATTCAGATAATGCTCCTACTTCATTAGTTGGTGAGATACAAGGAGCCTCTCCTATTCCTTCTTGTAGGTTCTACACTCTAGTGCATGATCATGGAGTTCATCATTTCTTCAGCAAGTCCTTCATCTAGAAGCAGTTCAGTCAGCTCGTTAAAGTAAATATGAAGATATGTTGAAGAGACATTTCAAATTTTGTGCCTTGTCCTATCTTGAGGGAGGAATTTCCCCATGTGGTTTTGCCACTTTCCTCACTTTTCTGGACATAATAATTGTTAAAGGGTGACCATCATGGAGTCTTCACTTTGTGAAACCATGCCATATCACGTTCGTTCATGGCATATGAAACAATACCCCTATTTTCAAAAAATATTGGAAAATACCTCCCAAAATCATTTTTTTTAACCCCCTCCCAATATGCCTTCCCAATTTTAAAAAAACCCCTATTTTCACTATATATTGCATGTTTCAATTTTTTCATTTACATTTTTTATACCCCTTTAGATTTCTACCTAGTATATTGACATGATACTTGAAATTCATTCTTTTCCCTCACCATGCAAAATAATTATTCATAAGTGTGTAGGGTTCCTTAACAATGAACTAAGGCTACTCCCTTTATGGTCTTTCTCCTCTTTGTTCATTAAAATGAACTTTATGACCCCCCCCACACAAAGATATGCACTCCTCTCCTTGATCTATGGGATATGAGACCTTCTCAAGAGACTAGCCACCCCTTGTTGAAATACCTAGCACATGATATTGATGGAAACAAGGAGAACAAGAGAAGAAAATAATAATCCTCCTCATTTATGATGATGCACTTCGAGTGGAAATGCATGGACCATGAAGACTATGAGTGAATGACCCATATTTGCCTCTCAATTTTTGGGTATAATCCACTATGACCTTTTCCATAGGGTGTTCACTATTAGCCTGCATGATAGTATGTTAGTAGAAATTTTGAGTTCCTTACTTCTTCTACAACAAAACCTTACTATTTAGTATTTTTATTTGACCATAAGATTAATAGATTGCTTGAAAATTGAAATAGAGCGCCATATCTAGCAGCTTAAAGCATTTTAGGTATTATCTCCAGGCTTTCCAAGGAATTTCGCCGTATACTGATCCAAATACTTGGACGTTATATGTAAGCCTCTGGACAAAAGAAAAATATTTTGAAAGCAAGCTCAAATCATAGAACACAGACAACGGGAGTCTGAGAATAGTCAAGTGTTACCTCAACAGCAGTTGCCACATCACACAGCTTTTGTAGAGGTATGCTTGTAAATATCTTGGTCCCTACTACCACAGATCTTCCGATGGCAAGGGCACCAATTTTGTCAAAAACAACACACTTAACCTGCATTAACATACATTCCAAATGACAACATTATACGTAGTATTAGATAAGTTTATACACTATTTCATGTTAAAGTTAAACTTCTGTAGGGTTTTGTTAACTCTTAGAATCTCTCAGATAGTCAAATTCAAGGTCACAATATGTAACATGAAGTAGTATTGTCCACCTTTGGATGTCCTAGCAGGTTAGTTATGATGTCAGAAATATCATGTAATGACATTTACATGGAGGCCATTCTTCTTAAAGGAAGTGGATGTATGCTGACACAAAACTGTAGGTATCCCCTATTGTGAATAGCTTGCTCCAAAATATGTAGTGGCCACAAAATCTGCAGTTTTGGAGAACACTAAGCTTCAAATTTTAAGGGCGAGGGGAAAAACAGAATGAACAAGCTCCTAAATCTTTCTCCACAAATATTGGAGCCATCAAAAAAGAGTTTAAGAATGCAACTAAAGTAGGGTGTCTTCATTCCACTTTGTATTTGAAGTGAAAAAGTTTCTTCTGGTATTATTCTAGAGTTCCTTACATGTTTAACATTAGAGCCCAAACTTTAGAAAGTACATAGAAGCAGAATAAACAAGAAAGGTTTACAATTCTTCCATATATCTTGGCTCCTAAAAGCATAAGGGGTTAGCTCAACCAATTGTCACCAAACTTGTTGGCCATTTGGATAGTTCTGTTCTTGCAAGGGCTTGGTATGAATCGCCTTGGGTTAGGAACACTAGTCTATAGCAATGGATTTACTAGGGATACTGTCCAAGAATATGGGGAAGCATCCTTTGGGATTCCCCATGAGGGTTTTCCCTTGAAAAAAAAATCCATGCTCTTGAATGTCAATAAGAAGTACCCCTTTCTAAGATAGCACTTTTGAAGGACAAGAACATCCTTGAAAATTACTAATGCACCATTTAGAAGCTAAATGTTGACTGCAAGATCAACAACAATACTTTTCTTCCAAAAACAATGGATGTTAATCAATCAATCAAACAAAAGCATTTCACATATTGTTTCCTTCTAGTGCCAAGTAAGATTTTGCTACACTAGTCTACACCAACAGATTTATTAAGGATACCATCCAAGAATGTGGGGAAGCATCCAAGGGTTTTCCCTAGAAAAAAATATCTATGAACATCAATAAGAAGTGCCCCCTTTCTAAGGTAGCACTTTTGAAGGACAAGAACATCCTTGAAAATTACTAATGGACCATTTGGAAGGTACATGTTGACTGGAAGATCAGTAACAATAATTTTCTTCCAAAAATGATGGATGTTAATCAATCAATCAAACAAAATAATATCACATATTGTTTCCTCTATTGCCAAGTAAAATTTTTCTACAGCATTTTTATTCGAAGGAAACATATTCACAACCTTTTATGATAAGAAGAATGGCCTTTGAAGGAGAACAAAAGGTGGAATTTGATCCTTTGTGATGGACAACTACCTTAATGATCCAAACGAACAAGTAATATAATGTTCTCTAATAAGCTGAAATCAAATACCTTATGATAACTTTCTAAAGCATTGCCACCCTTGATCAACACACCCTGGGAAGCACCTTTCCCTGTGGAAACCATTACTGCAGTTGGAGTTGCAAGTCCCCAAGTACAGGGACAAGCAATGACAAGCACTGATATTCCAAACTACAGTGCCAACTCAAATCCATCCATTGATGTTGGGATCCATGTTTTAGGAAAGATCCCAACTTCCCCAGAAATGAACCAACCAAGCCACGTTATACTAGCAGCTGCAACAACCTGAACGCCATTGTTATCATTAGAAATCTAATTTTCCCTTATTAAACGTTAAATTTTATTGCCATAATTTAAATTTCTAGTCACGATAATATACTTACCAAGGGAACAAAGAACCTGGAAATTTGGTCAGCAAGTTTTTGTACAGGTGCTCTGGCCATCTAGGCGACCTCTACAAGCTGTACAATTTGAGACAATGCAGTTTCTGAACCTACATGCATGACTTTAACAAGAAAAAACCCATTCTCATTCATGGTTCCACCTATGACCTTATCCCTGAACCTCTTTGCAACATGCCTGGCCTCATCTGTGATCATGCTCTCATTAACATGGCTCTGACCTTTTATCACAATCCCATATGTCGGAAACTTAGTACCTGGAACAAACTTGATGATATCATTACACTGGATAAGCTGACTACTTATCTCCATCTCTGAGGTCACATTTCCATCAACATCTAAAGTTAGCAGCATTGCAATATCAGGTGCAAGGTCCAAAAAAGGTGACAAGTTCATTAAAATTTAAGGTGACGATAAATGGTACTATAGGAATGAAATTGAATGGTGTGTCACTATCTACAAAGTTGCATTTAGAAAAATCAAACCGGCTTAGACAAGTGTAAGTCTTATATTAGTTGTGTGACCATCCACATGAAATAGTATTACAGTGACATTCTTAAAAAAATGGATTCTAAACAATCCAAGCCTAAACTTTAATTCCCTTCTTTATTGAACAGAGTATGGAGATCACATACCTCGAACATTGTGGAACAACCTAAAGAACAACCTAACCTGTCACCTGAAACCTTGCAGTTTTGCTTCCAGTCACCCTAAAGCCTAATGATTATTAATTCTTGCACATGATCTAGGAACCAGGAATCAAAATCATAAAAGAATAATTAACAAATACTCATGAATTGGAAATAATCGGATCCAGAATTGGTATCCTCTCTATATATTTAATAAACAATAAAGGGTTACAATACCAATGCTGAGCAATGGCTAAACTCCATGAAGAATTTGAATACCTAAGGAGAAAATTCGAATTCAGTGAGTGAGTCTAGCTTAACTGACTCTAAAGCATTCAATCTCACTCAGTTAACCACTTGACCAAAACCCTAATTGACTCACCAAACCCTAACTGAATTCGGAGTGCAATAAATGACTGAATCTCAATTGAAGGAGATCAGACACATGTCATAGCAAGTGAACCATCAAGTGCTAGTGCTCCATGACTCCAATGAACCCTGATGAGGTTAACTGAAGCTAAATTGACCATCAGAAGTTGGTGGAGGCACCTTGTTGACTCCAGTTCATTAAATAATAATAAATAATCATTAGATAATATATTTAATGAATGGAGGTGCCTTAACTGACTGTAACTGACTGGTTGAAATAATTGTAACCACCAGTTAGCAATTAGGTGCATTAATATCACTCAGATCACCCACGGAGTGCTCCATTTAGCCTCCTTGACTGTAGGAGAAGGCTAAGTTAGCCTCCTTGACTATAGGTAGGCGTGGGTGTGATTGGATGATGGAAATTAATGCTCCATTGATGTCAATTAAACTTAGGATAGTGGTTTAACTAGGCCAATTTGACCGAAAGAGTGTGTATGATGGTAAATGTCTCCAACACCCCCCCTTAAGCTATACTCAGGAAGAGTTAGAAAACATAGATGCATAAAATTCTAGGGCCCTGGAAACAAAGGCCATAGGTCACCCTGTACAATAAAGTAACTGCTTAATATAACCAAGGAAACGGGAAAAACCTCATGGGAAAAATACCCCCCCTCAAACTAAGCAGTAAATCAAGAATTGGTTATTCTATGCAGCAGCATCCTGAGACTGTGCATGTGAACCTCTAAATCCAAACTAAATGAATATGTCTAGAGGAATCTTCCACTTTGGAAGAAGAACAATGCACTCAACTGAATTAGAAATATAAGTAGCTGCACGGTGAAAACTGGACCCATGTAGAGCAACTGAAGTCATTTGAAGAGAGAGCAAAGGTTCTTGAGGATTCGAACCATGTGTGGAATAATCAAGAGAATGATATTTTTCAGCCTTGAACAGCAAACCATGAGTGGTAAAATCAGCCCCAATTTTTAGGAGCAAGTGTCCAGGTGGATGCAAAATGTCTTCCTCTTTACTAGTTCTGTGAGGAGATGAGCTTGTGACCAAAGGTAGAGAATCCCTGGGACTCTAGAGAGCGAATTCTTGAGCTCCATAATATGATATAGCTTCAGAAATATCTAATGATTCACAAAATAAAATATCAGAAACCTCATAAGAGGAAACTAACACCAAATCTCCAGCAGCAAAATTGAAGAAGAATTGCGGTACTTGATTTTTCACACCGGAATTGGTGAGAGCAGCTACAAGCATGACTGAAAGCTCTTGGATTTTAAAATATGAACAAAATAATATCATATCAGAATGTAAATCAGATCTAAATAAGTTCACTACAGATCCAAAACTGTGAAATGAAATCAAATCCCTAACAGCACTTTTGTAGGAGACTTGCAGTACTTGTTTCTTCACACCGTTGATGAGAACAACTACAAGCAGTACTGAAGGTTTATGAACCTGAAATTTTGAACCAAGAAATATTAGATCAGATCCAAATAAGATCATATTAGATCCAATAAGGTTCATATCAGATCCAATAAGGTTCATATCAGATCCAAAATTATGGTCAACCGAGACGGTGGATGCACAGTTGTCTTTTTCTTCAAAATTCTGAATTTTGGTGCATGCAATCCTGCAGGATTTTGCTGGATGATCTAGATCATGGGGAGCGAATGTGTCACTCTTATAATATGATATTTTTTCCAAAATATCCAAGGTATGACATATTTGCACACCAGCAGCAACATTAGAGGAAGAAAAATCAAATTTCTCTTCACTTTCGGAAGCAATTACTGGTAAATTTTGCACATAATTCAAAGGAAAATCACCGGTGAATGTTTGCATGGAAGTGCAGCAGTATTTTTCTTCAATATCAGAGATTCAAATGTCTTCTTCTATTTCAGAAATATGAGAAGATGAGATATCAGAGATCTCATGAACTTCCAGAGCATCAGGAGAAGGAGTCACTTCATGGAGACTTTCTTCAATTCGAATTGAATGTGTAGAAGATTCTGCTTCATCTTCATCTTGAAAAACTTCATCAGAGAGAGTAGAGGCCGATACTTTTGAGTAAAGAACTCTTGTGGTGCTGGCTATGATCTCCAAAGCACTATTATGATCCTCATTGTGCTTGCCAAAGGTTCTGTCCAATATTGGCCAGAAATTCTTTGGGTATTCATTAGAATCAATAAGGTAGTACAAGCTAGGAGAAAGGGCCAGACATATTGCTCCAAAATCTCTATCACCGTCATTTAGCCAGTCATTCCCATTCTCATAAGACTCTTTTCCAAGTCCAATAGACAGCTCATAGAGACCTCGTCTCTTCAGAGATGCAATCATCTTCAACTTCCATTCTGAATAGCTTGTGAATGGGGTGAGAAGAGGGATTGATGAGTCCATTCGAAGTTGTACCTGATAAAACCTGCAAATCAAAACAAAAAGGGCACCGTAAGGTCGGACAGCCTGCAAATTCTAGGCTTTCATCACACCCAGTATAGTCAATCAAGCAAGCTCGATCAACAAGTTCTTTACTTGGGATATTGAGTGGTAAGCCTTGGCTTCTGGTGCAGTGCTGGATTTTTGAGCTATTGCTCAAATTTCATGGAGAAATCTGTCAAAAATCTTGTTTTTGAGAGATTTTTCTTTGTCCTGCCACATGCTCTGATACCATATTAATTCTTGCACATGATCTAGGAACCAGGAATCAAAATCATCAAAGAATAATTAACAAATACTCATGAATTGGAAATAATCAGATCCAGAATTGGTATCCTCTTTGTATATTTAATAAACAATAAAGGGTTACAATACCAATGCTGAGCAATGGCTTAACTCCATGAATAATTCGAATACATAAGGAGACAATTTGAATTCAGTGAGTGAGTCTAGCTTAACTGACTCTAAACCATTCAATCTCACTCAGTTAACCACTTGACCAAAACCCTAATTGACTCACCAAACCCTAACTGAAGTCGGAGTGCAATAAATGATTGAATCTCAATTGAAGGAGATCAGGCACATGTCATAGCAAGCCAACCAACAAGTGCTAGTGTTCCATGACTCCAATGAACCCCGATGAGGTTAACTGAAGCTGAGCTGACCATCAGAAGTTGGTGGAGGCGCCTTGTTGACTCCAGTTCATTAAATAATAATAAATAATCATTAAATAATATATTTAATGAATGGAGGTGCCTTAACTGACTGTAACTGACTGGTTGAACTGATTGTAACCACCAGTTAGCAATTAGGTGCATTAATATCACTCAGATCGCCCCCGGAGTGCTCCAGTTAGCCTCCTTGACTGTAGGAGAAGGCTAAGTTAGCCTCCTTGACTATAGGTAGGCGTGGGTGTGACTGGATGATGGTAATTAATGTTCCACTGATGTCAATTAAACATAGGATAGTGGTTTAACTAGGCCAATTTGACCAAAAGAGTGTGTATGATGGTAAATGTCTCCAGCAATGATTACCTGGATGGGTGATTTCTATCACCCAGTACTACCATGCCTGAGCTCCTTGGTAATCTAGTTTGTGTAAGAGATGCCAAACAATTTGTTTCGCTAACAATGCCTAAAATGAAGAACATAACATTTGCTGGACATAAGGACTTTCTTGAAGAACTTAAATAAATTTTGTAAGAGGACCCCCCTGCCACACACACACACACACACTGTGAGCCATGTTGTTAATTTGAAAATAAAATTCAACCAAACATATTATTATCTAGACTCACATCATCTTCTTCATCCACTGTCATGTCATGCCCATGCCCTATATGACGATCAAGTAAACTTAACAGTATTACAATAGTGTCCACTGGGGCCAGATGTAAAGTATTCCTTGAATGTGCAGGCGTGATTTGATTTGCAAGAAGTTTTATTTCAGAAAGAGGAAGCCATGCACCCTCCTCTTCACCTTCATCTTCTATAGGAATTTCTACTCTCTCAAGATAATCATCCAAGATTTCACAGAATCCTGCAACAGTGCCATTTGCAAATACAACATTGCAACCCAAGATCCAAATGTTAACAAGTGGGTAGGAAAACAAGGAAATTTTAATAAAACCATGTTTCATTATAGCAAATCTTGATGATCATGAACTTTCGACTTGCCCCTATCTACCACTTCTCCAATTGTGTCTTTTCTTATCATTCTAGAATTTCTTGCAGACATGGGTGTTTGCATGTTCTGAAATTCATAATCACTTTCAAAAATTTAAAAGAAAAACATCCTATTCATTACAAATTTTCTTGCCACAAAGAACTGTATAGCTACTTACTACAAGAATTATCACCTTCATTCCTTATCACTATATTTCACTATTTCTATTACTCTGTTAATTTAATTATATTTTATGCCATCTTACAAGTATTTGTAGGTGTTCATGTATGCCTCAAACAAAAAAATCTTTACCTACTATGATAAAGTCTATAATATCCTTGACCTTGGCTAAGATTGATCAGAAAAGAAACATTACAAAAGAAGACTGAAATAATTTCAAAATGAAGCCACTGTAATGAACTATTAAATCTCCAATATGAAGCTCAAGTTGATCATGGTGAGCAACAACCTGCATGATTTTCAATTACAACTAAAGGCTGTCTTCTTACAGTTTTTGGACTTCCTCTAGATTCAACAGTAACATTAAACATGGGCATAAAAGTTTATGCAAAAGATAATATTGATAAAACTATTGAAATGTACAATTCCTAATGGTAATGAAATTAGACATACAAAACAATCCAAAATTTGTTGGTCACAAAAGCAACTTCTTCAATATAGAAACATCTTAGACATCTTCCAACCTCATGCACCTCAGTCAACCGGTTGCATTATTTTAGACTGATGTCTTTTAATGACAAAGTCTGGAGAAAAATTTTAAACTGCAAACATGTAGTTTAGATCAAAGAAAACAAAAACATACCAATGAGGTCCCCTCTTGAAGATTTGATGAAGCCTCTTTTGAAATGTTATGTGATTGAATGCCCCCGTGAGAATTTTCTTGAGAAGACCTTTTCTCAGAAGACAAATTGCGTCAACCACGCTCTTTGACTGGCCCTATGATGCTTGAACAGTATTGTATTGAATAAGCAATAAACAACTTGATAAAACAAAGTCTACTACTACATCTATAGTTTGACCAGTCATAAGATAAGTGTTTGGGGCTAAACCATGGTCCATGTATAAGCTTAAACAACAAATAGAGAAAATAAATTGAAAAAAATCTAAGAATTGGCATTCGTCAGTCAAGTAAAAGCATCACCCAAACTTTTCTTTATATACCTCTAAAACAATGTACAGAAGCTATAACATCTACGGTAAAAGGTCAAAGAAATAATATCGATGTTCACAATGACAAAAATATGCCAAAGGTAAAAACTTCTCTATTTGTAATATCTTACTGCAAATTTTACCCAGTTAACAATTTGTCTTCTTCCCTGTTGACCCACTCTTTATTTTCATGTAACAATTTCAAACAATAGGCCTATCTAATTTAGTATATGCATGTCAACTTGGACATTGTATCTGAATCCGTGCATATTATAGAAACTATTACACCATTCTCCAAATTGCTACAAATACAAAAGTAAGCCTGATGTGTCCAACATTCAAATCCAAGACACTCATCGAATACAAGTATGTAGGACAAGGCCTGAATCATTCCAATATCGAATACAAGTGTCCACACTTAGGATGATCTAAATCTAGATTCTCAAGTGTACAGGAAAAGGCCTAAATCATTCCAACATCTTTTAGTGTTTTTGACACTTCTGTTGAGATATTTGAGCCTAAAGGTGAGTGTGCTACAAGAACATCATTTATTAGATATAGTAATGCATTCGTTTGGATTTCTGGAGTGCACATGCTAAAATTTCTACTGAATCATTGGCTGATCCAAAAATGGAAGAAAAAAGCTACAGAGCGTGACTGCACCAGTGTTTCCTTGTCCAAAGAAGCAATATGTTTCAAATTGAACTTCAAGAAAAGTTAATTCAATCAGCATACCTCCTATCAAGTCTGATGATGAAAAAAATGGTGAGGCTGAGTAATATGAATACAGGTCAAAGGGAATCAGGGTGAATAAATCTTGTGCGACCCCAACAAAGAAAAATAGAAGAGGCCTTAAGAAAGATCATGGGCAGTCTGGCTCAGAGAAGTTTATCCAAGGGAAATTATCTAAGCAGTTGTCTGTTCGCAAGCATAAGCAAGTTTCCCCTATAAAATATGGCACTAAACCTTCATCCTAAAAGGTGACAGGTTCATAAAAATTTAAGGTGAAGATAAACGATACTGCAGCGATGAAATTGGATGGTGTGTTACTATCTACAGAGTTGCATTTAGAAAAAGAAAACAAGATTAGACAAGTGTAAATCTTATATTAATTCATCACTTTCTATAATGATGGCTACCTTCAGACCTCTATTTTCTCTCTGTCTTATCAAGTGTAGCATAATCCTTATCCCATGCATGAAAATAATCTATTGGATCACATGTAAAACTCAACCACAGAACTTGAAAGCATGCACTTCACAAAATATGACCAGACTATGAAGGTATGCCAAAGACACAGCCTTATGGGACTGAAATCCAAGAATGAGGAAGGCATTTCTACAACAAATTTAGTTGGATGATGTTAAGCCCTAGTCTACCATTTTTTCGAGAAGCTATCATTTCCATGGAACCAACAGGCCTTTCCATCTGTGGACAGAAAAATAATCTTGATAAATTTAACAACCAATTGTAAATGTCGAATATATTTTGATTTCAAAATTTTTGATAAATTCATTATATTGATTAAACAAAATTAAGTTTATACAATGTTACAAAAGAAATGCTTGATATTGCAAGCAACAAAGAGAGCTATATCCTAGAGACAACAAAAGTGGAAGGGAAAAAAATAACTTTTTTGAAAAATATCCTAAACTCATAGGATCACATCATTTTGAAAAATATCCTAAAATCATAGGATCACATCATTTTTGTGTGATTTTTGCATAAAGGGAAATGTTTAGCTCTTCACCAGAAGCCAAAAGCTTATTACATAAATGCATATTGCATATAGTATTTTTTTCCTCATTGCAATGGTTGTTGATGATTGTTTATCATAGGATGGAATTTTTTCCCAGAAATTGAACCACACAATCACTTTTTTATCAGAAGATCTTTGTTTTGCAAGTAAGTCTGAATCATTGATAATGCTTTGCTACCTTTGTTCAAGGGAAACAAGCGTCCTGCTCCTCTAAATGCCAGATGTGTTAATCCTTGATATTGTATAAACCATCCTGCCACCTAAATTCATAAAAAGGAGATCCTAGTGATCAACCATGAGCTAAATAAACTAATCACAAAAATCCAAATTAAAACTAACAGAAAAGCATCCTAATCACTTTGCCTTAAACTACTCACAAACGACATAAGAAAACCTAACAATATCATAGATTTTCATTGATAACTATGATAATTGTTGTAACTGAGGATGGGAATTTCAAAGATTACTTGTTTTCCATGGAACCATGGACACCATTGTTGCTTGATGGGAAAATGTAATGCATTGATGCTATATTTCGTAGTAGTTATAGGCACTCTTCCATCAATATCTCCACTATGAACATTGACCATCAAGAAGAAGAAGAATTTTAGAAGCAACAGTATTCATTGAAGCCTAAATTAAATTAAGGACTAATAGATATCCAAAACATGAAATGGCCAATGCATATATAAAATCTTTGCACAAACCTGTAAACCTAAATCCTTAGACCACTTTTGATATGTTTTGTGTAGATTGGAAGAACTGAGAATTATGTGTGAATATAGTTTTTTGACACAAAATCACTACATCAAGCGATCTGAATCTGGATTTAGAAAATGAAATGAAGGATGATTTGCTGTGATGAAATTGAGGTATAACATCCAAAATGATGGAGGATGCTATTACATCAAGCTAAGAACTTGCATGCTTAACACCTAAACAATGGAAACATAAACAACTATAAATAAATTATTATAGATTCATTTAATCCAATCCATCATGAGTGAAGAGATTTTCCCCTCAAACATTTTGTATCCCAATATATCCAGAGTTAAAATGATCTAGAATCACAAATAACATGACCTTATTAGAGATTAGAATACAGATACCCACTTGCAGATTGCCCATTTGAAAGGAATCCTTGTAACATTTGCATGAAGAGCTTCTTGAACATCAACCCTGTTGAAATATTCATTTGCGTATACTTTAATACATGGGTCATATCCACCGTAAAATAACCTCATTGTTCTCCTTGAGACCTATAAGTACTTTTCAAGAAAATTATAAAGTAAAAGGAAAAGAGAATTATAAAGTAAGCTTCCTATACTTTTCAAGAAAACCAATACTTTTTAATAAAACCAAACAAACATAATTTTCATCTCTTTCAACTTAACGCTCCATTATTCACTGTGTTAAAGTTGGTCCTCGAGAATCATCAAATTCCATGTACAGTAACAACATGATAAGGTAATGTACAGTAGATATCAACAGTAAATAATCATAACCAATATTTGAATCAAGCATATACTCAGATTTTTCAGATTTGATCTTGTCACCAAAGGGACAAGTCAATATAGACAAACAATTTATGTACCTTGTGAGAGATCCAGAGAAGGTTAAAGAATAAGCATATTGACAACATACTGACACATACTTCTTAGTCAACAAGCACATTCATACCCAGTACAGTCAATATGTCAACACAGTCATGCTGGGTAAGGATATAGTCACATACTACAGAGACACACAAGAATAATTTGCACAATCATGGTTGAAAAAACACAGTCCACCCATAAAGTGAAACTCATTGTCACACTAGGGAAGACCCCACAGTCCACACAAGAAAACAAGCTCATGGTCACCTCATGGTCATGCTAGGGAAGGACCCGCAGTGCACCCGAGAATACAGATCATGGTCATCCTGGAGAAGGACACATAGCCCACCAAGAAAACAGATCACAGTCATGTTGGGGAAGGACCCACAGCCCACTCAAGAAAATAGATCACTGTCATGCTGGTGAAGCACCCACAGTCCACCAAGAAACATATCACTTTCATGCTGGTGAATGACCCAAATTCCACCCAATAAAACAGATCATAGTCATGTTGGAGAAGGACCTCTTAAGGTATCACTAAGGAACAATTTTTTCAGCCTTGTTGAAGGACCCATAGTCCACCAAGAAACAAACTCATGGTTACACTGTGGAAGAACCCACAGACCACCCAAGAAACAAGCCACAGTCACGCCAGGGGAGGACCCAAAATCCAACAGATTCATGGTCACGCTGGTGCAAAGTGATCATGTGGAAGGTGTAACAAGGAAATTCCAGTCATGGGGGTGGTGCAGCAAGATATTACATGGAGCATGAACAAAGATCATGCAAAGATCACGTAGAGGGAGAGAGTTTAGCCACGCTCCTTAAGGTAAGGTATCAAAACATTAATAAACATCACCTATGGACAAAGTAAGATAAAGGATCATGAGGTGATCATGAGTCAACCCAGGTGTCCACAATAAAACAAACAACAAACCCAAAAGCTCAAGGTGAACCATATAAGGTGGACATGCAACTCCTTTATAGGACCAACAAGACCAATAATATTTTCTCTCTCTCAAGGTACATTGTTTTATATATTTTTGCCATAACTGTATAATATTCATTGGTTATAGAAAGTATAACCAATCATACCCACTCCATACCACAATATGTGCACAACAATGAATTTTATAACAAGAGATTTCCACACCATAGCCATCTTTCCAATCAACAACAATCACAATTTCCTAATGAGTTAATATGCACTCCACACAAACATGACAAAATTAAAGAACATGATATGCCATTTAAGAAAAAATTTAGAAAACACATTTCAAGAAACACACATTAAGTAATATTCCATTTGAGTATTGAAGTAGCAAAAGAAAGTATATGAAAACTCTAACATGGGCATTGGCACCAAAATTTGACAAACAAAAACTGGTTTAATCCTTTAAAAGTAATATTAAACATAATTGTTGAACTAGCAAATTGTTCATCAACCCTCAAGAACCATGCTTCAAGAATGCATAGAGAAATATTTGAAAATCGATAACTTCACATAGAGTTATCCCAACCATTCGGGATCCGAATGATTCACCGCACCTGAAGATAAGATAAATTAAAATGAGTATAAAATGAGTATGAAATTTATACAAATGAATCAACAATAATACAAAAAATACTACTTCATAAATAATTTATAATATAGTAGTACAAAAGATAATATAAATTAGAATGGTTTGAAAACTTCCCCCTATTTAAATTTTTAATGAAATCCTCAAAAATTCTGTGGTCACTTTCTTCTAACTTGTATGTGTCTTTCTTGATATTTTATAATAGGTTTGTCATTGCTATAACAGATTCAAGTTGTATGAATAGATGATCTATTGAATCATACGTGTACATGCGTTGCCCCTTTATTCTATTGTACCAGCAATATTGAATCTCAACACCTTCAGGCCTATCCAAAAGATCAATGTCATTATGGTAATCAAACACCCTATTACCATCCTTCTTTCTTATTCTTTGAACTCTTCCAATGTACCGAGTCCCAGAAGAAACACAGTGCTTTGTACTTTGAGATACATCTTTTCTTGTAGTATGTTTAGGTACAACTATAGAATCTCTCTCAAGCAACACCACACAATCTGATCCAACTCCAAAACCAATTGCAACACCCTTTTTGGGGGCCCTCTCATCTCTCCTGAAGTATAATCCATTCCTCACTTTATTCAATCTATCTTTTGATAATGTCGGGTTTCCATTCAATTGACTAACCAAACAAGATTTGTACATGTCCTTTCCATCGAGCTCCACCACTGGTTTGGTAATTATGTTTACATTTTCATCAACGGAACCTAAAATTCCATCCAACTCGTGCCTCCACTCACTTTCCATCATTTGCAATTCACTATCATTGAGTACCATAAAAGATGAAGATTGGAATATGGATGTGGAATAACCCGACGGAGAATTATCAACTACTTCATCCACATCTTCAAATGTTGGAACATTGTGATCCTCTATCCATGGTTTAAACCGCCAAGAATCTTTTGTGTGTCTTTTTGGTTGCATGCCAAGACCTTGTAAAATTCCCTGTGCATCCTCCAATCCTATCTTGAGAGATTCTATAATTTTATTATCGGTGGAAATTGAATCATAGTGTAACAAGACATCACCTTCCTCTATTGTTTGTTGATGCAATTTGTTCCAGATACTCATTTTTTTCTTATGAGATTTATTGAAATGAAGCCCTTGGGGATTCAATTCTTCTTTAGCAACTCTATTAAGGGTTCCAATAGCATGAAGTAAGTCAGCAAAATCATATGCCCTCTCTACTCCAACCATGCCACTGACTTTGCTAAAGAAGTTCTCACATACATATGACCCAGTCAGGTGCAATGCACATGGTAAGTTAGAGTATTGATCAAGAAATAATATCATCAACAAAACCGCAAAGTGGCAAGAAATTTTCACATCTTGATATGCCTCTCTACTAATGAAATTAATGTTGACATTAGTACTTTCCTGTTCTCTGACCCAACATAGCCATAAGGTGAAGAAATGATGGAATCCTGAAGAATTTCGCACTCTTTCCCAAAGAGTTAAAGTAGGAGACAAAAAATATCAATATAGTCAGCAACGATTGCTAGATAGGTCTCTGTACGTGATGTCCTCTCTTTCCTGCCACCTGTACATCTCATTTCCTTCAAGCACCTCTGGACATGCCTTGAAGCAATGTGTTGTGCTAAACCCTAGTTTTGGCGATCAATCCACTCTATATCCTCAATTTTAATCTTGTGGTCATCCACTTTAAAATTGTTATAAACCATTCTTACATGGTTAAAACTAATCAACTCTTTTCCAACAATCAGATCTCATCGACCACGAAACAAAGGATTCACTAGCTTTTTTCCATTGTGGATGTAATCCTGGTCATGAAATCCTGTTACTTTAAAGCCATCATAGAACTCAGTTAGCCTCCACCCTTCCCAAGGAATTTGATATCTCATGCCTGTCATAGAGTAATAATCCTTCAACATAAGCATTCTTCTCCTACTATCCCCATCTGAGGAATGACTAATAATAGGTCCTAAAAAATATTCCACATGTTTCTTCCATAGGTCTTCTACTTTTTCCCATTGTTGATGGACAAAATTTGCATCAAACCTGTTGCATGTTGGATGAACAACCACAGCCAAATGAGGAAGATTTGCATGTAAAGGGTTTGCAATAATAACATGTGCATAATGGCCAATCACACAATTCTTGAAGGCATCTGTAATAATCTCATAGCCTGCAGCACCCTCACCAACTGTCACCAAGAAATGTGATTGGAACTTATGTTCTTCTTTATTACCACAAAAACCCACCAATGTATCAATTTTTGCTATCCACCTTACATATTTTTTCACAACAGTTTCATCTTCAGCAAGGCATACGAGAATTGGGCCCTCTATACCATGTTTGGCTTTATAGGAAGCATAAAATTTTCCTATTGTATCGAAAATGTACTCTTTCTCCCCTGGGATATATGTCAATGATTTTCTAACTTGCCTTAAAGTTGTAGATATCAAAGGGCCATCCAGATTCAAGCTAATAAATCTATGTAATCTAGGACCTCCCCATAACTTAATCATCTCATAAATGGATTGACTGGATGCACTATACCTTCTACCCGACTTCGAATGAACTAGGTTGTGAAATATATCTTGAACAAATTCCCAAACTACATCTTTACCTTGTAATTTTCATTTCTTATGAGCCTCACACACATCCTTGCAAAACCTGAACACATCCTTCCTTCTTGCAGATTCGAACAACTTTTCCCTTAGAGACCTTGTTCTTATAGACAGTGTAGGAACCTTTGTCCTCTCCCACGAAAGAGATTGCATTGTTAACCCATGTGTATCATTTGCTTCTCTTGCAACAATTTTGAGTTCAGTTTGAGTCAAATTGTCCAACCTTCTCCCTTTCCCTGTATCTCTCCCACGTCTTTTCATGTTGCTCCTTGATTCGCGATATAATCGCATTCGAAAGTCATCACAATTAGGTATCATCTTACAAAAATTGCATGTCAATGAATCAAAAGGTATTCTTGTTTCAGAAACCCTCTTGCAATGAATATGTTTGTATGTACCATTAATACTGCATTCAATACCATGATAATTTAGTGTTATCCTGGTATGTTTCTCTATGACCCACATTTTTCCACCACGTTGGTCATCAATTAGAACCTTTGTGTCCAATCTCCCCCCTATTCTCTCATGATAGGGATCCAAATACCCCCAAAATAATAATATTGAGGGAGGTATTTGTCCTAGAACAAGATGAAGAAACACATTGGTTAATGATCTACTAACTGATACTAACAAGTAATAATAAATAAAGTAATGTGCATATTCAAATTCAAATTAAATTAAAACTTGGGTAATTTCCACACCTGAAGTAGAAGGATGTGGACTTGTAGAAGCCCCATGTAATGGTGATGGTAGTGATGGGATCAAGAACTTAGACAATATTTGCTGGGACTTTTCATTGGTAGGCTTCTTCGGTCTCCCAACTGTTCCACTCCTCAACACAATTGTATCATGTGAAGCCTCAACTTTAGTATTAGTAGTGTCCTTCTTTGATTTCATGTGTTCATTTAGAGAACTGACAATATAACCACTTGCCGGAACCAAATAGAACCATCTATTGCATCGTGTACATTCCACTCTTACTTTTTTCTTGTCCTTGTAGTTTGCAAGTGTTGCTTCCACCACCTTGAACAAATTAGGCTCTTGTGTTTGGTTGAAATCATGTAGAAGTTTGATTGCTTGATCAATCTCAAGTTGATCTCTAGCCACTGTTGTTTTCTTTTCTTTGTTACCTAAAGCAATTTCATTAATTCCCAACATTGAAATTTGATGTTGATGGGACCCTGTTTTCATATGATTGTTTTTGAAGTTACGAATTGTTCGCACTGCCAAGGATACTTCCCTCGTTCCATAATCAATGCCTTATATTTCACAACAGATCTTTATATTAGGTTTTCCATTTTCTAAATATACCTTTAGTGTTAGCTTCTCCTTGACAAACTCTTCCATTAAACTATTCACTTTATGTTCCCAAGATGCCAATACATTAGGATCAACCACAACTTGTTCCATTGACTTGGACACATTACCAACTCTTGGTTGTTTATGCATAGGTTCCTCCACATTCCTTTCAATGTTTTTAGATATTGGCATTCCCTCCATTACATTTGATTCCAATGTATCAGCAACCATCGTGCATACTTTCCTCTTAATGCCTACATTTGTTGTTGTAGGTTTCCTTCTTTCCTCTTGCTTTGCATTTAAAGGACATCCGGTTGAGCCAATAATAAAATCAAAAGGATATTGAATGACTTCATCATTCACAATTTCAGAATGGACATCAGCATATGTACAACCTTTTTGACACTGGACTGTGCCAAGGGGACAATTCTCTTCACCAATAAAAATTCCAAAGTCCACAACATCACTTGGATCCATCTGCATTTACATCCATGTGTACCTTTTAGTTGGGTAAGAAATGAATAAAATTATAACAATTTTTTCAAAATTTTGGATATAATAAGGCTACGAAATGAGGTGAGTGCATCCATAAATAAATGAAAAAAAAAGTAATTCAAATTTACACATGCATATTAGTTCATTAATAAAACAAAGAGCTAGGAAGCAAAGTATGCACTTTCAATTCAAATATCTAAAAAGGATGAAGAAATATTACTATCGGGATGAAACACCTTGAAACAAAATGTATTGTTAGTGGCTTATTCAAATAGCCCTCCCCAAACTGAAGAGTCAGCTTCAACGTAATTGCAGAAGATCAAAAGGTGATCAAAACAAGAGATGAAAAAACATAGAGGTGATCAAAGGTCTTTGTTCTTTTTGGAATTTAGTCTTGTTATTTTTGATGGAAATGCCCCAAGCATTACAATCCACTCTAGGGAATGATAAAAACATCTTAATTGACTAATATTCCCAACCTGCAAGCCTAAGCCCTATTCTACATGGTGTTTGGCCTTGGGGTAAGAAAAAAAAATTAGTAATAAGTGAATTCGCCTAATAAATGAAGAATGGTCCAAGGAGAGATAAATTTGTTCAATAATCACTCACAAAGCTCAAGTAAACCATTTTGGAAACTTCCTACATAAATGCAACAACTCTTAAATTCACTCCCTAGATCTTTGAGATCAATTTTGCATCCAAATGGTGAAGATTAGGTAGTTGGTAGAGATTCCACAGCTCAACAACACAATGAAATTGCAGCCATAACACTTTAAGTGACCTAAATCTCTCACATTAGTGTGAATAGGTATTGTAGCTCTAATGACAGGTAACAAAGAGAAATCAGCAAGATTTTGGAAGGGAGGCATTTAATTTCACATCATAATCTTAATATGCATACTTCTTTTATCATCAACATTGTAGACCTAGTCAAACTGATGTAGACAGTGCTGGAATTACTCTTACACAAGTTTTTAGCTATGTAGAAGATATGTGATGACACATCCTTTGTTAACATAACATTGGACTGGTCACCTTTTGGTAAACAAGGCACATATACTATAGAACACAACATGTTTTATAAATGTTATATAATTTGAAAAAAATGAATTATAAAACTTCATGTAATGACAATTAGTATTAAATATAGTTCTGAAATTACTCTTCTTCTATTAAATCATTTAGCTATGTTCTTTGGAAAATAATTTAGCTATGTAGAAGATATGCTATGAAATATTCTCTGTCAACATTGGATTGGTCACCTTTTAGGTTGTAAGAAAGGGGCATATAATAGGATGCATAAAATGTGTTTTTAAGGTTATAATATGTCAAAAATGAATTATCAAACTTCATATAAAGACATCTAGTTCAGAGACTCTTCCAGATAGCTACATTGAGAGGTCATATAACCAACTTCACCACCAAGATCAAAATACCAAGGAATACATCCCATCTTCATCCTGACTTCAAAATATGTCTACAAGGGAATACAAGAAGAACCCAGTCATGGCTTATCCAGGGAGGCACTTATAGACCTGCCAAGAGACTGATACAAGAGGAGATCAACGTCTGCCTTAGACATCCAAAGGATGTAAAAAATATAAATTATGTCATACTCTAGAAAAAATAAACATCAAAGATGTCAAAGAGAGTAGGTCAAGCTCAAATTAAAAGAGTTTCATTGATCCATTCCCCACTATTTCACCTTCACATATTTCAGTGAACTGTAAGAGGCTAGATGCCATAGAGAGTGCCTCATTGGATAAGCCATCTGCCTTCTTGTTGTATTCTCTGTAGGCATGAGCAAAATCAAGGGAAAGAAAGGATTATTCGAGATTCCTGATATTTTGACACCATCCATATTCCTGATTCTTGAGAAGAGTTATCACTGTCACCGAAGCAACTACTTCCCTAACTTTTGGTTTAATCCAACACATGGAGGGCTTAGCTAAGAGAAACTAAGTTGTAAAGATAATTGTAATTTCAGAGAGATTTAGGTTTCTACATCAACTATGAATGATTTCTTGCTGTAAATCAAGTTGATGTTAAATAAATGTTTTCAGAAAGATGTTAGTTGATGTTAAGTTGATTTCAGAAATGATGTTAAATGATTTCAGATTTTTTTTCAATGTTCTTTATTAGTGCATAGTTATAGTTCGAATATTAATTAATGTATGTGTAAATTCCCTCAAACTGCTGATCTGAATTATTAATTCAATTACTGCTATAAAACCTGCGAGAAATGTGTCTTTTCAAACAGCTATGGTCCATTTTGCAGATTTTGTAAGATCTTAGCTCTGTCTAAAATGTGTCTAATACCAACATTTAGAATAGTCATGAAATTTTACACAAAGGAAAAACATTGGCTAAGATAGCTTGATTCTCGGCATTATTGTAATGTAAACTGATTGGATGTTACTCTAGGTTAACTCTAAGAATGTTGTAAGACATTATCCCTTTCTTTACCAAATACCAGCATTTAGAACAGTCATGAAATTCTACATGAAGGAAAAACATTCGTAAGGGTAGCTTTCTTCTTATCTATTAATGGAATGTAAATTGACTGAATGTTACACTAAATAAAATCTATGAATGTTGTAAGCAGTGATTTCAAATTAGAAATTATAAAAGAAGAAGGATAATAAAAAATAAGGAAGGATAATAAACAGAGAAGAGAAGCTAAATGACAACGAAGATCAGGAACTAGCTACACACACCAAGAATGGAAGATTCAGAAGGAAGTAATCTTCAATGCAGGGGCAGACTCTCATCACTCTTGCCCAAGCTCTCTCTGTTAGTAGAGTGCACCTCAGTCATCTTCAAAAAAAGGGAGGATCCCTTATCATCAATGCATCAATGCATCAGGAATAGAAAAAGTGAAAAAGAGAAAAGGAGAAATTCTAAGCCCTCAATGCATCACAAAGAGAAAAATAATTCCACTTAATGAAGTATCTATGATGGAAATTGAGGCTGATTTAGGAGGAGCATTCCATTGTTTTGGCATATTTTAAGGAAATATGGTTTCTTGGTACATGGATCAAATACTATCTTGCACATGTATCCGTAATGAATCAACCATTTAGGGATTCAGTTGGATTAACCCCTTGATTTGAGGAATGTCCTAGCTTTAGGGAAAGCATCTAACAGTCAGCTCATGTTCCAAATCTTGGGGAATTTATTATTTGAAGAGTTTTGAGGAGGCTTTGCCATTATAGAGAGACACCTTCCATGAATTTTATTAGCATGAATGGAGAATTCCCTAATCTCATTGAAGACACTTGGAATTCAAAGGAGGGAGGGATGTCCATCTTTTAGAGGTCCTTAATTGTCATGTACACCTAAATGTGTAGATCTAGTAAATATTCATCCCTATTTTTGTTGCATTCCCTCATGATATTATAGTAAATAATGGTATTCATGATTTTCTCTTTGAAGTTGTATTCAGAAAGGATGGTATAATGAAACATTGAAAGGAATCACAAAGCATCTCAGCATAGGGAATTCCATTCCATGCAAATTTCCTATCAATTTTGGAATTCCACACGAATTCCATTCCATGCAAATGGGAATTTCCAAACTACAGCAACAACAAAGATTGTCCAGAAGTTAGTTTGTGCTTGTTTGAATACTTTGGCTGTCAAAATATAAGAAAAATAACAGATGGAAGATTAAATGTTGGAAAGGATGCAACTAGCATTGAATTCTCCTCTGTGACTGCTGGCATGTATATTAATTAATGAATATCATCCATCTCGGTGTTAAATACCTCTTATGGCATGTCTTTCTTTAATGCTGACATGTTTGTGGCGTACAGACTATGCATTTGACAAATGCAATGCAATCATAATCTTGTAGTATTTAGTTTCATATCCCATTGAAACACCCATTTAAGAGTTGATCAGATTGATTAAGTTTAATATCTAAGAGCATACCTAGATGTAGTTTATTCACCTAGGGTCTACAAAATAATTTAAGGAGGGAAATTATTTTCTTTAAACCTAAGACCATTGATGAGATTAATCAAGGGCGAGTGCTTTTTACTGTGCAGACATGCAATGTTTATTAATCTCCTAGCAGCCCGTCTTCTCTTCTCCCAGCTGCCAGCAGTGAGTTCCTTCCTCCCAACCTGAAATTCTCTTCTACTTGCTTCCAGCCTATGAAAAAAAAACCAACAGAATGTTCTACTCCCTACTTGTTTATGGCTGGGACAGTATACAGAGTGAACTACATTATTTTTAAGTCCTCTATCATTCGTTTAAGCTCTTCAATTTACTTTTGTATATCTAGATTGCAGAAAACACAAGCACATAGCTAAAAGTTACCATAAGTTTAAAAATTTGTCCAAGGAACAATTTAATAGACAATGGGATTGAGAAGCTACTAGTTTTCACTAGAAACTCTTCCAAAATAGTTTGCAATCTTCCAAAATAGTTTGCAATCTTCTTTTACATGAAAACGCAGGCATCCTAAAGCTATACCTTTACGAATAAGGTTCAAGCAATGTCAAATATGATTATTTGGCCAACTGTGAAATCAAGGTTAGCTTTTTATTTGAAGTAAAGCCCACAATCCTTGAGATATGGTTATTTAGAAAGTGTGTAGCATTGAAATTACTCGTTTAAATTGAGTTTTGCATAATTATTTTTTCCTAGTTCTCTTCTGTTGAAATCCATGCTAGGCAGGAGTGGTCTCAACTTGTGCTTGATTGATGATTGAGATTTCAAACAGTTTACCAAATACACTTTGACATCTCTTTTATATACATATGAAATATGTAGATGATGACTCCACTACATTTTGGCCAATAGGAAGGAATTCAATTGTGTTGGCTGCACATGCTGAACATTGTGGAAAGAAAGTTTTGATGGTTGTTCCCTTTGAGGGCACATATTCAGCAGAGGTGCTCTTCTTTACTTCACTAGAACAAACTTGTCATACTTTATTTTTCCTTTTTATCATCTTATATCACAAATTTATTTAAATCAAGTATTCTTAAAAAAAGGATATCATTTCTAGAGGCAAACTATAGTCTCCATGATTGACAGCTCTCTCCCACAGCTTGTAAAGGTAGAAGAATGGCATGTTGTCTCACAAATATGTCAAGAGTGAAATTTATATGCTACATAGTTGCTTACAAGTTATTTCTTCTTTAGTCATTTTCTGCATTTCTTTTTGTAAATATTTTTCTGAGAATATAGGATGTATTTTTCAAACAAATAAGGTAGGGAATGTTAATTTGCATTTGCAGCCTGTTCCATTACATTCAGAGGCAGAACATGGAACACGCCAATGTGTTGATGACAGAGATAGTAAAGGGAATCTAGATGGTATTCCAAATGGAAGATCTCACACATACATTTCATTCCTCAATTGCTCACATTTACTCATAAAGTTTTGCAATTATAACGCTTGCTTCTTTGTAATCGACCTGTGGAAATTTCTATCTTCTTCAGTTTGTGTGACAAGTATTTCTAAAAAAGTTAGTCTTTCAGATATTGCATTTGAGCTAATCTTTCAGCTTATCCACAATTAGTGCCAAAGCTCTTGAATTCTATATACATGACATGATTGTCTCATAAATTCTATCTTATCTCAACTTCTAAGGATTATATCTAATAGTTTCCTTGAATATGAAGGTATGGTTAGATTATAGATATTGTTGGAATACTTCTAGACTAAGGCATGACTAAGGTGAGTGACTTCTCAAAGTATGAGTTTTTCCTCATTAGATTGGATGGCCTTACAGTACTCCTTTTCTCCATGGAAGAAATATTTAAGCAATTCCTTCAATTTGGGTATTCCTGTAGAACTTCCCACTAAGACAATTTTGTGAATCTAGGTTTTATAATTTGTCATTATCAATGGATTTTTGAAACAAATAAAATGTTCATTGTTCATTTTCCCACTCTCCTAATTTTTTAATGTTGGTCCTGGTTTTCATAGAGACGAGGGCAGACAACACTCTCTTCGCTGTGTTGCATGAACTCTGAAGTCCCTTTGGGATATGTTGAGTTTGTATATTTCCCCATTATGTAATGGATATGATTTCTTATCAAACCCGTATACAAGGTTCACTCAATATTTTTATGACATCCAACCCTATTAATTTCCCAACGGTTTTGGTGGTCCTTCTTTGAGAATCATTGTAATAAAGAAGGATGGCTAATAAGAGCTTTAATAATTCAACAGCTTGCGAGGTATTATTGGGTGGCATTGAGCTTTTAGATAAGCAAGGCAAAGGATTTAATTCCTCCCAGTGCAGGGTGGAGGTTTGGAGGGTTTTGAACTATGCTAATTTTCCTCTGTATGAAGAGATATAGAATTTGGGTCCTGTAGCACTAGCCACATAATTGTTGGTTATGGGAGGTTTCTTGTTATGTAAAAAACTGGTTACATTCCTATTTTCCAACGCATGTCAATGAAATCATTTCTCCACTAGCAGATGGAAATAGTTAAAAACAGAGCTTATCATAATTCCGAGTCTGTTTTGTTTAAAAGGTAGTTAGATTTAAGTTTTGTTTTGATCACATTATTGTTTCTGGCAGGGCCATATTCAATCCAAGCTGGTGTATCTTGTCAGAATGCCTTTAGTATAGTGTGAGTATAGCCTGGCATAATGGTAGGCAAGATATGTCAGTTACCCTCTATTTATATGTATATTTGGATCCAGCCAAGCCAAAAGTAATTTAATTTTTTTTTCTAGCAAAAGAAAATGTAATTTTGTTATCAACTATTTAGAACTGCAAACATACAGTCAAACATAACTAGTGTAAATCTAGTGCTTAGAGAATGGCAATATACTAATGGTTCCAGAAGCCTTCACAGTCGTAACACATCAAATTCTCAACACTCTTTACTTGGACCTTCAACTTTTCATTCACCAACTAGAAAAAATCTTAAAATAACCATAGTGGAAGGCAACAACCTTGCTGGAAAAGATAGATCTCGAAAGAGTGATCGTTACGTTAAGCTTCAGTATGGGAAGGTTGGGTTCCCCAATTTCTGAGTTAGATATTTTTCATTTTCTAGAATTAGACTAATCTACATATTGGTGGATATCTACAATGTTTTCTGTAGCTATACTTTGTAGTTGGTTAGCATTAATTTTTTTTTAATATAATCACAGAACATTCGCAGAACAAGATCAATTTCACGAGGTATCAGCCCCATATGGGACAAATAATTTGAGTTTAATGAGATTGAAGGTGATCAGTATTTGAAATTAAAATGCTACAATGTAGACTTTCTTCGGGATGAGAGTATGGGAAGTGCCCATGTGAATTTGGAAGGACTGGAAGAAGGAGAAACCAAGGATGTTTGGACCCCCCTTGAAAAATTTACAACAGGTGAAGTAAGACTCAAAATTGAGAAGAAAAATCAAGAGCAAGACACTGAGGTGAGTAGAATATGCAATAAAAACCTCATCAATATGTAATTCCATGTCTAGAACCACTGTTGTATTGCCATCAAATGTCTTAGCAAATGACATTGTGACCTCTCTATTAAAAACAGAGAAAAATGCTGATAAATTCCAACAACCACTTGGCTTGCTGATATGTACTCAGTTGAGTAATCACTCAGCTATGTGGAACATAGCCCCCAATAAACAAAAGAATTAAAAGGCATTTTTCATAAGAGGATTAAACACAGTATAGCTTACCTCCAAGAATGCTATGCAAGAATGCTATGTAGTGGCTCTCCAACATGCCTCCTCCAACACTGCTATGCACCAGAGAAACCCACCACAAACCCACAACCAGAAAATGGTTAAAAAATGCCCTCGTTATCCAGAAAACATGATTGTGAAAACCCAAGGACCAAAACTGCTACGCACTAGAAAAAATTCCCTTGTTTTCTAGAAAACATGATGGTGAAATCCTAAGGTCCAACACTACTACGCACTAGAAAGAATGCCCTCGTTTTCTAGAAAACATGATGGAGAAAACCCAAGGACCAACACTGCTATGATTTGAAAAAAATCCCTCGTTATCTAGCCATAAAACATGATGGAGAAAACACAAGGACCAACACTTCTATGATTTGAAATAATGCCCTCGTTATCCAGAAAATAGGATGGAGAAAACCCAAGAAAAAATGATGGAGAAAACCACAGGAAAACCCTATGCAGCATACGAAGGGTGCATGCAGGCTTATGGTGGAGCACTGGTGAAGCGCGTGGGAAAGATTGTGGAATAAAATATCCCCCAACATATTGCATATTTATATAGTTAAAAAAAAACCTTTTTTACCCCTAATATACCACCAATATATTGGCTTGTAATTTTTTGATTTTTAACCCCCCCAATATGAACGGACATGATATCATATTGGTCCCTAGGTGATGCCCTCGTGGTGACCATAGCCTTGTTGTTGGGCCCTATATGCATCCATATGCATCGATATTTTTTGTCATACCATCATAAAGTCATACTTATAAGGGGGATGTTGGAATATATTAAAGCCACTCATAACTTAGGATAAAATAATTAATCATTATTTGATTAATTATTCACCCACTAGCTTAATTAGTTGGCATCCACATGCACCTTAAAGTCAATACATGCCATCTATATCCTAGGAATGATTTATTTCTAATTCTATGTTGAATTTGACCACTTTTTGAACATCCAAAATTAGTATACAACACTTTACAACAGATTCTGCTTTATTCTGTTTTTCCTACTTTTCTATGGATAAGATAAAAGCTAGTTAACTAGGAAACTGGAAGCTTTTGTTTCCAACCCATCCTCCATTATTTTTTCTCCATTTTCTAGGATTAGCATGTTTTTCCATCTCCCTTGACAAATCACTCATGATTTTTCCAATTCGTGAGGTCCTTGATAGATTTGGGAAGTGCTTTAGCCACCTATGGGGTTTGCGATATTTTGGTAAGTCAGCCTTTTTGAGCTTTATGAGTTGTCTCCATACAACTTGATTTTCCTATGAGGGATGTACTATTTATGTACACTATTATTCATCATTATTAAATGGAAGGATACACACCAATATTCATCTCTTCATTCGTGTGATTCAGTCTCTTTTCTTCTCTCTATTTTTCCTGTGTATGCTTGTGAGAATTCTTAGCAGCAAGACTTATTTCCTGTGTTTCTTCTTAGCATCATTTCTCATAGCATTGATCTATTATTTCTATAGGGAGTTAATTGGAATATGATAGAAAAGTTGTTCATGATGGAAGGAAAAACACTTATTCTTTGGAAAAGGATGGAAAGAAGCATACATTGTTACCTATGAAAGATGAAGCAGCCTAAGAAGTTTGAGGATCCAATATTTTGATGATTACTGGGAAGGAATTGTTACAAGAAGTCAAGAAACAAGAAGGACTGCATTTTTCCCTTGTTGGAAAAGTAAAGGTAATTTTAACTTCTACAAATTTAGATGATTTGCCTACTGAAGTTAGAATCTTGGATGATGATTATGTTGATATTTTTGTGGATGAGTTACTAAATGATTTACCTCCTGTGAGAAGTATTAGTCATCATATTGGCTTAATTCCTGGTGCGAATTTAGCTAATAAGGAATCCTACGGACAGACTCCTCAAGAGAATCAAGAGATCAAACAACATGTACAACAGATATTGGATAAAGTTTTTGTGAAATAAAGTTTGAGTCCTTGTCTAATACCCATTGTGCTTATCCTAAAGAAGGATGGTGGATGGCGTATGTGCACTAACTCCCGAGCAATCAACAAGATCACTATTAGGTATAGATTTCCTTTATCCCGCATTGATTATTTGATGCCATTGTCTAAGTGGTTTAAATTATTTTTCAAAGATAGATTTGAAAAGTGGTTATCATCAAATAAGAATAAGCTAAGGGGATGAATGGAAGACTGCATTCAAGACTAACAATGGACTATACGAGCAGTTAGTAATGCCATTTGGGCTTAGTAATGCACCTAGCACTTTTATGAGATTGATGAATGAGATCTTGATGGAATACACTAGAAAATTTGTGATAGTGTATTTGGATGATATTCTGATTTTCAATTAGAATAAAGAAGAACATTTGAGACATCTTAAATTGGTGTTGGGAACCTTACAAAAAGAGAAGTTGTTGATAAATTTGAAAAGTGTAGTTTCCTGAAGAAAGAATTGATTTATTTGGGATTTGTGGTTTCAGAAGAAGGGTCAAAATGGATCCAGAGAAGGTGCAAGAAATTTTGAATTGGCGACCTCCAAGGAATGTGTATGAGGTAAGAAGTATTCATGGCCTTGCAAGTTTTTCTAGAAAATTCATCAAGAATTTTAGTCAAGTTTGTGCACCCATAATAGACACCTTCATGGGAAATAGACAACCTTTCAAATGGACAGAAGCGACTGAGAGGAACTTCAAATTGTTGAAGAATAAGATCACTGAGAAGCCTATTCTGACTTTGCCAAGTTTTGACAAGTTTTTCAAGTACGATTAGATACTAGCGGGACATCAATAGGGGCTGTTCCGAGTCAAGAACAAAGAGAAGTAGCATACTTCAGTGAGGATTTAAATGATGAAAAACATAAGTATTCCTCATATGAAAAGGAGTTATATGATGTTGTGCAAGCTCTCATGAAATGGAAACATTACTTGATCCCCAAAGAGTTTGTGCTATATTCAGATAATCATGCTTTATAGTTTATAAATAGTCAACCTAAATTGAATCAGAAACATGCTAAGTGGGTCAAATTTTTGCAGAACTTTACCTTTGTGATCAAGCATACAAGTGGAAAATATAATAAGGTTGTTCATTCCTTAAGTAGAGTAAATTTGATCTTGTAGGAGATTAAGGTCAGTACTTTGGAATTTGAAAATTTGGTTAATATGTATAAGAAAGATGTGGATTTTAAGGATGCATATGCAACCTATGAGAATCCAGTTTCCCACAATAGAAGTTAATGGTTGTACTACATGATACAAGAAGGATTTTTATTCAAGAGTAATAAATTGTGCATTATTAAATGCTCTATGAGAGAAAATCTGATACAGGAGAAACACAATGGAGGTTTGTTAAGTCATTTTGGACAAGACAAAACATTTGCTTAGGTGAGTGATTTTTATTTTTGGCCAGGAATGCAACATGATGTGAATAAGTTTGTTGAAAAATGCAGGATATGTCAACATGCCAAAGGGAGGAGGAAAAATACTAGATTGTATCAACCCCTACCTATTCCAACTAGGCCTTGCAATTCCATCGGTATGGATTTTGTTCTAGGGTTGCATAGAAATCAGAGGGGAAATGATTCTATTTATGTAGTAGTGGATAGGTTTTCAAAAATGGCTCATTTTATTGATTGTAAGAAGACTAATGATGGAAAAAATATTTCTAATTTGTCCTTTTCAGAAATTGTGAATTTGCATGGTCTTCCTTTCAGCGTTGTGTTTGACGGGGATACTAAATTTGTTGGTCATTTTTGGAGAACTTTGTGGAAGAAATTGGGTACAAATCTTAGTTTTAGATTTTCTTATCATCCTCAGACTAATGGTTAGACTAAAGTGGTAAATAAGATCTTGGGAAATATATTGAGAAATCTAGTTTATGAAAATCCAAAACGATGGGATTTAGCTCTTGCTCAAGCTGAGTTTGCTTACAATGATTCACCTAACAAGAGTACATGTATGAGTCCTTTTCATATTGTGTATGGAGTGCACCCAAGGGAAGTATATGAACTCAAAATTTTAGGAGGATAGGAAAGGAGGAGTGCGGATGGTGAATATTTTTCATCTACTATGCATGAGCTACAAGAAAATGTTAAAAAGAAATTGTAGGAAAGTGCTAGAAAATATAAACAGAGAGCATATGTGAAAGGAAGGGAAGTTAATTTTCAGGTTGGATATTTATTAATGACATATATTAGGAAGGAGAGGTTTCCTAAGGGAACCTACAATAAATTTAAGCTCAAGAAAATAGGACCCTGTAAAATCTTGAGGAAATTTTCTGCAAATGCATATGAAATAGAACTTCCTTTTGATCTTCAATTTTCTCCAATTTTTAATGTTTTAGATTTATATCCTTTTAAAGAATCAGGTTTTTAGACAGAAAAAATGATCTCAGGTGAAGATAGTCCATTTGTAGATTGGAAAGGAAAATTACCATAGAAAGAATAGCCACATATCGAAGCTATCCTTGACAAAATAATTTCAAAGAAGACCTGAAACAAAGATTATTTTCAGTATTTGGTCAAGTGGAAATATAAGCCATCTAAAGATGCAACATGGATGACTGAAATGGATATTTCCAAGTACAATGTGGACCTTGATGAACTATTGAAGAATTATTTTCTTCCCCTGGAGTATGATGCAAGAGCATCGAGTCAAAGTCCTATGTTTTCTGATTGAGCAGGAAATGTTGTTTTTCTGCTTCCATGTAATCATTTCGAGAAGGATAGGATTAGTTGATTAATTACTTGTAATTTGTTTTCTATATAGGATTAGTTTGATTGTAATAAATGGTAATTTTGCACTGATATACTTGAATTTTACAAGAGGCTGCTTGAGGATAAATTAGTTGTAGATTTACTTTCTTAGGAGTTCAAATCCTATTGTTTCGGATCTGACAGGTTTAATGGAGTTCTATATAAGTGTCAAATGTAATATTTAAAAGAAGAGAGTGAGTGGTGTGTAATTTACAATGGTTAATGGTTAATGAAACAAAGAATAGAGTCATGACTCGTAATCTCTGCCTGAGTATTTGTATATTCTTTATCTTCTTTTCAATAACCAGAAGCATGTTTAAATTCTCTGTGCCTATGAATCTTTATTATTGATAGAATTGTTTAGAGAATTCATGAACGTGGAGATGTGTTCATGTGAGTGCGCCAGGAATGAAATTGATCGTTTCCTTAATCAATTAGAATGTAACAATATGAGTTAAAACCCAACAATACGATCCTAGATCATACGACAGAGATAGATTTCGCAAGAAATTGACGACTCACAGGAATTGCGGAAAGAGATTTGCGAGAGGAGATTTATGGAAGCCATTTCAGGAAAAGTTGGAAAGTACACCTGCAATCCACAATCCACAATTGAGGAAAGGTTGTTGCAGAAGGAATTAAAATTGTGGAAAATTTATCTTGCGGAAACAGAGTTGCGGAATTGAGCCTGTGGAAATAGAGTTGTGAAATTGAGTTTGTGGACGCTGAATTCCTATTTTAGATCAACTACCAAAGAAAGATATTTTAATTGACATTTCATGCTAACAAGGATAAGTTAGGCCTACTAGCTCTTACCTACCATCACAACCCCCCAAACCCTTGTTGGGATGTGACTAAGTCTACTCATAAATGATACAATAAATATCCAACACTCTACCACTTGTTCAATACTTTACAAAATTGGGGGAAAGGAAAAGACACTGATAAAATTAGTGGTTAGTGGCAACAATCCCCATTGAATTTTTATACCAAAAGAAACTTTTAGCACTAATGGATTTTTTCAATGAATCTACAACATTTCTTAAGATATCAAACTTCTCCAACAATATTTTGTTTTGTTTAGCGATGTCTCCAACAAAATGGTATCACAAATCAATATTCTTTTTATTTGAATGATAAGCAAGGTTATCAGCCCGAAAAATTGCATTTGAGATATCAAAACCTAACATTGTTTCTTTCAAAACAATACCAATACTTGAACCATAACTGTGAAACTTACTTCCATGAGTGGTTTCCATGTACTTAGCTTATGTTGTTTATAATGCAACTACAACTTACACCTTGCTTTGCAAAATTAGAGATATAACCAATTTTATATCTTTCATGGTCAAGATATCAAACCCAATTTGCGTGTATATATATATAGACACACACACACACACACACACACACACACACACACACACATATATATATGTATATGTATATGTATATGTATATGTATATGTATATGTATATGTACATATACATATACATATATGTCTATACATACATACATACATACATACATACATACATACATACATACATACATATATATATATATATCTATGTATGTACATACATATATACATGTATATATTTATATGTATGTACATACATAAATACATGTATATATGTATATTTATATATACATGTGCATATATAAATACATATATAGATATATGCATACATACACATATATTATTAATGAATTCTCTACTATTAATTTAAAGTTGAGATTTATCGGTCATTTAAATTTAGATTTGTTATGTAATCTTTAACTTTAGTTTTATGAAATCATTTAATTTGGATTGTGATTGCAAAACATTTATAACCATTAATGCCATAAAATGTTTAACTTTTCTTCAAGGTGAATTGTTTGTGTTCCAACAAGATACAATATATTGATTAAACATGTTTACAACCTTGATCAAATGATTCCATGATTTGATTAATTATTTAAATAAAATATTATTTTATTAATGATATATTTTTTTAGGAAACATAAAAGGTTTATATTAAAATGGTGGCAAACTATAGAAGAATACATAGTGAGAGTTTGCTTGATCAACTTACAATTTTTTTTTTCTTGAGGAGAGCTTAAAAGCTCTGAAACTCTATCAAAATTATCCCAAGCTTACCATGAAACTACTAGGCACTATACTACCCAAGTATACTATATAGAACATTCCTAGAATCAAAATACAAAATAATTTTAACATGGAAACTAACTTAATTTCCCATCTTCTTGGCAGATCTGGAGTTCGAATTAGCATGGCTCAGTTCCCGAGAACTTTGGAGGTAGAAGGAGTGTTGGGGATTTGCGAAGGGGGGGGGTGGACTGATGAAAGTATGGAAGAAGGAACAGGGGGATGCAGGAAAGCCTCCCTGGTTTCTTCCTTAGTAAGGATGTAGATCGAGGACATCCTGATATTTCTAGATCAACCCTGGACCCAGACAGGAAGATATATGGATAGGAAGCCAAGGTATTGCATGCTTAAAGCGACCCTGATTCCAACTACGCAATCCATATAATCGAAGATCAGGGAACACATCCAGTATCTGCAAGATCACGCGCTGATTGTGAAGTTTGTGGGAATGCAACCTTCGAAAAAAACCCTAGTCTGGTCGATCAATTCCTCTTAGAAACCCAAGGGTCACTATGATCTACAGTTTGGATCCAAGGGTTTTTCACCATTTCCTTTATTAATGTGGAATATAGGAGCATAGTTTTGGATGGGGGGGCGTATTTCTTTTACTCGACATGCTTATTCCTTAGACCCTGGAAGGAAAATTTCTCCCTAGAGACGGAAGACATGAAAGTAGTGCCAGTATGGATCAGGCTGTACTCAATGCAGGGAGAATACTAGGAGTCAGAAATATTGGAATATATTGAGAACTCTATGGGAAAATTAATCAAAATATCATAATAGACTATTGGATTCATTATCCAACCCACACATCTTTATTTGGTCAATTTGGCCTATTTACCCACTTATCCTAAGTATTGACTCAAATTACTGATATCAACATCAGCACACCAGCACACTCTTGACATCAGCATAAGCACACCAACACACTCCTTTAATCAGGGAGGCCATCTAAGCCTTCTCCTTCAATTAGGGAGGCTAACCAGGATTCCTCCTTCAATCAGGGAGAAAATATGGGGTGATTTGCTTGTCATAAGTGCACCAATTAGTTAACTTAATGTTGTTTCACCTAAAAATTAGTTAAGCTAAGTTGGAAAGGCACCTTCCTCATCTCTTTGTCTATTTTGGGATGATTTGAGTTAACTCGAGTGATTTAAGGCACCTCCAACAACTTCTGGTGACTCAGTTGAGTTCAGTTCACTTCATTGGAGCTGACTTGAGTTAGATATGTGCCCCCACCTACTGATTGACATGCAATTGAGTTCTATTCAGTTAGACATAGCCATTACTGCCTCGGATTCGATTAGGGTTTAGTTAGAGTCAATTATGGTTGTGATTAGTGGTTAACTGATGTGTTTAGTGTGACTAACTAATAACCAAGCCACTCTCATGTTTCCAATTCGAATGAAATCCTTGGGATTCAAATTGTCTTTCTATTCATTCAAGTGTATCACATTGTATCTCTACTTTTGATTATTGAATACATTCTTACAGATTCCTTGATGGTTCTATGATGCATTTTGAGAAAATATCTTAAAAACAATTCCAGCAGTACTGCACCAGAAGCTGAAGGTTTATCACATAAATCCTAAGCAAAGGAATTTTTGATCAAACTATCTTGATCAACTAAGATGGGTGTGATGAAAACCTTAAAAGTGCAGGATGTTCGAACTTATGGTGCCCTTTTTGTGTTTTTTCAAGTTTTTTTGGAAGACTTCTATTGGATTCGCTACAGCATAAAAATGGCTTCTTCTGTGGATCCTCTTACTACTTTAAATTACCACCCATGGAAGGGAGACATGGAGATTCAATTATGTGTCAAGGGACTATACAAAGTCATAATGGACACCGAGGTAGAGCCAAGCCACGTTGTAGACACAACAAGATACTGGAACAAGATGGATGAAGCTTTTGGGTTTATGTTCTTGTTGATTTCCAAAGATCTTCATTTTCATGTCACTGGTTTGAAGAATACAAAGTAAATTTGGGATAAACTTGCAGATCTCTTTGATAATCAAGATGACATGATGATTTATCGGCTAGAGAATGAGTTGATTTCTCTTCACCCACGTAATTTCAAAACTCTCAATTAAATCTTCACCAAATTCAAGCACCTAGTGCTCCAGTTTAAGAAGTGTGAAGTGGAGAAAGAAGATGATCAAATAATTGTCTCCATTCTCTCCAAACTTGGATCAGTTTACTCAGTATTTGTTTCCATACTCCATAGCGGGAAGCTAACAACCCCAAATTGGAAAATTACTTCTCTCAATGCCTTCATTGAGTCCCTCACAAATGAGCATGAAAATCTTGTGTATATGGGGATCATCCAAAGATCAAGCACTGTTTGCTTTAGGGCCTAAATATATGAAGGGTAAGGGAAAGCAAAATAATCAAAATACTAAGTTTGAGGCTTCGAAGCCAAAGGATAATAAATAGCAGTAAGAAGAGCCTTCTGACTTAAAGAAGCACACAAACAAAGGAAACCGGGGTAAAGAAAAATTCAAGTGTTCCTATTGCGGGAAGGGATTTCACCCTGAAAATGATTGCATGATGAAAAATATTGATGAAATGACTCTTTTCCTTGAGAGGAACAATATCAATCTTCCCAAGAGTGTTTGGAAGAGATATCATCAGGATCGAGACATCCGACAAGAAAGAGGACATGTCCTCATGGAAACTGTTTCGAAGCCCAAATATCTCCTCATAGACTCTGGTGCTTCAAACCATATGATGGAAAGAAAAGAATATTTTTCATCCCTGGACTCTAACAAAAGCATTCCCATCCACATGGGAGATGATTCTCGGATCATTTCGAAAGGAAAAGGTATTGTAAAACTTGAACATGGCATCTTTTTGATGTTCTGTATGTACCCTCCTTGGCCTCCAATATGTTGAGTGCATATCAAATGAAACACATCGAAGTTCCTAAGAGAGTTAATTTCAGCCCGAATGATGTTGAGATCTCATAGATTGCATCCTAGAAACTCGTTGCAACTTTCATAGAATATCATCATGCTAAGGCCTATGAGTTTTCCAGGTTTATGGTGGATGCAAATCACATCACTCTTATGACTCATGGGAATGAGGTTAGTAGGATATGGAATGATATATTTGGTCATTTGAAATTCAAATACTTGCAATAAATTCAGAAAAATTCCATGGTTGACGGCCTCCTATCCATCAAAACTTCCAATGGAATTTGCAAAGGTTGCATTGTCGACAAACACCCTGAGCACAAGTTTGATCGGGGAAAGGAAAGCCATGCAAAAAGTATTTTGGGTCTGATTCATTCTTATATCAGTGGAACCATTCCTACAACATCCATGAGTGTTTTATGGTATGTACTCACCTTCATTGACGACTCCTCTAGATACACTTGGGTTTTTTTCCTAAAGAAAAGATCTGGAGTTTTGGAAAAATTCATTGAGTTTAAAGCATCGGTTAAAAATGCCTCTGGGAAGAATATAAAGTCTCTAAGATATGATAATGGAGGAGAGTATATCAAATCTGAATTTGGAAAAGTATTTTTTTACATTGGGATCCAAATCCAGCACTCCATTCCCTACACACCCCAGCAAAATGGTGTGGCAAAAAGGAAAAATCAGGCCCTCAAAGAGATGACCACCTGCATGCTGGAAGCCAAAGGTTTGGCTGCAAACCTATGGGATGAGGTTATAAATGTTGTTGCTCACATTAATAATAGAGTCCCTCACTCTTCCATGAAAGGAAAGACTCCTTTCAAAGCCTATTTTGGACACAAATCAGATGTGTCAAATTTCAAGGTTTTTGGGTCCACTGCATGGGCTTGAATTCCACTTGACAAGAGGAAATATTTGCAACTGAAAAGTATTGAATGTTTGTTAATTGGATATACAGAATAATAAAAGGGATATAAAATTTTGAATATCATAACCAAACAGATATTCATTGAGAGAAGTGTCCACTTTGAAGAAACTCTCCAAGAGGTAGAACTAGTGGAGGAAAACACTGTTGAAATTCCCTCCTATTTTGCTGATCATTTGGTTGATGAAAATGGGAGTGAAGGCTCTGATATTGCATATATTATGTCTGATATCAGTGAGAAAAATATATCAGGTTCATAATTATATTCTTATGTGTCCACTCATATCCCAACTTGGTCCAAAATGACACTCTCTTTCGTCGGGACAAACATTGGAAATCCTGTTGATCCAAGAAGAACATGGTCTAATTTTCAAAGAGCAGGTATTGCTCTTTCTTGTCATGATTCCTTGCTGTTAGAGACCTGTTATTTGATGATTGGGTCTGATCCAAATTCCTACTAACATGCTTGAAAATATCCGAGATGGCAAGCTAAAATGGATGAAGAGTTTAACTCTCTCCGGAAAAATGCAACTTGGGAGCTAGTTTCCCTTCCACCTTGGAGGAAACTGGTTCAATGAAAGTGGGTATATCAAAAAAAGGTTTCTGCAGATGGCATGAAATACAAGTAAAAATCATGACTGGTTTCAAAATGGTTCTCCCAAGTCCAAAGAGTGGACTATCATGATACCTTTGCATCGGTGGAAAAGATGGACTCCATAAGGCTAGTTTTGGCCATTGCCGCATCCAAGCACTGGGAGGTGCATCACATGGATGTCAAGAGTGGTTTTCTTCATGGATACCTACAAGAGGAGATATAAATGAAGCATACTAAAGGCTATACATCAAATCCTTCCTTGGTTTGTAAGTTGTAGAAATCTTTATATGGGTTGAAATAGGCCCCAAGATCTTGGTATGCCAAAATGGATGCCTTTTTGCTATCCCAAAACTTCCAGAGATGAAAATATGATCCTAATATATATTTGGAGCAGTATTAGGGTAATATTTTTATCATATTATTATATGTTGATGATATTTTGATAACAGGAAGCACACTTGCTTCGATTTCCTTTATAGAAATTGCTCTTTATGATGCTTTTGAAATGAGTGATTTGGGCCTGCTGAGACAGTTTCTCAGGATTGAAATCACATAAGACTTTGATGGGATAATGGTAAATCAGTATAAATATATTTAATACCTGTTAATTAATTTTAACACGTCTTATTGCAAGGCTGCACCATTTCCTTTCCTCTCAGGAATCAGTCTTGAAGAGGGAAAATCCACTCCATCCATGGATTTCACAATTTACCGCGAGTTGATCGGAAGCTTTCTATACTTGATGAATTCAAGGCCTGAAATTTGTTATTCCATGAATGATGTATCAATATATATGAAACAGCCTCATGAGCTCCATTGGAAGGCATCCAAGAGGATCCTTCACTAGATTCAGGGCACTAGATCCTACGACATTCACTATGTTGCAGATTCTGAGCTAGAGTTGGTCGGTTTTACAGATTGTGATTGGGAAAAGGATACCATAGATCAGAATTCGATTTCCAGGTATGTGTTTATTTTTGGTGGTGGCACATTTTTCTGGTCCATAAAAAATAAGCCTTCCATTGCACTTTCTTCAGCAAAAGCCGAGTACAGGGGAGTAGTGAATGCTTGCATCTGGGCAGTTTGGCTGCAAGGAATTTTGTCTGAGTTTGAGATTGGTAGTGCTTTATCCACAATAATATTTTGTGACAACCAAAGCACTATCAATATCTCAATAGATCCATTTCAGCAGTAGATGAACAAACATGTTGAGATCCAAATACACTACATCAGGGAGTTGGTGCATGACAAGACCATTGTTCTGCAATACTACCCCATAAATGAGTAGATTGCGGATATTTTCACCAAGAAATTTACTGAGAAAAATTTCACTTACCTCCGTTCATTTTTGGTGGTGAGTGCATCAGGGTGATCAATTACTTCTTTAGTGTTCAGCTTGAGGGGGGGTTTTGTTCCCACTGGGTTTTCCCTTTTTTCCTCACTTAGCATTGTTTTGAGCATTTTAGAGTTACTTTTGTATAGGGTGACCTATGGCCTTTGTTGCTGGGGCCCTAGAATTTTATTTTTAATCCTCCACATGAGTATATCTTAAGGGGGGTGTTGGAGTCATTATCCAACCCACACATATTTATTTGGTCAATTTGGCCTATTTACCCACTTATCCTAAGTATTGACTCAAATTACTGACATCAGCATCAGCACACCAACACACTCCTGACATCGACATCAACACACCAGCACACTCCTTCAATCAGGGAGACCCACTAAGCCTTCTCCTTCCATCGGGGAGGCTAACTAGACCTCCTCCTTCAATCAAGGAGGCTAACTAGACCTCCTCCTTCAATCAGGGAGCAAATATGGGGTGATTTGCTTATCATAAGTGCACCAATTAGTTAACTGAATGTTGTTTCACCTAACAATCAATTAAGCTGAATTGTAAAGACGGCTTCCTCATCTCTTTGTCTATTTGGGGCTGATTTGAGTTAAGTGGAGTGATCTAAGGTGCCTCCAATAACTTCTGGTGACTCAGTTGAGTTCAGTTCACTTCATTGGAGCTGAATCAAGTTAGATATGCATCCCCACCTACTGATTGACATGCATTTGAGTTCTATTCAGTTAGAATCGATCATTACTCCCTCCAATTCAGTTAGGGCTTAGTTATAGTCAATTATGGTTGTGATTAGTGGTTAACTGATGTGTTTAGTGTTGCTAACTGACAGCTAAACCACTCCCATGTTTCCAATTTGAATGACCTCCTTGGGATTCAAATTGTCTTGCTATTCATGGAAGTGTATCATATTGTATCTCTACTTTCGATTTTTGAATACATTCTTATAGCTGCAACTCCTAATTGCAGTGTGTTTCATGTCAAATTTCTTGTGCGATTGATTCTAAATCTATGTGAATTGCTCCTTGATCCCAAGATTATTGTGACTCAATTTTCACACATACCATGATCCAAATATACATGACATATGTGAGGATCTGTGTCTAGATGGATTTGACCCAACATCTACCAGAAGGAATTAGAATTTGATGGGAAGATGGGGACTATGTGTAAACCCTAGATTATGAACAGATCCCATTTCGGTGTTGAAGGTGCAATGAATACAGTCACCTATTTAGGAAATGCCCCATAAACAGTCCAAAGAAAACATCGGGGAAGGAAGAGGAAATGAATGATAAAGGGTTTACCTGGGTATCCTCGTGGAAGAAGGATAACCAGGAGGTGAATAAGAATATATCAGTATATAATAAATACGAGGTTCTGGATGACCTCTCAAAGGAAACCCTTGAAAAGAAACAATAAGGAAAGCAGGGGGATCATCACCAAACAGAGTCAATGGAGACAAATTACCATATGGGGGATGAGGCTATAGAAGAGAGACATCAAGAGGTTGGGGATCGAGACACATGGGACAAAGCAGAGGATATGGATATAGGAGATCTGGACTAGGAGGGAATCGAGCAAGCCTGTGTGGATGTAGGAAAAGGATATGTCCCGCAAGAGCAAGTGATCCTGTTAAAAGAAGCCATACTCAAATAAAAGGTCTCAAACCAGCTAGGGATTATCACATTCTCTCACAAGGATACTAAACAAAAGTTCAAAGAGCCAAACAATAAGTTAGGAAGGAAATCAAACAAATAGAGAGTAGAAGAAGCAGGTCGACGTCTATCAGTAGAATTAGGGAAGTACTCTACAATTAAGGAATCTCTAGGTTTGTAAGTTGTCTAATGAATATCATATCATGGAACATATGGGGCTTAAATATCCTACAAAAATCAAATACCTCGGGTAAGAAGATCAAGAGAAAAAATCCGACCATAGTTTTTCTGCAAGAAACTAAGTGTTTGACAACTCAAATCCAGGAAATGGGTAAGAAAAATTGGAAGGGAAGAAGAGGGATATGTATTGATGAAAGAGGCTATCCAGGAGGCCTGGGAATCTTATGGGACCCCACTAGGGTGAGATTAGGAGGATTCCTAGGTAACCATTGCTTTGTATCAACATAATTTAAGGTAATAGGGTTCACAGTATAAGGATTGGTGACAAATGTATATGAACCTCATAGTACTGGAGAAAAGAGGCATTTCATCAATACATTCCAAAAAATCCATGAAAGGATGGGAAGGAAACACTAGGTCTTAGGGGCTGATTTCAATTTCATAACCTCTTTGGAGGAGAAGAAAGGAGGTTGACGTTGGTTGGAGGAAGAATGTGAGACATTGAGAGACACCATTGAAGAATTAAGACTTGTAGACATCACTCAGGGGAAAGGATGGTTTACTTGGAACAACAAGAGGACGAGGGACAAACAAATTGCTCCCCTCCTAGATATATTTTTGGTTTATGAATCCATATTGGACTTATTAAGTGAACTTCATTCAGCTACTCTTCCAGGAGCTTGATCAGATCATTGGCCAATAGAATTAACATGGAGAGGATTGGGTTCTCAATTCAAAAGACCCTTCAGGTTCGAACAAATTTGGCTAGGGAATCCATATTTCACTGCAAAGATCAAGACTTTGTGGGATGATATGAGTGAAGGATCCAACCAGAGTATGTACATTTTTCAACATAAGTTAAAATGATTGAAAGAAAGGGTTAAAAATGGAACAAAGAGGAGTTTGGAAATATTTTTTCTTATAAGAAACTTTTGGAACATCGCTTGTAGGAGATCCATGCCATTGGGATGAATAATGAGTATACCACCAACTTAAAGACAAAAGAATTCAAGATCTTCTCTAAAATTGAGGAGAGGGAAAAGCAAGAGGAAATTCTGTGGCGCTAAAAGTATGGGAATCAATGGTTAAAATAGGGGGAGAGAAATACAAAATTCTTCTAGCATTCTGTCATTCAGAACAAAATGCACAAGAAAATATTTTCAATTAAGAATTCTAGGGGGGAAAGGGTGGAAACCAGGGAGGAAATAGAAACAACCTTGAACAAACATTTCAAGGGCATAATGTCTGATACAAGACACGACAGAAGGGGGAGCATAGATCAAATAAGGAGGTTCATCCCTTCTCTTATCTCCCATGAACAAAATGAACTCCTGATAAATCCTATTTCCCTCATTGAGGTTAAGGAAGTAGCTTCCCAGATGACAAAAGGAAAATCCCCGGGCCCAGATGGTTTCACGGTGAACTTCTTTGATCATTTATGGGACCTCATCAAGCTGGATGTTTGGAATATACTAGAGGATTATAGGGTCCCAAGGAGGATCCTACCAGTTTTCAATGCTACCTTTCTTACTCTCATTCCAAAGTGTGAAGGAGCCGATTCTTCACACAAATTTAGGCCCATAATCCTATGCAATGTTATCTACAAAATCATAACTAAGGTGATTGCAAATAAACTCAAACCCTTCACACCCTCCCTAATATCCCCTGAGAAGTTAGGGTTTTTTTAGGGTCTTCATAAAATAGGTGGAATTATCTTGGTCCATGAGATGCTTCATTCTATAAAATCAAGGAAAATCCTAGGAATGATTGTGAAACTAGACATAGCCAAATCTTGCAAAAAAAACAATTGGAATTTTATGAGAAGTATGCTAGCTGGTTTTGGGTTCAAGGATGATTAGGTCTAATGGATAATGAAATTAGTATCCTCAGCCTTATTCTCCATCCTTGTGAATGGATTTCCATCAGGTCTCATTAATCCATCAAGGGGGATAAGACAAGGAGAACCCTTATCCCCATTTCTCTTTATTCTTATGGCGCAAGGGTTGGAAAGGTCAATTTCAGTTTTGGGGGACAACATCGATCTCAGAGGGATAAGAGTTCATCCGATGATGAGAAAAAAAACCCATCAATGGTTTGTGGATGACACAATGATGATCGGTTACCCCTTGGTCCAAGAATATTGGAATATCAAAAACTATTTATCCATGTTTGGCAAGGCCTCGAGCTTGGAAACCAATGACCAAAAACACCAATTTTTCTTCTTTAACACCCCCCGGATCTCTCTAAGGAATATTTGTCATATCTTTGGCTTCTAGGAGAGATCCCTTCCATCCAAATACCTAGGAACTCCTTTGGTGAACTCAATTGCTAAAAAATGACCCTAGGCGGATTTTGTTAGATAGTATGAAAAAGTGATTGACTAGATGGACCTTGAGGACCCTTAATATCAATGGTTGACTGGTCCTAGTAAAATCAATCCTGAAGGAAATTATGACTTATCTCTTTTCCACCTTGGTGGCCCCAAAGGTCATCTTGAAAGAGATAAGGAGCCTGCAATGAGAATTGATGTGGAATGGTACCAATGAAGGCAGAAGTGGGAACTAGTGAAACGTGAAATGATTTGCACCCCTAAACACTAGGGAGGTTTAGGCCTCAAGGATCATGAATAGAAAAAATGTGGTAAGTGTGTCCAAGCTTTGGTGGAGATGGGTCACCCATAGTTAGGAACCTTGGGAAAATATTTGACATATTAAGTATGCAGAGGGATGGGATAGAGGAAATATCATACTGCTCTTAGAAGATATACATGAATCTCACATATAGAGAACAACTTGGCTGGGAAGGAGGTTGGTCCAAGACCACAAGTTATGGGAAGTAAGGAATGTCCAAACAACTCTAGTATGGGAGGGCTCATGGAAACAATTACCTCCACTAGAGCGCGGAATGGAATTTCAATGGATCTTGGAAGAAAGCATTAACCAAGGAATTACTAAGGTCAGAGACATATGGAGAAATCAAGTAGACAATTAGGACTTCCGTGTATGGGAATACAGGGAATGGTGGGAATGTATAGGTACATAGGAGGAGGTGGATAGATTGGAAGAATCCCTCAATAACATGAGAATTAGAATGCACTCAAGGGAAGTCAATATTCAGCGGGGATATGACCAAACAGGTTCTTTCACAATGAAGGAAGCTTACGACATTCTGATAGGGGCTGACATCCAACCAATGGTTAAAAAATGGAAAAAAAATATGGAAGAAGAAACTGTGGCCCAAAATTATGGTCTTCTGCTGGATAGTGATAAGAAAACAAATTTTAATGGGATAAAATCTCAAAAAAAGAGGGATGGTCAGACCTTACCAGTGTTGCTTGTGCGAGCTCGAAGAAGAAACAATTAACCATCTCCTGGATACTTTCCCATTTGCATCCACCATATGGGATCAAGGGGAGTCGATATTCAGAAGAACTGACTGAGTTAGGAAAAATCCAGACCAAACACTAACGGAATGGACCAACAACTCTTTTTAGAACCCCATCTTGAATCGGCTATGGGAGGCCTTCCCTCATTTTGCGCTCTGGGAAATATGGTGGGAGTGAAATTCCAGGTACTTCCAAGGGAAAGTCATGACCTCAAATAGAATTTGGGATATCATTAAAAACATGATGCAAGAAACCATAAGGTCGAAATGTTGGGATAGTTCGGCTAGGAGGCTATGGGCATGGAAGCAACCATTATGAGTGCTTGGTGACTGTATGGATCTTTGCAGTTGGATGATTCTAGACATAACATAGCTCGAACGATGACAAGTGAAAAGAGATGGAAGTGTCCTCCATTGTTTTTTTTCAAACTCAACTTTGACGGTGCTTTGAATGGCATCCCAGGACCAACACGTTATCGGTGAGTCATCCGTGATTACAAAGGAAGCATGCTAGGTTTTAGGTATGGATTCATTGGCTAGGAAACTAACAATGTGGTTGAGATAGAAGGGTTCTTGCAGAGAATGGAAATGTTAAAGGAGAATCAATGGATGCCCATAATTATCGAAGGAAACTCTCAGGTGGTGATCCAAATGGCCACGAAACTTCAACACAGAACCCAAAGTGACAAGGTGGATTACTTGCAGAGGTTAGAAGGCAGGATGGAGAAGATTAACGAGGTATTAGATTTATGGATTGCAGCTCACTTTAACCACGTCAGAATAATAGGGAATAAGGTGGTTGACAGGTTGTTGAACCTCGGGATGGAAAACCACAGAGAATTTAAAGTGAAGGACTGGGGCGAGATGACGCATATGATTACCATGGATAGTTGTATTAATATTACGCTCTAGGACATGCAAAGTAGTAATGAAATGGGAAGGGAAGGACATATTATGGGCCTCGAACACTAATCGGGCATGTGGATTGACATCTAGTCGGTAGGTAAGTTCAGGTGTTTGGCATGCTGGCTTTAACTCTGCTATGATTCATGATCAGGAATCCACACTATTAAAGGACTGACATACATGCAAAAATGAATGGAAGAAAGGGAAAATATGGGTGTCTGTGAGGGATATATTTTCTATGGAATACAGACTGAGCGCAGAGAATAATGGTATGTACTTCATTAATCATGCCCCTGAAAAGGAAAATGTTATTTAGGGAGACGTCCGGTGGTGGAAAAAATCACATAGGCCTTTTATGCACTGTTTCTGTAGTTGCTCAAGAAAATGAGACATGGGGGTGGTGATATTTGGTAAATCCATAGTGAAGGTATGCATGAAGACATATGGATGGCCATAAAGGGAAGGAGAAGTGGGTCCTAAACCAAGAGGATGAGACCAGGAGGGCCTCAAGGGATCAAAAGAAGTCCATGTGGGAAGGGTAGAATGTTTGAACTAGAGCTTCGCAAGGAGATTTAAGAAGATAAATGATACAGATAGGTAGTTGTGGGCCGAGTTGGATAGAGACACCCTCCATGAGGAATGTAAGAAGGAAGAGGACTGGATCCTGGATCCTGGACACAACACGAGTAGACTCAGTCTATACGAGAGGATCGTAATGCTCTTTTAGGTTATGAAAAATATCATTGGATGTGTGGCTGGGGATAGAAAGGATGCAGGTGAAGCAGAGGGTTAGATTGATCAATGGAAGGAAACCATGGCCTCTGAATCGTAGCAACTGAATATCAAGGTAGACATTCTTCTGAAGGGTCTTGGTTTTCAGGGTCCCCTAGCTCCACCACTAGTAGTGAACTAGTTGTCGACTGCTGATATCTTGCGCCAAGGACATGTCCTTGACCTCTCGTGCATTTCATTATAGTGGTCTCTGTCGTGGATATCTTTCAAGGAAAATTTTAGGGGAGAAATTTAGCCCATGGGCTATTTTCCCAGTTTATTTTTCAAAAAACAATTCACCAATTTGCATTTTTTGAATCCTGTTTCACCCAATTTTGATGGGGTAGTAAAATTTTTTCACTCTAAAAATAGCCAAATTATTATATAAACTACATAAAATCCGTGTAAATTGAAATATTTTTAGAAAAATATCACCAAATAGTTTATAATTGACATTTTCAGAATTGGTAAGATTCACCAAGGTTTGTACACTTTAAAAAAAAGTATGGATGCTTAAAATTCTCCCTGAACTATCTTTCAATGTTTATGTCGCTATGGGAATTATAGGCCAAGATATGGAAGACTCTCTATGTTATTTTGGACTAGTTTCAGTGGTTGATAGTAGTTTTGTTAAGCAGTTAGGAGTGAATATGATCTTTGTCCCAGGTTAGCGGAGGTATACAATGTAATAGGGTGTTTGGTTTAAAGAGTCTATCATATTTGGTTTTGGATGAAGGGCCAGGTAGTTACTGTTTCATCAATAAGAGGCCTATGTGTTTAGTTTTCAATTTTCTCTCTTTGATATAAATAAAAAAGGAAAACTTCTTACTTAGAAAAAAAAACTTGATTTCCCATCCATGGTGCCACCTTCTTCTCCTAGTTCCACTAATTCTTTATTCCATTATTCATTACTGAAATCAATCAGTTTTTTTTATCCTCCATCGCATCCTTCAGAGCTAGAAAATTTAAGTTTGTGATCAAGCATTCTGGACCAGGGGGGAATTCAACCATTGAAACTTTTGGGGATGGATTTAAACAAGTGTATTATAGAATGGACATAAGATAGTTTTTATCATCCTGCAACCACTGTTGTTTTTTCCATCTACCTTGCAATGAGCTCCAATGTTGTTAAACATTGTAAATTGAGTCCATGTAATTGAATTTTCATGGCCTAGATAATGACCTCCACATCCTCATCCAAATAACCCTAATCTTATTTCCCTTCTCCCCTCGATGTCGTGCTTCCTTTTCTTTTCTTTTCCATGTTATTTGATAAATAACCTTCCCAATTACAAAATCGAGCACCTTAGCACCTTCCCCACATGATTCCTTCAAATTTAAATTGAGAGCCTCCTTTAGTATTTCTCTCTTGTGGATTCCCTAAATAATTTAATAAGAATGTCATTTCCCTATCTTGTGTAGGACATACAATCTAATAATGGCATCCACCCCAAGGAATTATCCTATATATTATGAGGATTCCAAATTCATCCTTGCACAATTCATCACCTTCCCAATTCACAAAACGTGAGGCTTACGCCATAATGCATTAACCTTGATAATTTGCACAAGGAAATGACAAATAAGTATGCTACAGAATTTGTCCCTCTTATAAAAAAATTGATGACAGTAAATGGTGAAGGAAAAGTCACCATGATTCAGGATTAAATGAGTTCCAAGTGTCTCTTCATAGCAATTATTGTTCCTACAGCGGTTCCACATACCATTGATATGAAACAAAAATCCTCGTATGTCCCATGTGAATTTTCAATTGGGACTGTCACTTCACCTCCGTGTGAAATTAATTTTTGGTACCATTGTATCCATTCAAGGGATAGGGTGAAAGGACATGATCGGGTTGTTTTGATCAACTCATACATTATTGTTCCCATGGATATGATAAACGATGAGCGTACCACATGCATGCACTTCAATATAGATTCTTCTAAAAATACAGGAAATTATCATGTCCTTTGGAATGAATTAGTTATTAAGATATTTATTACTATCCTCGAGTCTCCCATAATAATATAAGATTCAATTCCTTCCTTTATTTCTATACAGAGACCTTGAAGAAGAGAAAATGTATCTGCTTGGTTGTTGGAAGAAATTCCTAAACTCTAGGATAATTGAATTTTGATGTGCCCTCCTAGGGAAAGAATCTCTCCTCCCGCACCTACCACCTTGGGGTTTCCTTTTGAGGGACCATAAAAGCAAACAATGTGGTGTGATTGAGTAGATTTCAAGACCTCACACTCTTGGGGTGTTATATGAAGCTGCTAATTTGATCTTGGGATAGATCTAAAGGGGAAAGAGGGAGTGATCCAAATTTATGTGAGAAAAAAAATGAAAGAGAATACACGCACACACACACATATATATATATATGGAAATAAACACAGTGATATAGTAAACTATATTCTATTAAATGAATGAAACATAACAAACTGTAAAACAAAAGCAACTAGAATGGTGGTAGCTGTAATATATATAAGAAGAGATGTGGCGGTTACATTCACCCATAACAAGATGAATACAAAAGGAGGTCAAAGGGAATTTTATCATATATCCATATAGAGGAAGAAACCCTAAACCTAACCCTAGTAGATGGATCGTCATAAATTTTGTGGACCCAAGGTGGTTAGTTTAACAATCAAGTTCTCAGGTCATAACTTTTGCATATGATCTCTGTTTGGGGCGCTCAATCTCCCATTGGAAATGTCTATCCGAGATTTATAAATTTTGACTATGTACAAATGCACACCATTGCCAATCTTTAGGCCCCCAAATCTCCAAAAAAAATTGTTTAGGCCCCCAAAACGATCCCAAATGTTTGGGACCTGAAAAACCGTATAAAATTAAAAGGAAATTGCCAAAATGACAAATTTTTTTGAGCCAATGGAATAGATGGGTGGCCACCTATACCCATCTAAAGCATGGATAATCCTCTAACTTAATGCTAATCCCATGGAACTAGATTCTTTATTCTAATTCTTTGAAGCCTCTTCAATATTATTCCTTCTTAGACTGAGATGTTCATATAACATATGCCTTCCTCTTTCTTCCACCACTGTAGGGGTGGAAGAATCTTTTGAGATAATATTCCTATTCCTAGCAAATATTCAAAGATGTGAATTTTGGAAGACCCATGAAGGAATATCTGGGAGGGCTTTTCTTTGTTATCCTACCATTATAGCATCCCTTCCATCTACTCAATTTTTTTTAGCAGAGTTTGGCCATCTTATTTTATGGTAGATATTTTTGCATGATTGTTTCCAAACCTCTTGGGAAAACAATCAACCCAGGAAAATATTAGTGCAAATTTCTTCTTCTTTTTTTGTAGAGAGGGCCCATGAATCCTCTCCTTCTGATATTTTCACATGTAAGTGGTATTCCATACATTAGTAATCAACAAAAAATCTTTAATTTCAGAAAACCATCAGTTTTCCATACCTTATTACCGTTTCCAACCTTTGGTAGAAGAGTTGACTATGCAAGTAGACATGGATAGACATCCTTCACTGAATATTCTCCTTTCCCCCATCCTCTTGAATATTTGAGATATCTTTCGACTGGAGTGCCACCCCTTAATTTGGAGCATAGAGATTGAAACATATATTTTAAATATTTTGGAAACTCCCCTAGATGCTAACCAACCCAAATACCATCATGCTCGGATGACATGTTACCTAGAGTTTTAATCCCCTGGCCTTAAAACCACAACCTAAGAGGGTCGAAAAAAACATATTGACACCAAGGAGGGTTCCCCATGATACTATCTTTCCATATATGAATTTTCCTTCCATTACCCAAAATCCAAGTTTCCTTACTAGGAAACAATGAGCATGCTGCATTAATTAACTTCTAGATGGGAGAACTGGATTTCCTTATGGGAGGCGAGCCCACACATTTGGGCCTATCAAGGATAAAATATTTATGCATTAAGGCATTATTTCACCATTATTGTTCTCTGGATACTAGTCTCCAAAGGATTTTCTCCCCCATCACTAAGTTGGAGATAGAAGGACCTCGAATACCTAGACCTCCATGAACTTTGGGTGCTCTTACCTTCTTCCAACTAACCAAAAGATTTTTTTGTAGTGGATTTTCCTCCTTCCCACAAGAATTTGTGGATATATCTAGAAATTGGTTCTTTAACATTTATTGGGCCCATAACTAACAAGCAATGAAAGATGGTAAGAGCTAAGATAACTTTCTTAATAAGAACCACTCTACCTGCTAAATTTAACCATTGGGATCCCCAAAATGTTAGTCGCTTCTTTATTTTTTCTAGGATGGGCATCCATTATGCTTTTGGAAAATATTTGTGGAAAATGGTAATTCATAAGTATTTGAATGATTGCCAATTGTCCAAGGGAGAAAATTACAAAATATTTGTTATGGCAGTGACTATTCTTCCGTTGATGTTCCAAACATATTTATAGCTATTTTGCATGTTAATATTTCCTACAGAAACTCCCATAAACTCATGTAGTATTATTTTGAATCTTTGAGTGATGATGCATGAGGAACCTCCTTATAACAAAGTATCATCTGGAAAATGAGAATATATTATTCTCTTCACCCCTAGGATGATTTTTAAACCCAATATGAGCTTCTCCCTCCGTGTGCACTCTGACTGCTTGCTTAGGGATTCCACCATCAAGATGTAAAGAATAGGAGAGAGTGGGTATCCTTGTCTCAAATCCCTAGAAATTATGAATAAGTTTGTGGGCGTTCCATTCACTAGTGGGGAGATCCACAGGTTACTAATTCATGCAACTATCCAAGCTATAATATCTACTCCAAACCAAAATATGGATAACACTACAAAAATAATATTGTGTCTCACTTCATCAATAACCATCCCATTTCCCCCCATTTCTTTTCTTGAGTGGATATCATCCTAAACTAAAATGATATTATCCATCATTTGACTCTTTGCCACAAAACCTCTTTGATTTGGATAAATTGATTTTGGTAGTAGATGCTTAATTCTACTTGCAATGATTTTAGAGACGATCTTGTAATCAACATTGCAAAGTGATATGGGATGAAATATGGAAAATTTTGAAGCATTAGAGTCCTTTGGGGTTAGAGAAAAAAAGAGGAATTAGTGCATCCCCCAATTCTCACTACTTTTTGCACATATTGAATCATTATTTTCAAATCTTGCTCTATAATATCCCAATAGAGAAGATAAAACTGTGGGATGAGCTCAAATCGATGAGCATCCTTATTAGGATTAATCTACATCAAAACTTTGATAATTTTTTCCTATCTAACTAGTTGCATAAGCTCCACATTCTCCTCAGAGATGATAACATTAGGAATTTTTCTGAGCATAGATTTTTGGGCATCTAGATCTCCCCCTTCTTCTTCTAAGTACAAATTTTTATAAAACCATTTGGATTTTTGTTTGATCTAGTTCTTATTCTCTACTTTGGTCCTTTCTACCTTCTTTTTCTCTATTATTTTATTCCTCCATAGCCTATATTTCACTTTCCTATGAAATAATTTGGTGTTTCGGTCCTCATATTTGAGCGAGAGGCTTTTGGATTTCATCCTCCAATTTTGTTCGTCTTTCCTAAGTATCTTTTGGTAGTCTAGAAAGTTTATATTTTCTTCTAAAATTAGGAAGGGGGGGACAATATATGACTCTATGGTGTTCCTTATTTCATCCATCTTAGGAACAAGCTCCCTTGCTTCCCTCTTTGTTAGTTTTCTAAGTTATTTTACTTGGGATCTTTATCTGAAAGAATAAAAAGAACAACAATACATCAAAGATACAAAAGATACACAAGACACATATAATTTCATTGGGGAAACCATAAAGGAGAAAATGCCACAAACTTCCTCAGAATAGTTTTGTCACAAAGATAAGATGACAAGATAGAATAAACCAAGAACAATATTTCTGCATCAACTCTTTGTCCCTCCTATTCCTCTCTCTCCTAATGCGCACATGAGAGAGAAAGTGAAGTGTGTGTGAAAAATGAGGAGGGTTCCTCCCTATTTATGTTCTTCCGTTGAGTTGTTAACTCAACCACTAGGTCGACTAGGTTACTTGTGGCGCTGACCTACCTAAGAATACTCACATACACATTTTCCTTTATTTAACCTGGGGACTATTGCCCCGACTTACAATAGAGGGTACACAATCATGACATTCCCAAAGGAGTAATACACATCCCTGATGGGGGTACACCAATATACAATAGTAATATACATCAGAATATCTTCTAAAGTTACAATTACAAAAACACTCCCTCTTAACTAGGAAGGTATTCTCTCGCCATAGTCATCAATACATCTGGTCATCGTCACCAAGTCATCATTGTTGCTGCTACCATTGTCCTCATCTTTTCCAATCTATCGCATCTATATGCCATAGGAAATTTCTACAAAGCAAATCATTTTTCATGTTGAGTGTAGTCCTAGAACTCATCCAGGCCTTCATCATATCCACTAGCAAGCCATCACATAGGTATAGAATAGGACCATTTTTTACATTGACACTACAATAACCTGCATCTCCTACAGTCTTGTCATCATATCAGATCATCATGTATGTACATCTCATGACCTTCTTTACATTTCCACTGTAATAACCTGTGTTTCCTACCATCATCTCGTCCTATCTAGATCATCATGTAGTACATTCCAGGACCTGTCACCTTCTTTACATTGACACGACAATGACTTGCTTTTCCTACCTTTATCTTTTCATATCCAGATCATCTCTTTTGTCCTGCAAAAAAAAGAAGAAAAAAGATAGAGCACACAGAGCACATCTCAGATATAGACCACCTGCATTCTATCACCATAAGAGTAAGCCAAGATATTTTCACATCATTAAGAAAACCTACAACTTATACTATGGGAGAATTGCCTAGGAGCACACTCAATGCATTACGTCTCTACACTATCTACCTATGTTCTACAAGTAAAGGAGAACCTCCTAGGTGCACCTCTCGTGCTTCATGAACTTATCATATAAACATGGGAACACACACATATATAGATATATATGTAAGGAATGATTATGACCGAACAACTTGATACGCCAAGGATTTTATGTTTCAGGTCAACCTCAAGGACTTATTACATCTGAACAACCTATGTCCAAAATATTTTCCGTTCAGAAAACCTTCAGGGCGTATTACATCCAAGTAACCTGTGTACAACACCATGTCTCTTTTTACACTCGGATAACCCACATGAACTATTACATTCGAATGACCTACGTACCATGCCATGACTCATATTTACATTTGCATAACCCATTTGAGGACTTATTATGTTTGAGTAACCTGTGTATCATGCCAGGACTCGTATTTACACTCAGACAACCTACATGATTGATTGTGTCTGAGCATCCTGCTACACCAGGATCATTTCTGCTTAGACAACCTGTCTCATTTCCCATGTGAGATAGCATGAATCTGTGTCTTCTGGTCTCTCATTATTTCTAGCATAGAAACATATCAGAACTGATTACGTCCTAGGATAACTTTCCAGCTTCACCAGGACTGATTACATTCGAGGAAAACCTACAAGACTGATTACATCTAAGCAACCTGTGATCTTCACCAGGATTTTACATTCAGACAACCTATCTCTGCATATATGATAGAACTCATCACTCCCTCCATTGAGAGGTCTCATTCTGGATCTCACCAAGTCTTTCTCTAAAGTACTCGAACTTCACTTTGTCTATTTCTAGAATAGAATCACATTAGGACTGATTATGTCAAAGGATAACCTACTAGCTTCACCAGGAATGATTACATATGAGTACAACCTACAAGACTGATTACATCCGAGAAACCTATGAACTGCACCAGGACTTTTACATTGGGATAACCTGTATCTCTAGCTATGCTAGAATTCATCACTCCCTCTTTTGAGGGACCTTTGTCTGGATCACATACTAGAGCTTTACTACTCCTCTCTGCATCATACAAAAATGCAATTCATATCAATCAAATCAGATAGTGGGTTTCAAAAACATACTACCTCACAACTAGCCGAGCTAGTAGTGACATATTCTGCCTCAGTTGTACTCATCTCCATCCAAGACTACATCCTACAAAATCAATATATCATACTGGATCTCAAATTGAAGAAGCAACCCAAGGTGTTCTTCTCTTAGTGGTGCTTCCTTCCCAATCTGAATCAACATAATCGTGCAGGTTACTCTTTTGATTCATATCATACTTAATCACATACTCAATTGTACCCTTAGGTACCTCATTACATGCTTTGCAGCAACCAGGTGAACATGTCTCAGATCCGTCAGGAATTGGCTTAGGGTGTTCATAGCAACTGATATGCCTGGTATCTTATTCATCGGCCATATCATGTAACACCTCGGTTTTGATCCCGTTTGCATTAATTCATATGATGTAAATATTATATGGAATCATGACAAGGAGATCAAGGCCAAGGCACTGTCATTTATTAATGTTTGGCATATAGGTGATCGTGGTTGATGCATATGGTTTATGTGCTAAGGCAGGCACGTTTGTAAACATCATGTAAATATGCAAATTAATGAAAAACCCACAGGCAACTATGTCAATGCAACGAAAAAAATGAGGCTGGGGCATGATTTTCCTAAGGATAAGGGGGAGGGAATGTTAACCTTGAACCAGTTTGGGAAAATCCATCAAAACTGTCAACTACCCTTTTTCTTGGATTTCTTCCCAACCATTTAGTTTTGCTAGAATGTGGTTGAGGTAGTTATTGCATGGAAGGGGAAGAGTATAGGACAATTCAAATTGGGAAGTGCACCCAGTTTCAAATGTCATGTTTTTCTTGAATAGAAAAGAAAACACCGGAACTATAATCCAGTTTGAATCACTCATTACATTTTTTGTTTTTGGGATTCATGTTGGAGAGTTGTGGGACATCTTGCTCATTCATCCATCGTTATTCTCCATTCGTGGGCAAGCTCTTCAGCAGTTGAGTTCTTCCTATGTGTATCCTTAGTGTTTTGAGAGTGTTTTTCCCTTAGCGAGACTATGATTACTGTGTTGCAGTGTTATCTTGAACCATAGATTGTATGAGACCCTATTACTCGTGCTTCAGAGTAAAGCCTGTGTTGTGGAGTCTCCCTATGGTTGTTGTGTTGTGCACCCTGGTTTGGGTCTGGACTGTATACAAGACTAGGAGTGGGAGAGACATAGAATGTGCTTGATAAATATAGTGTGGAACCTAAAAATAAGATAAGAGTGCCTGGTGAACCTGCTATGCACATCCTGAAGAGCACTAGAAGGGAAGGTGTAGCCTAAGGGACTATGGAGCAGAGAAGGGGACACTTTCTTGTGTTGGGTGTGTAAGAAGTGAGAAATCCAGGCCAGATAGGTCTTGTGAAGGTGTTCTTAGCTCTATAGATGAGCCCACTATCTTAGCAGATCTTCCTACCCATTGACTTAGAATCCTACTAAACCCAACTGGAGAGATGGATTCGTTGGTAGCTTGATAAACCCATATGTTGGCTTGGCTGTGTCTTGATTAGTTTGACCTTGTGAGTAACCTTTGGCTGGACAGTATGATAAACCCAGTAGTAATATGGCTTGACTGTGTACATTCTGATAAACCCATCTATTGTCTTAACTGGTCCTTAAGGTGAATGATTGGCTTGACTGTGACCAGTCTGTGAAACCCAACTATGATATGGCTTGGCTGAGTGGCCTGTGAAACCAATTTGTTGGTTTGTTTTCCCTTGCATCCTGATAAACCCAACTGTGCTGGCTTAGCTTAGTTTTTTTGCACCCTTGGCTATGTATGAGTCTTCTAGTGTTCCCTTATTCGTTGAGGAAATCATGCCCAGCTCCGGGGTGGCAGTGTTGCTGAGAGATTGATGAGCGCATTTTCCTATGGTTGGGTGGAACGTTGCAGTGACATAGCTAGTTGTGGGACAAGTTCTTCTCAAGATAAGTGTTCTTGTCTATGTTAATATCTATAATTTTATTTCTTGCATTGTAATTTCTTGATGGAATATGATGAATATGTTGGATGTGTTGAATTGATGAATTTTTCCTTTGAATAACTGCAATTATAGGCATCTATGTATGTTTCCTTCAATGCATTATTAAACTAAGTTGCAGGGTTAGAATGCTGGATTGTTGTTGGCCTGGATGGCCAAGTCTGTTCAAAGACTTCGATTAGAAGGTCAAAATTTGAGCACAAACCTTCTTCTGTAATGCTTCATTCCATAGGCGGGATACGGAAGACATATTTTGGCAGATTGGGACCTCTGCAAGTTCCTTTACACAATTCCGTTTCTGCAACTTGCAGGATGCGGGATGCGAAGATGCCTTTTTTTGAATTACGGCTTTCCACAGTTTTTGTTCCGCAACGCACCTTTCCGATGTGGGATGCAGAATACAGGATCGTGGTATCGCGGTTTCCACAATTCTCAATCCCGCAACTTAAGTCTTCCACACCGTTGATTCTTGTGGGACGATTCTTTGTCGTTGATATATTTCTGATGTGGAATGCGGGACATGATATCGCAATTTTTGTAACTTTTCGATCCCGCAACTCGGGCTTTTCAAAGTGTTGATTTTTGCGGTTGGATTATGAGCTGTTGATTTGATTTTAGATGCAGAACCCTTTGTGATACTTGGATTCTTTCACTATTCCTCTCTGTCGTCCGATCTCCTCTGAGATATTTCCTTGCAGATCGTGGAATTGATCAATGGAAGATAGGAGGGAACATGACAATGTTGTAAATGTCAAGAAGTGGTTATGGCCATGCCCTGTGTTTCGGTGAACAGTAAAGGTTCTCAATGAAATTTTTAATTTCGCATGAAATGGGGTATGGGTACGTGACACATCAATGAGCCAATCATCTGATGATACATCATGGCATCAACCAACTCAGATGAAGCATCACTTAGAAGCTTCAAGTTAGATTCCATAGGTGTGGCTATCACCTTGTGGTCTAGCATTTTGACTTTATTCAGAATATCTACTGCATACTTTCCTTGACTAAGGAAAATCCCATCCACATTCTGCCACACATCCATGCCTAAGAAGTAGTGTATCATTTCTAGTTCTTTCATTTTGAACTTGCTGGAAAGTCTCCTCCTTGAATATTCAATGATTTCACCGTCTCCTTTCAGGAACAGGTCATCAACATATAGCAGGAGCATGACTGGTATTTCTCCTTCAACCTTGAAGTAAATGTTGGAATCCACTTTACTCTCAGTAAATCGCAGGCCCATCAGGAAGTTGTCCATCCTGCTGTACCATGTCGAACTTGAGGATCTTCTACAGTCACTCCCTTTGAATTAGAGCATGATTCTCCCTTTTCATTTTGTACTTTATGTATTGAAACATTTTGTACTTGAGTGACAAGTAGCTTCCTCTGCTATTGATATTCTATGTATCCATCTAAGGTCACTGGGTACCAAGATCCTCCTCTATCTTAAACTTTGTTGAAAAGTTCCTCTTATAACCATTTGTGAGCTTCCTCATCCTTTATAGGATTTCATCTTCAACCTTGTAGAAAAGGTTAAGATATTCATCACTCTAAGTGATATTAAATCCCCCCATGTAACTATATGTGCTATCCCATGGGTTCCTTCTGATATCGTACAAGGACTTCTTTAATTTTCACACATGAATCTTCCTGTCATGTGTCTCGACTCCCAGTGGCTTTTCTATGTACACTTCCTCTTCGACTACACCATTCAAGAATGTTATCTTGATATCCAACTGGTGTATATCCCATCTCATACCTGCATGTATGGAACTAATGAAAGTGTACCTCGCAATGGATGCAAATGTATCCTCATAGTTTATGCCTTGTTTCTGTGAGAAGCCTCGTGTTATGAATCTTTCCTTGTATCCCACGATGCTGCCATTTGTTGCATGCTAGATCTTGTAGATCCATATGGAAGACGCTATGGACTTCCCTTCAGGTATCGAAACCACATCCTAGACATCATTCCCCATGATCAACTGGTACTCTTTAGATCAAAGTCTTCTCTTATTTCTCCTTGGCTACTTCTTCATAGCTGGAAGGATCTGCATCAATGATGTCACTCAACTGTGTCATATAACTGGAGTGTGTCTAAGGCCTCTTACTTTCTTTGGAAGTCTTGTCATACTATTCTTTATCTTGGATGATCTCTTGTTCCCAATATGGTCTTCATTTATCGAGGTGGATCTACCTTTCTCTTTATCTTCTTCTAAAGCTCTTTCTTTCACCACGGTGTCCCTGACCCGGGGAGATTCAGGTTCTTCTTCTAAACTATTGTTACTTTTTCTTCAGAATGATATACAATTCAAGTTTAGTTGCATGATTAGAAACATCTCATAGTTTCCAAAACATATTAATAGTGACAAGTATATGTCACACAGTTATGCAACTATCTTATCCAATGCTACAACATTCATCTATATCCAGTACACATACAATTCCTTCTAGATTCCTTCAACCCCAATGTTATTAAGAGTGTGTACTACTCCTAATATGTCAAAAAAGAGGTTTCAATATAGATAAGTAGCAATGGAATGTTTTATATCATCATTGACTTCTCCCATCATGTGTAATTCAATAGCATCAACACAAACACTCAAACATGCATAATACATCAACTGAATATAAACAAGTGCACAACCAAACACTATCATGAAATGACAATTGAACACTTATCTTTGTTTTTTTGGTGGGTAGACTCCTTCTTGGTCCTTATGTCCATGAAAGAATAACTGGAGTATTCTGCTTCATCATATTCTTCATTAACAACTACATCATTTCTCATCCAAATGCTGAGATGGATAAGAGGTTCTTCATGAGTTGAATCCTTCTGGATTAAAGTACATATTCCTCATAACTTGAGGAATCTTCTCTTCATTCTTTGAATCATGAGAGATTGATATTTAATGGAATCTGAAAGGATTCTCTTAGCTCTAGCCTTAGCCTCATCTCCCTCAGGCTCTTAGAAATTCCTTATTGATATATTGATCCAAGTCATTTTCTTCAAGGATTAGGGAGGTCCAATGCTTCCATGATCATAAGTTTTCAGCTTCACCAATATTATCATCAATATAGGTGTGATGAGTCATTTGGAAATGAGAACCATAAATGGAAATAACAATGATTTAGATCTTACAGATTTGAGGTGTTCGACCTGGTTCCAGAGCTTGATGATCTAGGGTTTGTCAGACAAACCCTAATTCTCCAAACTTGGAATTTTGAACTTGTGATTGGATAGAAGGACACACCTATTCAAGGAGAGTTTTCCAATGTACTCCTTTTCTGAAAATAGTGGTGGATTGCTCCCAGAACAGGAAACCCTAATTTAAGGAATTTCTTCTGCAGAAATGTCTGATATTGATTCTGTTGTATCCCCAAAGTTTTGTCTCCTCACAATATGAAAATTAGCACTGAGGTATCCTTATTAGTATTATGTCTAACACCACAGGTTATAGTAGAATTGGATTATCTATTGGGACTTATGTTTAGTTTCCCAAGGTGACTGTTATGAGGACTATTCATTATAGCTAACTTGTACATATTTCCACATGTCACTGTTTCACATTCTGGGTCTAAAAAAATGAACACAGAAACTAGAGTCTGTTCCCTACTTGAAACATCTTGAAAATTTTCATTTGCACCTTCCTATCTCGAGATATAGCAATTATCCCTAGGTCATATGTTTATGAGTGTACTCTAGAGGAGGTTGGAACCTTGATTCGGAGGAATCATATCTCCTGAAGTATAACAAGTATGAGGCTGAAAATTTTACACAAGGTACAACAAGATTTAATATTCGGCCTATAAACATTCGACTCCTAAGCCTTCTCCAATCATGAGCTATAGATAAAGTTCCAATATGACTAGACTTACACTTCTAGTGTTTTCAAGCATGAAACCCTAATTTCCAGTAGCTTCCATTGTAGTTGTATTTCGGTTGTACAGTGCCTTCTTTCATAGTGGCTCTAATACCATGCTAGTTTTTCTAATTTATTTTACTTAGGATATTTATCTGAAAGAATAACAAGACACATAGATTTTCATTGGGGAAACCATAAAGGAGAAAACCTCACAAGCTTCCTCAAAATAGTTCTATCACAAATATAAGATGAAAAGATAGAGTAACCCAAGAAAAATATGTCTACAACAACTCTTTGTCCCTCCTCTTCCTCTCTCTCCTAAGGCACACATGAGAGAGAAAGTGAAGTGTATGTGACAAATGAGGAGGGAGCCTCCCTATTTATATTCTTTCGTTGAGTTGTTAACTCAACCCCTAGGTTGACCAGGTTACTTATGGGGTCGACCTACCTAAGAATACTCACAAATACATTTTCCTTTATTTAACTTGGGGACTATTTTCCTGACTTACAATAGAGGGTTTACCTCAGTGACCATACACAATGATGACATCCCCAAAGGAGGAACACATATCCCCAATGGGGGTACAATAATATACATCAAAATAGCTTCCGAAGTTACAATACAATAACACTCTTGTCGTGCTCCTCTTTTATTTTCACCCATTCTCTTATGGCACTTTTGTTGTTTATGAGTTCTTTCTCCCAAATGGAGATTGGAGATCCCATAATCTAAGGTTCTTAAGACTTAGATATTTTTTGCAAGGAAGGAGGGGTGTTGGGATCATTGTGGGTTGAATATGAAAGGAATAGGGCCAATATTTTATTGTTGCTTCATTTCTAAGACTATTGTTCTATTATTCAAGCCCTCCCATGGAAGAATACATAAGCTTAGAGTGTTTTGTTCTTCGATAATGCTGCTGATGAGAAATATGTCAAGTTTGGAAACGATATTCCCAGCTCCTATTCTCCAATTTATTGACCAATTTATGATTTGGAATACAGTAAAACAAGTTCATAAATAAAGTACTCCATATTCTCTTTTCTCTTCTCTTGGACAATGTTGCCCCACTTGTTTTTTGCTGCACTAAATTAGGTATTAAAGTCCCCCGCTACAATGAGGGGGGAATTATCTATCCTACTTGGAGGTTCAAGGAACTCTAACACTCTCATCTCTCATGATAAATGGAAGGAATATATACATTAAAATTAGAGAAATATGTGTCAATAGGAAGGTGGTTCAGACTTACCTAGATCCACTTATTTGTGTAGTTTAAATCTTCCAAATTGAATCATCTTTTGTTCCAGAGTGTACAGATGCCCCCTGACGCTCCTGTAGAGATAACAATGACCCTATAAATAGCATGCCAAATGTACTTTCTATCCTTTAGAACTTCATAGTCTTGCATTTTTATTTCCCGAAAAAGTAGGATATGAGGTGTTCTTTGCTAACCAAATTCCTTATCAATTCTTTTTTTATCTGCTCCCCATGCCTCTACAATTAGAGGAAACTATATTAATTATTTAGGAAAGTTTTTTTTAAACCACCATTTAGGAGGGACCAATCCACACTAACTTTTGGAAAGTCCTTTCCTATTTTCTTGTGTGACTGTCTATTATGGATTGCTTCCCTCTTTTGATTATTCAACTTTGTCCCAATTTTTTTCCACAAGGGAGGGGGGTTGATATAATTCAAGGTCCATTTCCAACTCCTCACTCTCCTTGGAGTCCTAATATTCCTGAGTTCTAGGCTCAGGGGGATTTTTAAAGTGGATCCTACCTTGGTATAATGGGCTTGATCCTCTTTCCTTGATGCACTTTGTGTTCCTCCTCTTGCTCTAACATATATTAATATCAATTACTTGATGAAATATTACTCCTTTTCTTTCCTTGGGAGGGAGAAGCTTGATTTTCCTCCGAATTTCCCATTTCAGAGTACCCTTTAGCATGTAGTAATTTCTCAGGTTTCTTTCCTTTCTTGGTTTCTTGTTTTTTCTTGTTGGGTTGTTGCCAATGCATATTAGCTTCACTCTCTTGGGAATCCAATGGAGGCTTAGGGATTTTCAAACCTTGCGTTTAAATGGAAGTTTCTCATAATCCATTTGTTGTAGATAGGACCAATTGTCTAGATTAATATTGATAGTTTCCAAGAACCCTTTTTTCTAAGTTAACTTCTACACAAATTATTTCACAATCTTGAATTCCATCCTTTGTTTCAGATTTATATATGTATTTTCCCAGAGAGTTCCCTATTGCTTGTAAGGTCTCTTCATTCCAACAATGTAAAGGGAGAAAGGGGAGCCGAACCTAGACCAAAACTACATAGGGAATGTCATTCTTGGGATTAAAGTCTTGTGTCCAATGATTTATATACATCCCTCTAGCATCCATAAAGTATGGACCATTTCTGAATATCAAGTCCCTATCCTCTTTTTCCCGAAACAGAAAGACAAAGAATCCCCTTTCACATAAAGAATGTGATATCCCTCCTTTTTGTAGGGGTTTCAAATTTTTATCTACCCGTAATTCAACCGACTTTGGGGATGGGAAATTTCACATGAATTGACCAATCAGACCATTTTTTTCCAAACATAGATCCAAATATATAGACCCAACCTGAATCGAGACATATGGGGTCTCTTCTAGCCTTTTCACAAAATGAGAAGATTCAGATTTACGCTGAGGGGTTAGCTTTGAAATAATCATATCAAGGTTTTTTCCTCGGGACAAGGAGGGGAAACCCCCATCTAAAGGAGCCATACCTAGCTGAGCCCCGCAATGTGAGAAATATAGAGTTGAAGAATGAAAACCCTAGGCTATTGCATGCTCAAAAGGTATTATATTAATGATATTTCACAAATTTATTCTTAAATACTTTTATTGCACTTTTTATTAATATTGAAAAAATTAAGTTGTATAATAATTAAATATAGGAAAAGTATTATTCCTTCCGGAAAAACCCTACAACAACTTATCTTACTGCAGAAATCTACAAACTGAAACATCTTGCATATTAAATCATGAAAACAATCCTAAATCATTGTTGATTAGTTTTTTAAATCAAGTTGTTTTATTATATATTTTTGGTAAATCATATATATATATATATATATATATATATATATATATATATATCATGATTATTAAAATAATAATTGCTCNCTTCTCATTCGAGGTGAAAATACATACAATCCTTAGGTTCTCTTAACACAAGAAAACTAAATGAGTCTTGTTAACTCTATCATCACTTGGTTCAATCCCTTCCTCATTATTTGTTCAACGTGGCATAGTTTGGTGGTATTCAACAAACACCACATTTCACATCCATCTTAAAAAAGAGATATGTTCTTATGCAAGCCCCTTCATCATCATTTGTTCAGACAAACATAGTTTGGTAATATACAAGAAAATGCATATTTGGGATCCATCTTATATAATTGCCAGAGAATCGTTGAACACCTAAGGCAATTTATACCCCACTTGAACACCTAAGGCAATTTATAAAACAAAGCGGATAATTCCTCGAGGTTATTTGTGCCTCGATCCAACACAACTTTGCACAAGTGGAAATGGAAATCAAATAATGAAGAGAGAAACTAATACCAACAAGGGTGGTCATCCCTTGGCATTCCCCATCAAAGTAGATTTAGGGTATTTCTTATGGTGTATTGGTGGGTGCACAATCCTTCAATAAAGAAAAGGGTTGAGGGTGGGTATATAGATATTTAATTATTAATTATTAATATAATTAAATTACTAATTATTATTTAAATAACTATAATTAATACTTCACATAATATCAACACGAAAATTGGCATAGTACAACTGATACAATGACAATGCTACAGTACTAGATTCACATGTTAAATCAAATAGTTTGACACCATGTTTGATGAAATACATGATGCATTAGTAAACATACAATGCATAATGTGATGCTAATGCAACTCAAGCTGAAGCACCTATCAAAATAATCAAAATTAATACAACCTAAATCGATGCTAAATCATTGTAAATGGAGATATGCAATTCTTAGATATATGCAATAGAAACACCAACTTGAGCATGCATCAATATTAGTGACAAAAATACTACTTTTTTTTACAAAATTGTGACACAAAGTATAGCCCCCAAATGTGTCATTCACTTGCATCATGGAACCATAGTATAAATTTTAAAAATTAAACTACTAATTAGCAATGATAATGGTGACATTACGACAATGTGTTGTGGTGCTACAATGCTTAAATGTTAGGATAAACAAAATAATAAATTTGTAAAAGACACATGCCAATTTTACAATGGCATAAATGATATTTTTTAAAACACAAAAAATAATTATAAATCATGTTTTATTGATTTTTAAAATCAATTTTGTTGGCAGATGATTTTGGTGCGAAACAAGAAGAAAGGTGCGCAAGGCGAAGAAGTTGACAAAGAGTTGGCTTGGTCATATTTCGTTGTTTTTGGTCATTATTTTGTAGTTTTTGGTCCAATTCAGTTAGAGAGTCAGTTAAATTGGACCATTTTGCAAAAGACACAAGCCTATTTATAGAAGTAGGAATGTAGTAGGAAGAGAGGCATGTTTTTATGGATATACAGAGCACGATTGTATGTGTGATGATCTTCTTGACCTCTGCAGAAGATCAATCTGTGTTTTGTTCTTTGTCACAACTGTGAGGATGGTTTCTAGGAATCTGTTTTGAAGTGCAAAGTAATATGACATGAACAGATGTTGATGGAAACTATGTGTCTTGTGTCTTTCTGCTTTTGCTATTTAAAATGATGTGATATGAATAACTCAATGCTGCAATATGGTTGTTATCCTTGAATGATGCGATGCCTCTGTGTTCTAAATGGTTTCATACTTATTGATCTTTTCATGAGTAAACATAATGATGTGATTTAATGTACCGATGCGATCTAGATGGTTTCTGATATGAATAAATAATAATGAGAACCCATGCCTGAATCTCTAAGTAATGTTGTGATAGATGAATAGTATATGCAAAAGATCCTCCTTCTTACTGTGGAAATGTGGTTCCGACATTTCTCCCTCGAACATCTTGGGTGATACTTCATTTGCTTCACTGGTGTAGTTGGATAGGGTGAAACCTGTCTTGGACGTTGGTGCTCAGGGAGATTGTTCTGTTTAGGGGTATCGATAGAGTGTGAACCCTTGTCAACAGATCTATGTCAACAAATGGTTTTGTTGTTGGGGCCATAGTGCGAGGAAGAGGAGGATATGTTGTGGCATCCTATGAGACCGAGAGATTCAGGATTGGTTTGATCAGAAGGCTCGAGAATTCGTAGCGGAAGAAAATTCAAGTACCAAGATAAAGGACGGAGAGTGGTTGGGAAGGAATATGTACTATAATATCCATGAATATTTCTTCGTGGAGTTTCCAATTATCTTGTACGAGTGGTTGGCACAAATGACCTATTGAAAGACAAATTTTCAAGGATGCGAACTTACTTGTTGGACCCCTGAACTGATCCAGTAACTAAATGAAGTAGATAAAAAGGCATCGAGGGTTGTGGAAGTGTGGCTCAACGACATTGTGTAAGGATACATCACTGAGTTCGTGGTCAACATGGTCAAGTATTATAGCAGCACGAAATGAGAATTCTTCAAAGGACCAAGAGGTAGGTTTCTATTATCTTTTCAATTGTGGATTAAAATGCTTATCTGTGAAAAGGGCATACTGAAGATGAACTCCAAAGGGTAAAGATCTACTGTGTGGAGGTTGCGGGTACTATGAAGACGAGGATTGGATGGAATGATACGGGGTATATGGATGGGAGTTATGACAAAATTGTGAGGGAAGTCGAGGAAGAGTGTGGTATTTTGCGAAATAAGGTAAGGTTTCGGAAAAAGAAGAGGTAGAGGACCGAGGAGAGTCCTGTCGTGACTGGAACAAGAAGCTATGAGAGAACATCACAAGGGACTAAGAGACCCTACAGTGATGAAGGAGACGACTAGGCTATGCCTGAGCCTGAGAAAAGACCAATATAGAACAACAACATACCTACACCTCCATGCACTACACCACAGTCAGGAAGAAACACTAGCTCAACACACTAGTACAAAATGAGAAATTAATGACTAAAAAAATGACTAAAATCAGGCTAAAATGACTATTTTTTAGTCCGCGACTAAAAGTAGCTAATTTTCACTATCTTATAGCTTGATTAACTTAGTCATTAATAGCTTGACTTATTAATCATTGATTTAGTCATTGATTTAGTCACAGATTTAGTTATTGATTTATTCACTGATTGAAATAATTAATGACCAAATATATGACTAAATAAACTACTATATGATAACATATTAATGACTAAGCTAAATATGACTAAAATACAAGAAATTAGATACTAATAGTCATATATATGGGAATTTAGCTGTTATTGTACTCACAAATTTATGATAGGGCATGGAGGAATCGAACCACCAACCTCCTGCCTATAATTAGACAGTTGCTCTACCATTGAGCTAACACCCTTTAAGAAGTTGTTATTGCTTGACAATGATGATATTCAAACAAATTTTGCATCATTCAAGCATACAAAATAATGACTATCAAGTTATTAAGTATGGAATTGGGTCAACACAGTTACAGACTTAAAAATGACAATTTTTACATCCAAAATCATGTGTTTCACTTCAAACCTTGGGATTGAAATCTTTGAAGCCATGGAAGAAGGAGATAAACATGTTATCGTACAAAGAGTTTCTGTAGCATTAGTATGTACTTTAGGGGAATTTTTCTTTGCAATATAGATAACAAACTAAATTAGTAAACAAACTTGACTCTCTTAACCCAAAAAATATATTAACAACAAACTAAATCACAAACATAACAGAGAATCTGAGATTTGAATGACTAGAAAGAAATAAAGAATGATTCAATTATTGTCTACTGGAATCCAAAAAGGAGCTAATGGGACTGTTAATCACATCACTATAATCCATATATATACACACTGAAGACTCCAGTGATATAGTGCATAGCACATATACACTTGTTTCCTTCTGGAGGAAGGACCTAAGAATCCAAGACTAGCTACACTCATCCAACATACTTACAGGTGAACTCTACTTGTCTACAATCATTTCAAGCAAGTTAGTATTAGCTAGGAATTGAATTAATAGAATCAACAGTATAAAATCTAGACGAATTAAAATCTATATATAAAGTGAAGATCATAATTAGACACATATTTTGAACTCAAATTAGAACACCTTCTCTAATAATAAAACAAAGAAGTAAACATTAACATTTTCAGTAGAATATGACAACATTGATATTTGTAGCAAACTAAATAAACAAGGATATTGCAACAAACTATTGAATAAATGATTGCAAAATATCACAATAAAAAGATGTATGCTAGATAGCAATGTACAAATTACATAATTATTACTATTACAACTTACCAGTAACTAGTATTTATGATAAACTAATTCCTGAGAGCTATGTACAATCTTCCCTATATGGCATATCCATTAATGTCCCTATCTGGCGGGGATCCCGACTTGTTGACTTGGAAAAAAATTAGGAAATGGTGGACAATGCATCCAAAAAAATATAATATTCATTCTTTTCCAATAAATTTAAGATATAGACTTAAAACATCATCAGAGAATATCATTTCCATGCATGTAATCTTAGTTTTTGTCAAAGGGTCAATAGTCATAATTAAAGAGCCCAAGAAAAATTACATTTTGAACAACAAATATAGACATATATAATGTTAACGCCCTTCACCCTTTCTACTTACCCTAGTACTGGGTCCTCATCGCTAAGCAATAAAAAAAAATCATGGCATTCAACAAAGATTATTCTAGAATTCAAGATGGAGAGTTAATACCCTTTATGGAAGAAATAAGAAATACATCCAGTGTACTATCAACTTTAATAGAATCTTTCGTTTCCCTTGACTGCTAACCAGGTTCATTGAACATCTGAACCTTTACTCAAGTTAGGCTTGAGATATTGGCTATACAACTAGACAGGAAATGAATGGGCACAACTTAAATTTGCAGAAGGTTTCAAGTATTCCAAAGCCTGATTTCTTCCCCTTTTAACAATTCTTATATCATGTAGGCTCTACATCTATGAACAACTTTATATATGTTTTCTAATAGAAACGCCATACATTGCTGTTGGTGGCCCTGCTAAGATTGCATAATGATAGATCCTTTTGGATCTACTTGGGGAATAGAAAGTAAATTCCCATTATTGGCTTGATGCCTATGATTTTGATGTCAACATAATGACCTTGTAAATGATGAGAGATGACACAACAAATTCATAGTTATTTTATAAGTTGCAACTAGCTGAACCAAAATATGGATTCAGCAAGCTCTGCTCTGATTGACTAGAATACCAACTCTGGAAATTGATATGTTAACTCTGAGTTGGAGGTTTAACTTCTAAAGTAGTGAATGGAGGAGTTTGGGGTTGTGGAGAACCCTCCTCACCAAGACCAAACTTAGAAGGATTGAGTTTTCCAACTTCATCCCACAAAGAATTTTCTTTTAAGAGTCAAGGAACAATACCTAAAATGAAAGCATGCATTAAATGGAAGTAAATAAACAAGTATTAAGCATATGTCAAGGATACACTCAGTTCTGCACATGTTTGTGATGCCAATCCTAGGGTTCAATAGAATCTAGTAAATCAACATCAGTATGCCACACCACAAGAGTAAATCAACAGAAATAAGTTACTTGCTTAACAAAAAATTCTAGTTGTGATGCAATGAAAGCTTCCCACAAGAAAATCACATTGACATCTGCTAGAAATATCGTCATGATTCCACCGACAAAGTCTTGAGCACTACCTAGATCTGAACACTAAATGTCATGATCTTGTTGCTCCATATCAGTTGAAGCTGCAACTTCTTGGATCATAGGAATAGATGGATTTTCTGCAGGGAAAGGTGTAGATGAGGAAGGATCCATTGGAACATCAGCTGTATTCATCTCCTTAAACTTATCCTCAAATTGACTGCATGCTAGTTCAATGCAAAGACAAAGATCACAACAGTTACCCTGATTCAAAAATTTACCAAGGAAAATTATTTCCCATCATTCCTCTCTAAACAATAATCAAGCTAATAGGAATAGTTAGACCCTCGTCGTTTACTTAATTTAATGGAAGTTTACTTTCAAGAACCTACAAGAAAACACATAAAACAAAGGAAAAATATTCTTCATGTTATACTATACATCCTACAAGTGCAACCTACAAAAGTCTTGAACAATCTGCTAAATAAATACATGGCTATAAGTGGTACAATAGTTTAGTCTAAGAAAGGAAAGAGAAAATTTACCCTATAGAGAAAAATCGTTAGTGTCAAACAAAGAGTTGATTTTAGGACAAGAGAAGGGTGATCCTTTGTTTTACTAAACAGTTCATTTTAACAAACAGTTAGAATTTTCATCCAAAAATACACATCAAATCACCTTTAAAGTTGTCATCCAAGAAGAAGATGGAACTGTAATAACTCGGTTCCCTCCTAAACATCATATCTCTCATAGATTTGAGCATGGTGGACCATCCCTTTCTGTAAATACTAATGTACATCCTCCAACTAGACCTCCTCCTTTTCCATCTCATCTTGCAGATTCTTTCAACCCTGTAGCAAACCAAGATTTAATTTGTCTCCTTCTTAAACAACAAGAATAAAAGATATCCAGGCTCATCTCTTCACAAATGCATAATTTTGTGCCTGCCTACAATATTTTACCTCCAATAAAGGTTGACGAGCAAAGTCCTTACCAAAATCCTGCACAAAGTATACCTGGAACTCCTGAACTCTAGTTTCCTAGAGCTCCAATCTGTCAACATCCAAACTGCTCTTCGGGACTTCGTCATGAAACAAAACCTCCTTCTTTCCATGGCCCAAATGATTTTAATATGATCATATTCTATGAAGGGACATCACAAGAGAAAATAAAGTTTGGCTCACAATCTTCATATTTCTCTACTTCAAATGATAATAATTTCAATATGCACCAAGAAATTCTGGTAGAAATCGAGATACAAAGAAAGGTAAAGAAAAGGCCAGGAATTGGCTTTAATACCGAAATTGTTCCCACTTGGAGAACATATGTAAGTATTCCTGTACATATTGCATAACCTTCTGATGAAGATATCAGAATATTTTTACAAGTTATGAATGGTATATCTCCATTTGATTATGATGACCAAGTGGCATATATGATGATGAATTAAACTGTCTCTCAAACATAGAAGAAATAAAAGCTAAAACAACTTTAGATAAAAAGAATTGGATTGCATATATGAAAGAGATGAACAGCTGGTGTTCATTCTATGCTTTTCCATATCCAGAGACTGCAGATAAAAATGTTTCTCTCATTAGTTCTCCTATTTATCTCTTCCTAGAGAAAATAGTAAAAATGGCATCCATGTCAAATAAAGTCACCAAATTAGATTGCAGAGCACAAGCAAAAAGAAAGATTGATGCAGAAATCCAAATAATGATTGAATCTTTCAACAATATTAATATGATGAGTGGTGAATTAGAGTTCCCTAAACCTCCAGAAAATAAACATAGATTAGAACTTATTGATGGTTGTTATATGGAAACTACACATGATATTCCACCTTGGAAGAATATCATTTTAAGAGAAGTAGATGAGAAGTATAAGTTGATCCATGTCCAAATTGATACAATAGGAATTTCAAATCAATATGTTGTTTCTTCCTGCAATTGGACAAATATAGCCTTAAACAAACTTGAAGTTCATTGGAAAAAAATGTCAAATAGAAACAATAACAACATCACTAATACTAGGCAAAAGTGTATTGACCTAGAAAGAAAGTTTAAGATCTTTGATCTTACTCAAGAAAATGGTTTTTGCCAGTGTACTGAAAATTTTCAAAAGATTGGTGAAAATAATCAGATGTCTGTTTCGGGTTTGAATAATTGTGGTACTGATATAGAAACTTTAGTCAAAGAATTCGGTAAAGTTAATGCTTCTACTGCAAAATTGATTATAGTCTAAATACGATTGATTCAGCCTATAATGAACTCAAAGAAGAACAAAAGAAACAAAGACAAGCAATGGAAAAGGTTGATTTTGCCATTAGAAAAAAAACCCTATTTCTCGTTCTTCTTCTCATATGCCTCCAAACTACTCAAGCTTCCAAGAACCAAAAATATCTAGCCCTTTTACTTTCACTCAGCTAGATCCTTCCTCTTTCCAAATTCCAACTTTCTCTTAGCCACAAAATCCTTTGTTGTTTCCTTCTAAACCAATAGAAATTCCTTTCAACTTCCAATATATGCCTTTCACTATGCCATACTCAAAGGACAATGTTAAGGGTCCTAAATTTGATCAAGAAAAGTTTAATAAAAAATCAAGCAGTGATAGTGAAAGACTATACATGTCAAGTTTAATGGGAGAAATTTCAGATGATGAAAAGGATAAAGATAAAGGTAGACCTTTGAATACCTTTGGCATTTCTGATGAAATACCTTCTGATGAAGAATGTTCAATTCCTACTGTTGAACCTCAAGATCCTCCGTCATAAAGTTTGAATTTTGTTACAAACCATAAGAAATGGAATTCTTCCCCATATTTTTATGATCATGCAGGAAATACATATCATAAAGGATGGAATGCAACAAGTGTGTATTCATGGAATTTAGATGGTTGTTCAAAACAAGAAATTAAAACTCTTGTTAATTCCATGATGGTCTGTTATAGAACGTATGTATCTTATGACACCAATCCAGTTAATTCCTGCAGAAAGCTAATGGCTGGCTTTGAAGGCACATTACAGAATTGGCTCTATGCAAAACAAAAAGAAGATCCTAATCTGATGAATTTTTGGGAAATTATGTTTCTCATTAAAAAAAATGGAGTTGCAATTCTTGACTCACAGGGTAATAATCAGAACAACATGTTTGGTTGCATGTTACATTATATTCTTGAAATTTTTGTTGGGTATACTACTGCTGACAAATAGATTCAAGCCATGTTTTTGTCTAAAATGAAATGTAATGACTTGACAAACTTTGAATTTCATTTTACTGAAGTTCTCACCATACTTGTTATACTTGATGATCCATTTGATCCTAAATGGAAATTGCCATTTCTTGCTACTCTTCCAAATTGGTTTGCAAAGAAAGTCACTAAGGTTTTTCCTGATGACATGACTAAATATTCTTAGGGAGTTATAAGGCGAGGAGTGATTGGTGAGATTGTTTCTACTTGCAACCAAATGAAGATGGCCTAAGCTACTTTAGAATCCTCCAAAGTCCATAGCTACAATAAATTGTGCAAGCAATACCATATTGCTACTAGTTCTACTTCCAAGCCAAGAACGAAGAAGCATCATGAAAGTTCTTCGCCTCCTACGTCAAAATTTCAGGGGAGGAGGAGACATGCTTCAAGAAAAAGAATTATGCACAAAATGGACCCTCAGTTTAAAAGAACGGAACTATTTACTGCTCCAAAAGGAAATTCTCAAAAGAAAGCCACAATCTGTTATAGATGTGTATCTCATCATGGTTAGATAGCTCCAAACTATCCAACTCTGAAGAAGTCGTCAAGACAAGATAAAGAGGGTAAGAAAAAGACTCAAGTCTTTTACAGGAATAAACAAGGAAAAATCAATGTCCTAGATATTCCTGATGATTTTTATCAAATTGAAGAAATTGTTCAGAATGCAAATGATCAAATCTTTGAACAACAACTATATCAACTTCAAGCAGATTCTAGTTCAGAAGAAGAAGATGAATAATATGAAGAATGAACTGATCCAAATTGTATTGCTTGCCAATCTGGATATGAATCATGTGCATGTACTGACCCTGATGTATGTTCATGTAATGTTCTGAATATGTTTAGTCCAGATAAAGGAAAAATATCTCTATCTAAAAAAATATATCCTTATAAGAAACCTTATTGAAGCCATGACTGGAACATCTGATCCTTAGATCAGAACAATGTTGATAGAACAGTTGGATGGAACTGAAAAGACTAATAGAGATAAGAAGCCAAATGATAGAAATCTAGGTATGATTCTTCCTATTGTATCTCTATTCTCTCTTGATGGTATAACTTCTCAATTCTGAAAGAAATATGATGAAAATGAAACAATTCCTAGCACTATTCCTGAAGTGTATAAGGAAATCAAGTTTTTGAAGAATCAAATGAAAGAAATTAGGAATGAATGCAATACCAAACATCACAAGAATTATTCTACTGCTACTGCGTCAAGTTATTTTCAAGGTCTTATACCTCAACCTCATGCTCCAACATATTTTGCTCCAACTAACTTGATAAACCATACTGCACCTTGGAAATTTTCTCCACTGCCTAGTAATCGAGTTATACAACCCATGAATTCTCCTAAAAAACCTCATCCTGAAACTAAGCCTGATGTTGAACCTAGATTTGAATATTCAATCTCTACTGAACCTTCTTTAAATCCTAAAGGGGATATATAATTCAATGTGATTACTCAAATAGATACTGATGTTCCTCATATCGTCAAAATGAAAATCATGTTTGCAGGAAAAATTCAGTATTGGAAAGTTCTTATTGATACAGGTGCACACTACAAGGATGAATGTAATACATCCTTCTCTAGTCCCATACAGTCTCAGACAAGAAATCTCGCTTACATCAGTCAAGACTGCTAATGAAAACTCCAATGCTCCATATGAAACATCTATGAGTGTTTTTCTTACAAAAGATGATGTCTTGAATATTACAACAATCCTTCATCCAAATCTGAATTGTGCTCTTTATTTGGGAACTCCATTCTTGGCCAAAACATTTCCAAATGGTATGGAATACAATCAGCATCAAAAGAAATTGGGTATGTTCTTCCACTATCGATCTTAGAAATGATTTTTTTCCTTTCTTAAGCATTCATTCTTCGAATACTCTTCATAGAATGTAAATATTGCAAGAAAGATTAAGTGAACTTCATATTGTTGCCAAAAATCTGAAAATAAGTGAACAACTGCTTGAGAAAAAGAACATACAGAAAATAAAACATATAGAAACTTCCTTGTTTGAATGTTGTGATGATTTGCCAAATGCTTTCTTGGAAAACCACATAAATGAAGTTTATCTTCCTTTTGTTAAAGGTCACCACATTGTCCCTCACAGAAGCAAAGCCATTGCAATGAGCACAGAGGAGATAAAAAATTGCAAAGAAGAAATTGCCAAGATGTCATCAATAACATTACCTAACTTTGTTGACTATGTTGCATCATCTTTATGGGCATTGCAAACCCGTACATGGATGCATAGCCTACGACACTTCAAGGAAGTTGCATTTAGAAATGAATTATACTAATCAATAACATCAGATTTCTATATACTGGTTAACTCATCTGCTTCGAGCTTCAACATTTCAAACAAGTACTTGATCAATAGAATTTAATATATATTTCTGATTAGATTCTAAACATAAATATTAAATATCAATTTTTCTTATAAAGTAGTTGAAACATTAAATGTGTTCCTAGGCTTGTGACTTGCATCACATCAAAACCATAAAACCAATTCCATGGTTCCCAAGCTTACTCCTTAATATTCCCCTATTAGAATATTTTTAAATCAAAACCACCTTCAACAACTTTATAGATAAGTTTATCAACCTAAGGTGAAATTTACCAAGTATACCCTAAGAGCATGTGGCCATTGATTGAAAAAGCTCTTGCAGCTGGATCTTGAGAATTGGAAAGATACATCTACAAAACTTTGAAGTTCAATATAAAACTTTGAACATCATACCAGAATTTGTTGTAATTTATTGATAAATGCATCTAGTCTTTCTTCAAGGAATTGAATATATCTAGAAAATTATATATTAGTTTCTTCTTGAAGTTTTTTATTTTGTCTTCTTAGATTCTTGTAAATGTTAGGTTTCTAAACATTTTTTGTATACTCAAGTTAAATGAAGTTCCACAGTGTCCAAAGAATATTTTATTGTTCCCTTTGGAATAAGGAATGCCAACATTCTTTCCCAACAATGAAAAAACTAAAAAGGGAAGTACACTATGGAGTTATAAAGGCTAGCACAGGGTTTAGGATGAATTAAAGGTTGCATTGTAGCCTTCTTAGGGATATTAAGGTAAAGACAATTTATTGCGAGAAATTCTTGCTTTACATTTAGAAGACAAATGGATGAATTTGAAATGAGAGCTATAAACAGGCTTGGGTTGGCATACACATTTTCTCAGGAAAATTTATTTTTCATCTTATGATTTGTTTTCTTTCTGATATTTTTCATTATATGAGAAAACACTATGGAAAAGATATGTCAAAATTAAAATACAAGTTTTACTATGGCTTAGAATTCTTATCATGTGAATTGTTTTATTCCTTCTTTTGTTTTTATTTCCATTCCTGATACAATGCTAATTAGGAAGGAGCTTCTTTACTCGCAAAGTAACAAATTGTGTTTAGCATCCTCTTCAATTTTACTGTAAAACTCAGGTAGCCTTAAGGTATATGCTCTCTATGTTCCTTCCATAGTGCTAGGGAAAGTCCATTAAAATGAACCCTATAGGTCTCGGCTAGATGCCATGTGAAATTCCATGTTAAACTGATATAGGAGCTAATTAGTAGTTTTGTCCTAGATTTCATTAGGCATCAGGCTCATAACCCATCAAAGCAAAAACATAGGTTTCACTACCTAATGGATGAACTAGGACCCGACTAAGATCAAAATCTCTATAATTGGCTCTTGATCTAGATGTGTTTTTCAGGATGTGGGCTCGGATGCTACTATCTCTGCTTCTCGTTAAGGGTGTTCAACAGTTGCAAGGATCCCCTTGGTAATGGGAATCAACATGTTCATGATGGATCAACATTGGGATTGGTGTCATAATTGGTGAGTGGACACAAATTACAACTTGGATAGAAGAGATAGAGCAAGGGTGATTCGTGGGTTGAGGGGGGCTACCCAGTGCTATGATTGAGAAATATAAGGCATGTAGCTTATTCTCATAAAGGTTAGGGGTCATGTGGACACTTTCCTTGAGCCAAGAATAATAAGAAAAATCAATATATAATATTTCTACAATTTAACAAATAGCAGCAGATAGCAGTACCAAGCTCTTCCTTAACAAAGTGCAAGAAGAAAATACATCCACCCAACCTTTTTAATGGAGTGCTTTACACCCAACCCAATTATTCAGCTTGCTTCAGCCTGAAATCAGGGATATATCTAGCACTAGGATATTTACCTACCCTCTCTCATAACTCCTACCTCCTTACCTATGATATTAACCTACTTACATGTGATATTAACCTACCTACCTAAGCTTCAATATTATAGCAATATTATCATGAAAAAGATAAAAATTCACAGTAAAAAGGAAACTTAACAACAATTTCAACCTAGCTACATGTGCTTCGATATTATAACCAAGAAAAATTTATCAATTCACAATAAACCAAGAAACTTACCAGGGATTTCGTAAGCGAAGAAGGTGATGTTGACTCTAGAGCTGTAGAATTCGTGGCCTGCCTCTTCAAGAGCCTCCAGGTTCTCTCCAATGATGTTTTATCCATGGGAGTGATGGAAATTAAATACCAAAATTATAAACCCTCAACAATGGTGAATATCCATAAAAATCTCCTCAAATGGTATTGAAGGTGGCCTAATAAATGACAAAAAATTCCACCCAATTCACAAGTGCTTGCCCCTCATAACCCACAAAATCCTCATTGCTTGTAGCCAACAGAAAATATTTGGCACCAACAGTCTATTTGGACAGGCTATTTGGCACCAACGATATGGTTGAGTAGTCATTGACACAATTGGAGGATGTAATCTCCATGGGTTCAGGAGAATTGGTCATCGGCCATGAATGTTGTCAAACAGAGGTGGGTCGAGAGTTGGGTTGATAGCTGCATTTGCATATAGATTTTTTTTGTTTTAGTTATATTTTTTGTTTTATTTTGTTATTTTATTATATAAATTATGGTAATTGGTTATATATTCTATTTTTTTAATAATTTTCATATAATTTGTTTATTTTTATTATTTAGGATTAATATAAAAATTAATTAATTTGTGTTTTATATAAATATAATAATCTGTATTTTTTATAAATATAATATTTGTTTTAATGGTTTTTCTTGTTATAGTATAAGTATATATAATAAAATTGGATCGAGGACGTTGGACGAGAAGAGTTGTGCACATCGTGAATCGGGTGGGTGGTCATGACATCAGATGCAAAATTTACTTGGCCACTAATGAATAAAGGAGGTTTAACTTGATAGTGATAAGGAGAGGTCATCACTGCATTATACGTATCATATTCTGTGAGGTCATGAGGCCTATATTAAGAGGTCAAGGAATCAAAATATTTACTTGAACTCTGAGATGGGGTCGGACCTCTACCTTTATACTGAATATGGATCTCAAACTAGTTATGGGTCAGCACCCCAGTTTAATTATAATTGAGTCTTTGATTGGTTAAAATATTGTTCTGGGTGCTTCCACCGGTTCAATTATTATATATTGGATCAACTGCTACGACGTTTATAGGAACTCATCCTGGTGAAGCTACATCGACTGGTGCATCTAGACGCTTGACGGTCATAGATCATGAATATAGTTATATTGAAGTTAGAAAAGCACCTCAGACATATGGGACTTGCAGGGATTCTTACATTTTCAAAGGATCAACAACTAGCTATGATGCTTCTAGGTATCGATATGGTACTAGTTCTAGTACCTAATTCATAATTGACGTAGGAACCTAATTTTCCTTTGGCACACGCTTAACCGGGTTTGCTTCAATGGTGCAGTAGGGATAAAGATGTTTAAGAGAAAATTCGTGCAATTGCAAAAGTTGGATCTCTGAAGATTGAGGTGCATGGCACCAATATTACTAATAGAAGGTAGATAGTTTACAAAATTTACACTTAATTGTCAAATTTGTAATTTTCCATGACACAATTAAAAATGACTAACATAAATGACTAATTCATATTCTTCTACCTAGTAATTTTTATGTCGTGACTAAATTAGTCATTTTTAACTCTGTCACTTATTATCTAGTCATATTTGTTAACTGGTGACTAAATTAGTCATTACTTTTAGTCGTTTATAGTTGGGTCAATCAAAATTGCTCATATTCAGTAGCAAATCACTTGAAAAACCTGTGGTGACTAGAATTTTTAGTCACTTAGTTGCTAATTCCTCATTTTGTACTAGTGACACCAAATTGTCTGGTATGTCATCAGCACACAAACAATAGCGGATCAGGGAACGTAGGAAGAAGGCCCAAGATGGTGCACGATGATGTGAAATTACCTCTGTTCCATGGGAACGGGACCGAAGATATCGAACAATATTGGTTTCTTTGTGAAGTGGTATGGACTGTAAAGCAAGTCCTAGATGGGGATATTAAGAAGGGTCAGTTGGCAACAACTTTTCAAGGTCACGCATTAGACTGGTACATGAATTTCATGCAAGTTCCAATAGGAAACCCACAAAAGACTTTAGCAGAGATCAGAATGGAGTTGATTGAGGAATTTCAGAAACCCAAATCTGATTCGCAATATATCAAAGAACTTAAAGAAATCAATCAATATCTAAATGAAACGATTTGGGATTTCAATCTATGATTCAAGACACTGATGGAAAAAGTCAGTTTCAGAATGAGCGATGTACACCACAAAGAGTGGTTCATTGCAATGTTAGTACCACATATCCACATGTCGTTGATGCAACAGAATATTGCAACAAAGAGTGACGCTCTAGAGATCGCGATGAAGTTGGAAGCTTCACCAGTCAGAGAAAATGGACTTGGCATGAATCATATCCAAACACAACTGGCGAATCTGACGATCCAATTGCAAGATATCAAGAAGAGAAGAGATATTTGTGAGGAAGTATGGTGTACTCAATGTCACATGGAGGGGCATCATAAGGATCAATGCCCAGATTTCTGAAATTACTTGCTATCAGGAGCTCCAAATCCATTGAATCAAGGTGTCTTACCATGGTGTCAAATCTATAAAACTCATGGAATTTGACACAAAGAATGTGTGTATCTTCAGAAGATGGTATCCATTCTTGTGAATTTGTATTGCACTTTTTTTCATTCAATTGGTCATGAAGACAAGGATTGTCACACTTATGACCTACTCCAGGAAAGGATAGTGGATATGTACTACATGAAGGTAGAAGAACACCGATCGACAGGGAGACCACCACCGCAGCAGCCACCACACGTGGTGCAGCCACAACCATAGTTTGTGTATCCACAACCACAATTTGTAACACCACAGTAGTTTTCTCTGACGCAGCCACACTATAATCAGATGAGTATCTTCTGGAACAACCACAGTATGTTTAGACACAATTGAACCCATTGCAGTAGCAGTAGTTTAATCAACCGCAATATCAACAACAAGGAGGATTTCAAGATAGATTCTGAGTAGGATGAAACTAAGGCTTTGGTCAAGGAGGAGGATGAGGTCGTGGACTTGTGCAATGATAGAATTGTGGGGTATTGGGGCATTATCAATGAGATTTACCAAAATTGCAGTCATAATGTACATATTGTACCACCACAGACCATACAATTGAATATTGTCCACATCTGATTGCAAAATGGAAAGTGAAGATTGTTCCCCCACTGTAGAACTAGAATCATAATGCAAAACAACCTGTGAATCCACCACAAAACCAGAACCAAGGCTCGACAATTGGGAAGATCTCGGTGGAACCCAGGGCTCAACCTGTGGATGTTGGAGTCATTACTCATGGATGTGCGGCAACAGGAGATGATGGTTCGATCCCACAAGTTAGATTGGTGGATCAGAAAAAGGTGCAATTTGATATCGAAATTGAGAGGGATACCTTCTTTGAAGCACATGACACTATGAGAAGAGATCCGGGTAAGTTTCCTATTTATGAAATTTCGTCTGTATTGTATTCAATACTTGTAGTATGACTGTCGTGGAAGCATGGTACACTACAAAATTTATTTGAATGTTGTCTATCGCTGGAAAAATATCCTGATGCACTAGCTGAGATTGCAAGTTTGTTAGATCGGTCAGTGAAGGGTCGACGAGATTCCACTGTGAATTCCCCACATAAGAAGAAAACTAGAAAGGAGATGAGGATGAATGTCTAAACTGGCGATTACGATGTGGATTCAGCTATTCTGGATCTAGGCTTAGATGTCAACATTTTGATGAAGCAGACATGGGATAATATGGGGAAACCATAGTTGGTTTGGTCCCCTGTGCAACTATGACTGGCCAATGAGGCCAGGGTGTCGCCAATTGGGCGAGTACCATGCTTAATGGTGGAAGTCAAAGGAATGAAGACATATGCAAATTTTGATGTTCTCAAGATCATAGATGAAGGAAAATCATATCCTACATTACTTGGGATTGGATGGGCTAATGACATATTGGTAGGGATAAACTTCAAGAAGAGCATGATGACTTTTGGCAACCCCGATATCAAAGTCATAGCACCAATGGATCCAAGCGAAGGGAGAAGGTATATCGAACCAGTCAAGCAAGAAGTTGTAGGAGGATGGTACCATGCATACAACATTTTGGAGGATTATGTCCATCCTAGTGCAGACAGAGAGCTGGGTTGGAGAAGCTCAAGCTCTGCATCATCAGATTCTTATGATGCACGAGAAAATTGGCAGAATCATATGCATGAGGTATCGATTTAGAAGTGTGGAAGAATCACTCAGTCGCTATGTCAGGTCGTAACGGTGGTTTTCCAGTTGCCAACATATGAAGGATTTCCTGATTTTCCTGAATTTCTTGCTGACTTTGAAGACATGGTCTTAGAACCACAGAGACTTTTGGCATTGGACGAGGCACTAAAGGCCACTCCATCACGTTGGTGTGTGACAAATAATAAATCAATCAATGGATGGTCAGTTTGTGGCAGATTGATGGAAGTTCATTTCGGTAAAGCAAAGCAATATCAAGTCGATAAGTCTGATGAAAGAAATGATCCTAAGCATCACTTGATCACATGTCAGACCGCGTGGGTGTCACGGCTGAAGGATGATTGGATACATGATTTTTTACACACCTTGGATGGAATGTCGCAATATTGGTATGTATCAACAGAATTATGCAGAGAGATCATGATATGGGAGTATTTGTTGATTTGTGTCAGTCACATGTTCAGTTTTGTGGATTATCCAGTGATTAATAGTGTGCTACAACATATTTGCGATGTTGTCTTGGAGATAGTTCCAGTCGCATATCCTACAGAATTGTATGAGGTGCCAATGATGCAATCGATGATGGAGTGTTACAATGTAACATGAGGACCTAATGATGGCGATGACCCAAGGAACATTGATATTCTAGAATCTAAAGGAATTTGAAACATCATGCCACTAGAGATCCCAAGAGACAAAATTTACCAACCGTTGAATATTCGGAAGGTCAACATTGGGACATAAGAGGCACCAAAGTTCACTAATATAGGAGCTTATTGGGATGAAGAAACTATGGCAAAGATCACCAATCTATTGCATGAGTTTTAGGACCCGTTTTTTACTAAGTTTTATGAAATGAAAGGGATCCTATGAGATTTGGTAGAAATGAAAATCCCACTTAAGCGAGATGTGAAGCCAGTGAAACAACGTCCATATTGCATGAATCCACGATACAAGGAGAGAGTGAAGGCTGAACTTGATAGAATTTTGGAAGCAGGAATCATCGAAGTAGTCAAAATATTGGAGTGGATCAGTTCAATGGTTGTGCAAGATAATAATACAAGTGAAGTCCAGATCTATGTTGATCTCAGGAAGCTCAACAATGCATGTCTTCATGATCCGTTCCCGACATCATTTACTAACAAAGTATTGGAAAGAGTAGGTGGTTAGGAGATCTACTCATTTACTGATGGATTTTCAGGCTATCATCAGATAAGATTGTGAAGGAAGATCATCATAAGATGACTTCCATGACTGAGTGGGGATTCTTCAATACATGGTCATGTCATTTGGACTAAGAATGCACCTGCGGTATTCTCTAGGATCATAGTTGTTTGGTTTAAGGACTTCATTCAGAATTTTTTGGCGGTATACATGGATGATTGGATGGTGTATGGTTTGTTAAGGGATCATCTCACCAATTTGTGAGTGATGTTGGAGTAGTGTCGACAACATCAGATCTCATTGAATTCAAAGAAATGCATATTTTGTGCATCATTCAAATTTTTTTGGGGGGACGATGTATGTAAGGAAGGGATGCTGATTGATCTAGCTAAGATTTCACTTATTGTTAATTTCCCCCCACCGACGTATGTGAAACAACTCATAGTGACATTGGGACATATGTGATATTATCAAAAGTTCATACAAGGATATGTTGCGATAATAACATCGATGGAGAAGTTGCTGAAGAAGGATGCACAGTTTGAGTGGAGTCACGAGTGCCAAGGGAGTCTCGACACTTTAAAGAGGAATATGGTCACAACACCAATATTGGTCTTTCCATACTGGACAAAGGAATTTCATGTCCACGTTGATGCATCACCAATTTCATTAGGAGTGATTTTGGCACAACCAGGGGAAGGGGATATTGATCACCCGATTTCTTTTGTGAGCCGCAAGTTGTCATCTGCGAAAATAAATTACACAGTGACTGAAATAGAAGGGTTGGCGATGGTCTATGCATTCCAGAAGTTTTCCCACTACTTGTTAGGAGGACATTTCAATATGTTCATTGATCATTCTGCGCTGAAATAATTGGTGAATAAGCCTGTGTGGGGGAGGGAGATATGTCACTAGCTACTACTCTTCCAAGAGTTTGATTTTGAAATTGTTGTGAAGTCGGGTCGCTTGAATGTGGGTCCTGACTATTTGTCATGAATTGAGACAGGTGAAGAACCAACCAGCATCGAGGATGGGTTACCATATGCACAACATGATTCAAGGTTGGAATGGTCGATGACCATTATGAGCAAATAGTTCAATTTTTGGTGACATGAACAGCACTAGATGGTTTCACCATAAATCAGAAGAAACAATTGGTTGTTTGGGTTGTGTATTTCCAGTTGATTGTCAGACAATTCTATCATATGCGCCCTTATGAGATTCTACGTCGATGTGTCTTACCGCATGAACCATTAAAGGAAATTTTGGGTCTAAAATGGGCCTTATAAGAAAATGCACCAACAATAAATTTTGTGAGTTGGAATTTAAGAACCAATAGAATTTCAATAAAATGAGTGTACCATAATGGTTGAATTGACATATTTGTCATAAAAGAAAACTACTTTTTTTGTTCATATTTTCAACATATCTTCGACATATTTGTCATAAAAGAAAAGTACTTTTTTGTTCGTATTTTCGACATATCTCCCTATGTTTTTACTCAAATTCCGAGCGGGAGAGCTTGTTTGATGCGACATCATCATCACGTTTTTTCAGGTATTTATTGTTTTTTGGGAAGAGGGGTCTATAAAATTTATTCATTGTGGGTACTCGTTGGATACGGAATTAAATTCCACATCAAACAAGCTCTCCCGCTTGAAATTTGAGTAAAAAAACAGGGAGATATGTCGAAAATACGAACAAAAAAAGTAGTTTTTTTCATTCTTCCTCCAAAATTAATAACTATTATTTTAACTATTGTTTTATTATTTTCCTTAGGAGGCCCATTTTAGACCTCAAATTTCCTCTAATGAGGAAATGATATTGGCAGAAGTGCATGAGGGTGTTGTAGGAGGACACTATGGAGGTCGTGCAACTTCCAAGAAGGTACTCTGCCCAGGACTTTGGTGTCCAACTCTGCATGGTGATGTGGTAGATTATGTAAAGAGTTGTGATGTATGTCAAAGAATTGGGAATCCTTCATGAAGGGATGAGATTCCCTTAGTACCTCAAGTAATGTTGCAACCATTTGATAAATGGGTAGTGGATTTTGTGGTACCCATCAACCCACTAGGAAAAAGGACAGGTGCATAGTATATCATCACAGTGATAGATTCTTTGACAAGGTGGGAGAAAGTTTCCCCGTCGACAGATTGCAATGCTATGACTGTAACAAGGTTCTTGTTTGACAATGTTCTCACTCAGTTTGACTGTCCAAAGATTTTGATGAGTGATCAAGGGAGTCATTTCATCAATCGCATCATCAGTGCATTGATGGAGGAGTTCTAGGTTCAACATAAGAAGAGCACTACCTATCATCCACAGCCTAATGGGACAGTTGAAGCGTTCAATAAGGTATTGGAGTATGCCCTCACAAAGGTCTACAATGCAAGCTGCGACGATTGGGACTTGAAGTTTCCAATAATATTATGGGCTTATCGCACAACCTACAAACGATTGATAGGGAAGACGCCATTCAAGTTGGTGTATGGCCAAGAAGCAGTAATGGAAATGGAATATATTATTCCAAGTCCATGTATCGCAGAAACAATAGGGTTGGATGAAGAAGGAGCGCTAGAGGAATTCCTAACACATTTGTTACAGCTGGAAGAAGATCAGTTTGTTGCAGGATTCCATCAGTGAGTTGAGAAGGATCGCTTCAAGGAGTGGCATGATCGACACATCAAGAAGAAGAAGTTTTAGCAAGGCGATATGGTGCTACTCTATGAAAATAAGCTTGCGAAACATCTTGGTAAGTTGCAAATGCATAGGTTAGTTCCTTATGTAATCAATTTAATTACCGGAGGTGTGGTATAGTTATAGCAGTTAAATTGTACGATGCTACCTAAGTTAGTAAATGGAAGTCGGCTCAAGCCCTATTGATATGGCCTGGTGCGATGTGATGCTTGAGGCATTGCGCAAGGAAAAAAATACAAGAGGTGGTATAGAGGAGGCTAGCGCACTAGAAACCAGTGGCATCGTAAGGAAAAGTATTGAGGTCGTAGCAAGGAAGCAGTGTGGCGATGTCTGCAGGGATGTGATAGGGTCAAATCGGGAAGTTAATGCAACAGTTAAACCATTTGGGTGGTGATGTTGATGGACGGGACACACATTTATGGAGAATATGAACATTAGATCAAGTGGATCGATGACAGATTTGGTTGATAAGTGGTGGATTTGGTCGTGATGATTGAAAATATTTCACACACATGCTCCCAAGCTATAAGAGTTGGCGGGGTGAAAGTTGGATGAACCATAATTGTTGATGAGCAAGCAAAACATAGAGAGCATAGAGAGATAGAAGAGTATTGTTGAAGCAGTTGTGAGTAATTCAAAGTGATCAAAGTATAGCAATGGTGCAGGAAATCTTAAGTTGTAGAATCCACAAGTCACCACCTATCGGCCCGTCAATTATGGAAGAGGGAGTCAGTATGTAGATGGAAGATCCATGCATTCTGCGAAAGAAGAGGGGGGCTAATTGGCTCAATTCGCCCTCACAAAAGAAGAGGACTACGAGAAATTCAAGCAGAGTAGAAGCAGAAGTAGCGATGTAGGCTGGGCCTTCGACAATTGTGGAAGAAGGATCCACATCAAGATATGGGGTGATAGCTGTGAACATCTCGGGATTTATTTAGTCATGTAAACCTGGTGCAACCCGGCCTAAGATAACAAAGAATCAACGATACCCAATTCGGATGTTGGAATTACCAATGGGGATGCAGTGCACATTCAATATTGTGCCTTTTCTGACAAAAATGAGGTATAGCAATCACGATCTGCTGGCATACACTCAATGCACAATGGATCTGTTTGAGTCACAATATGGGAAAGATGTGACCCAGTGGTATGCACACCACAATAGTGAGCGATGGGACTGCAAAGGTTAGGGATCTTAGACCTCATACACATGTTTCACTTTGGAAGGCTGGTGGAAGCCGATGCATGCACAAAACAACTATTGGCATGTTTTCACAGCGGGAATTTGTGGCTAGACATGAATATTCCATTCACCATGGAGTTGATATCATGAATCACTTGATTTCCCATGCAGGGGACCGATCTATCACAATACTTTCACGGTAAAGAAAATTATAAGATGTTGGTCATCTGGGCAGACCCGAGTTTACTATAATGAACTAACAACACCCCTAGCTCACTGGCCCTTTTGGCAACAGACTGCGGGGCGGCCTAAAGTCTCACCCAAAGTGATCCTAATGGGTTGGTTGAGGACTCAAGTGTCTTGACCAGGTTCTGTATGGCATCCTGTGTGTGTCTTGCAGCTCTTCTCAGCTCGAGAGACCGCTCTTTCCTCTCTGCGATGCGCAGTTTCCTCTTACTCGCACTGTCTCTAACTCTTATCGCATCACCGCACCCCAGGAAACACATATCTCCTTCCTCCGCTCGATCCTTAACCACAGCGCAACACAGCTCCTTCGATGGTGCGATATCGCATCCCTGTGATATCCTACCGCTGCGACTCAATGCACCTAGAGTTACTTGTATTCAACTTACAGGACTCAATACATAGGGCTATTTTATAATGCTACCCTTAACTGTCTTAGGTGAAACTTAGACAAACTCTTATACAGAATACTTAAAGACTTCAACTTGCATTTATCCTTGTAATATGCTATGAACTGAATAACATACACATACATTTGCTATAAGCAAAGTTCATGTAATGAATGACAGATATAACAAGTAAATACAATCACATGAATCAAGAACATGACACTCTGGTTTTACGTGGTTCACTTTCAGGGTGGAAGTTACATCCACAGAACTGTGTTTCTATATTATAACTTGAGAGAGGTACATAGTTCTGCTGCACCGCATATGTAGCTAGAGATCTTCTGGGTAACTCTGCACTCAGCTTGGAGCCCTTCTCTCCTAGATCTCTTCTCTATATTGCCTTCTTACAATATCCTCTCACTCTCTCTCTTTGTCTCTGTCAATCCCTACGAATTGTTACAATACAAAATAACAGTAAGCTAATAGACTACTGATAATCTGACTAGATGGATGGCCTAAAATGCCCAAAATGCCAACCTTTTACAATACAAAATACATCCCTTTATAGGCGGCCCGAAGGTCTCACCATCACAACACTGTGGGCCTGTCCCAACAGTAACCCAAACCCTAACTAGTGACAGTCGGCATATCTGTACTTGGGGTAGCCACTTTTCGTCACACCACTACTCTCTGCAATATTCCATGCTTCCCGGCACTGACCATGGGTACTATGCACCGCTTCCCGTCTTCTGTCCTTCGTCTTCAATACCTTGGCCTCGTTGCTCCTTTTCCTTTATGAGGGTAGTTGAGCCCTCTTGTCTTCACTGTTGTCTTCAATGCAGTGGTTGAGCTCTCTCTTCTCAGCTGCTCAGGTACTGTTGTCTTCCTTGACTTCTCTGTTCCAACAGTCACGGTTTCCAGCTCTACTCTACAGCTAGAAACATGCTACGACATCGTAGCTTCACCTTATCTCTTCATTTTCGCCAAAATTTCTATCCGCCAAAATGGCATATTTTCCTCTAGCTGCGGGACTCTACTCCAACAGTCCCCTAACACTTACTTGTGGCTCGTCCCCAAGCCACTACCAATAGGATTCTCCTGCTGTAGCTTCTCCTTGGCTTCCTGCGAAGTGCGCTGAAGCTTGTCCCGAAGTCCTGCGACTTCGTTCTCCATAGCTGCGACACGCTCTCTATAGTTTCTGTAAATTAGTTCGCTAGGCTCTCTTATCTTTCCTGCCCACAGTCATGCTCTCACTCTCATTGCTTACGAGACCTTTTACGGATCTTCAAGTATTGAGAAGTCTTCCATAGATATCCTTTCCTCTTTATCTGGGTTAGAACTTTTATCACAAGGAAAATCTGTATCTTCTAGCCTTCTCAACATTTCATTCAGTCTAGAGCCTACTTATGCGAAAGGTATACAAACCAGGAATTCCCTTTCAAGAACAAGCCTCTGTCTGCATCTTGAAGTTCTGCTTGTTCGGTTTGTTTTACCTTTCACTTTTCTTCTTAGCAACTCGCTCCAGGTATTCACACTGCTTGGGTTCCGCATATTTTCATTCCTGACCTTTGGAACCTCTTGTTCTTCTCTTAGCTGATGAGATAGGTCATCTCCCTTCTCTCGTTGCTTTCTTTTTCTCATTTTTACTTTCTTCCTAGCGGGAGATTTCTTCTCATCATTCCGCTGCTATGCTTTCTTATCTTTAGTGATAGGCTTGGCTTTCTTCTTTTTTGCAGCAGAGACTTTGATGACATCTTCTACATCTTGTGCTTGAATCCTCATCCTTGGAAATTATCTTACCTGTGATGTTCCTAATTTCACAACCCTGGGTGGTGTCGCCATAGCGGGCATATGGCCACCATACTCGAAGCGTCTCAGACTGTCTTCTAAAGGTTCCTCCTCGGGCAGAACCCACTCGCTGTTATACTCTGGACAGGAAATGCCTGCAAACTCTAAAAATCACAGCACTCTATAACGGAATTAGCTCTGGACAGGGGAAAATTAACACTGCACTCTATAGCTCTCGGATCTTTGCAAAAGTAACCCGCCCGAATGAATAATTTCTTCTTTTATACAGAAGGTGATAATCCTGGACGCAACAGTCATCTAGACTGAACTCGTCGGTCATATTAATTGCTTGGATGAGACCACACCCATCATTTTGATCCTCAATAAATGCTGAAATCGGATCAATTTCCCTCGAAACGTGTGTATGCAGACGCCGATCTCGTTGAAGATTTGCCAAATTTGGAAAAATTTATTATGCTGTTGCCAAATCTACGGTAAGGTATACCGGTCATTTCCTCATTAACTGCCTATCAGATGACGACTTGACTAGCCCTCTACTCGTTACGAAACTAGGTATGTGGCACAGGGAAACATCGCGCTGGTGCGATGCAACACTACATAACTTGCTGAACACAAACTTACGTGGTTTTTTTTTCAAAAACTGAACCATCCTTATGCAATTCCTTATACTTAGAATACCTGCCGGTGTAGACTAATTCCCGGTGCGATGCCTCCTTTCAACTACACTGGACATCTGCACCGTTTCAACTCTGAGTTAGGGCTGATAGGTGGAGTGGCTGTCATTATAAAGCTTAAGCCTACTACCATTGACCATTGTGGGAAGAAGCTCCCCATTCAGTTTGCTGAGCTGAACAGCTCCTCCCTCTGTAACTTGCTGTATCTAATATGGCCCCAACCAATGCGTCTTGAACTTTCCTGAAAATTTAAGAAATTTTACTGTCATAGAGAAGTACTAGGTTTCCGATATGAAGAGTTTTACTCTTAATGTGCTTGTCATGCCAAGCTTTTTCTCGTACCTTCTACACTTTTTGATGGAATCCGACAATGAATCTGTCTTCCTCTAAGGCAAGCAGGTGCGCTAGCCTCTCGTGCATCATGTCTGTCTCAGCCATTTCAGTGATCTGAGTAATTCTTAAACTGGGAAGAATATACTCCATAGGCATAACAACCTCCTGTCCATACACCAAGCTGAAAGGTGTGTGTCCTGTAAGTTTCTTGCATGTAGTCCTATATTCCCATAATATAGCGTTAACTCTGAGGTCCCAATCATTCCTTTGGCTGTTGCATATCTTAGTAAGAGCATTTTCTAAAATCTTGTTAAAGGCCTCCACCGTACCATTAGCTTGTGGGTGGCAGGGAGTGCTCTTACGGTGCTGTGTCTGGAATTCTTCCGTCAAGGCCTCAATGGTGCGATTCAAAAAGTGTGTGCCTTGATCCCTCATCAAAATTACTAGGCATCCAAATCTAGTGATGATGTTTTCAAAAATGAACTGTGCGGCTGTAGCAGCATCACAATTTCTTACTGCTTTGGCCTCTGCCCACCTGGTGAGGTACTCTATTCCAGTGATGATATATCTCGCACCAGTTCATTTTCCTCGTGGGTTGATAGGACCCACAAAGTACATATAGCCCACTTGTCAAATGCGAGCAATGTAACCTGCGGTCGCAGCGGCATTTCATCTCGTCATGAAGGTTTTCCTACCCTCTGGCAGATATCACAGCATTTGCAAAAGTCCTTAGTTTCTTTGTGTAACGTGGGCCACCATAATCCTGTGGTCAGGATTTTCTGTGCAGTCAGCTTTCCTGCGAAATGACCTCCTGCGGTTCCTGAATGTGCTTCTCTAATAATATCCTATTTTTCATGCAGCATCACACATCTGCGCAGGACTTCATCTGGACCTAACTTATATAGCTGTCCTGCGATCAAGGTGAAGTCTACTGCTTTAACAACCAATTGCCTCTTTTGATGCTTGGTAAACTCCTTAGGTGCCCTTCCTGTAGTGAGAAAGTGAATGATATCAGCATAGTACTCATCTGCGATCTGAATAGAGAACAACTGCACATCTGGCAAATTGTCCTCTAGATTACTTGGCTCTTCTCCTGAGTCTATTCGTGACAGATGATTAGGTCCGGCATTCAATCTTCCTGGTTTGACAATGATTTCAAAATCATACTCCTAAAAGAGGAGTAACCATCTGCAGATTCTTCCCCCTAACACTGGCTTATTGACCAGATACTTCAATGCGGAATGGTCAGTAAACATCTTGAACGAGGCACCCAACAAGTAGTTCCTGAACTTCTGTAGCATGTACACCATGGCTAAGCCTTCTCTTTCTGTCATGGTGTAATTCTTTTATGCTGTCGATAGCTTTCTACTGGAGTATGCGATAGGATGATCGATACCTCCTTCTCCTGGTTGCGTTAAAATGACCCCTAGTGTGATGCCAGATGCATCCACATTTACCTGGAATGGCTTAGTCCAGTCTGGGAATACTAATATGGGTGTTGTAACCATCTTCTCTTTAAGTGTGTTTAGACTCTACTGGCATTCCTCATTCCATAGGAATTTTACATCTTTCTTTAATAGTTTTTCCATCGGTGCTGTAATCTTTGCATATCCCTTGATGAATTTTCTGTAGTACCCAGTATGACCAAGTATTGTTCTCAATTGTTTGACTGAGTTGGGTGCTGGAAGATTTACAATGATGGAAATATTTGCGGGATCTACCATCAAGCCTTGCCTGCAAACAATGTGACACAACAAAATACCAAATGGCGCACAGAATATACATTTTTTCAAGTTTAGAGAAATCTGGTACTGCCTACATTTCTCTAACATCAGTATTAAATCTCCTATGTGCTTTTCAATTAATCCAAATATAGTCCAGTCATCAAAATAAAATTCTAGGAATTTATGGCTGTATTCTTTAAATACAGCAACTACTACTCTAGAAAAGATAGCTGGTGCATTCTTAAGACCAAAGGGCGTTACCGTATACTGGAATGAGCCCCATTCTGTTGCAAATGTGGTCTTATGGCGATCTTCTGGGTGGATCCTGATCTGGTGATAGCCTGAAAATCCATCAGTGAAGGAGTAGACCTCCTGTCCTCCCACATTGTCTAGTACTTCATCAGTGAAAGGTGTCGGGAATGGATCATGAAGCGATGCGTCATTGAGTTTACGTAAGTCGACACAGATCCTGATGTCTCTTTTGGTTTTCTTCTCTTGCACGACCATGGGACTAACCCATTCACTCTCTTCTACGGGCTCAATGATGCCTACTACTAGCATCTTATCGATCTCATCCTTAAATTTTTATTTGTAGCGTGGATTTAATCTATATGGACACTGCTTGACTGGTCTAGCGTCCTCTTTCAATGGTATCCTCATTACTCCTAGGTCTCCGACTATTCCCTTCATCTCTGTGAATTTGGTGGGAAATAGGTCCTGATAGTCATGTAACAAGTCTGCAATTTGTCCAACTGTTTCATCGGTCCAATAGTCTCTAATAGAGGCAAACTTTGGTTCTGTGTCTGTGCCAATATTGATCTTTTTAATCTTGATCGGCTCTATGATTTCTGGACTCTGTAGCTTCGGTCCATCAACATCGCGAGTCACTTCTGACTCCAAAATGTTGATGTTGCGAGGATCCTCATCCTCCTCCTCTGGTTCTGATGCAAAATTATAGCACTCTAGCGCATCTTCTAACTAGATGGCCCACTCAGGTTGAGTCTGTACTGATAGGGTAGAACCCTCAAATATCTTAACCTTTATTATCTCTAGGGCCTGATCAATATTTGGATACTCAGATTCAAAAGCGAAGGTGAGTAGAAAGTTGTCTATTAGAAGTGGCCATGTAATCGTTCCCTTGCGCAATTCAGTCTCTGTGTACCAGTTCCGTGGAACTGTATCCAAAGTGTGAATGAATTGGTGAACCCCATCATCCTCGGGAATGTCCGACCAATTCTGTTCACATGTCTGAATGTGTGACCTGGGGTCACTTTCTCCTGTGTATCTCTACTGGGTATATTCTCTGTCGGTAGAGAATCTGATCGTCATCAATCTCTTAAGATCCTCCCATGATACGATATTCTCTTTTTGTGCATACCACCATCTTGCAGGTGTGGCTCGTACTGCAAGGTCCATAGCTGCGATCCTCTGTTCATGAGGGATTTGTTGTTCAAACTATGTGAGAAAGTCCTGGATATCTGTTAGACCATGATATGATGGAATCTCATTGACCTCTATGCCAATACATCGTAGTGACTTAGTCATATACGCACATCTGTGCACTGAGACTTCATAAAGTCTGTTCTACTAGTTCTCTAGACCAACATCCGAATCCGATGCGCATGAGCTGTCGCATCGCCAACTAATGTTCCCTTCTGCAGTTGGATTGATGTAGTCGCTCTGTTTCGCAGTCATCTGATAGAGATTGTCCATGTTATGTGCCTCTTCCTCTGCTCGGATAGGTTCAATGTATCTAGGACCCTGAAGAGGATCTAACGATGCAATGACCCGGATCTGTGTGTCCTCAAAGGTCATTTGTCTTCTCTTTAAGTCGATAACGGCCATGTTACCGATCGCCAATGCCTAGTAGTGATGGATATGGTCTACTATCACCAATAATTTCTATAACTTCAAAGTCCGTGGAGCTGCGAACTCCATCAATGTCAACTGACACTTGCGATAATCGACCCAGGGGTGATACCCGCTGTTGATTAGCTAATCCTAGATGGATAGGCGATCTGACTAACTTAGGGCTACCCATCTATTCCCATGTCTGCTTAGTCAAAACATTTACGTCTGATCCTAGATCTAGGATCACCTTGTCCATTTCAAATTCTCCAACCTATGCTGTGAGTCGCATCTCTCTTCCTGTTCTTGTATGTCCCATAATGTTATGAATAGCACGCTGTGCACTGCTCCCGGAAGAATATGGCTGACACTAATCTATGATGCACTGAAGTTCTCCAATAGCTTGCTCATTTCTCATGATTTTTAAACAACTCCGCAGGAAGGATTGTACACTTCCTGCCAACTCGTCTTCGTCGCAAGCGCCCGATGTGGTAGCCTTCGATGTTTGGTCAGGGATAACTCCACACAGTGCTTGCTGCGGTATGCCCCTAGACGGTGGTAGCTGCGATCCTGATTGCATAGGGTCATCAAAGAAAGTATTAGCTTCTTGAAATGTCTGTTTGTTCTTCTGTAGGTCAAGTGGTGTTGCTTTGTTAGGAGCTTTATGCACCCACTCTTGACCTGTGGTCGTTTCAGTAACCTGTGATGTCCCACTGGTGGAAACACCGCTGCGAGTCATAATGTTGACTCTTAGTTCTAGTTCTTTCTGCTCAGCAGCAATAAACTGGATGTTCTGGTGTACTGCTAGCTTAGGTTCTCTGATCTTAGCTATCAAGGTAGGACAGTATTCTATAGCATGATCGTAATATTTGCAATAGTTACATGTGGTGGTAGGGCTCTGACAGTCCCTAGCATAATGTCCTACAAATCCATAGTTGTAACAAGTGACTGGTCCGTGACCATGGCCAAAGCCTTCTCCACGGCCAAAGCCTCTGAATCCTCCTCCACAGCCAACATAAGCCAGATCATGCTATGGTCCTACTACCGGACCCTGTGTTTCTGATTGGACTCTGTACAGGTCTTGCTTGCTCCTGACCATGAGATCATAGGCTTGACAATCGTGTTCATCATGGCCTACGGACTTACAGAAGATGCAGTATAAGTTCTTAGGTGTCTACACGTACTTCTGAAGTAGAGGGCACTGGTGAGGTAGATGTCCTCTTGTTTTGCATATTTCACACCACGGCCCATGGGTCTGTGGTAAGGGGTTAGGAGCCCCGGTTGCTAGATATTCTACAAGGACTGGACAATTATCTTTAGTATGGCCTTGTGCTTTACACTTTATGCACCATATGTCTTGCGCAACCTCTTTCCCTTTCTTAAGTTCATGCATCTGTATCGTGAGATTAGCCAACTGGTTTTGCAGGTTTGTCATACCTGTGTTAGTTTCAGCTAGAGGTGAAGCCTCTAGTTTCATCGACATCTCCAACGCATCATCCTGCGTCTGGAGTTTCTGTTGCATTAATGGTAGTTTGATGTGAGGGAGTAACGCTGCAATAAACCATTCCTTATGCTGCTCCGGTGCAAACTCAAAGCTGACTTAGTCTATAAGGGCTTTAAATTTCTGATCAAAGTCCCACACTGACTCTGTAGGTATCTATTTGATGTCTTTGAGCTCTGTAATGCACTATGACTCTGACTTAGGTTTCTTAAACTCTTTAATCATGGCGGTCCTAACCTGAACAAGTGTTCTGGGTACCGCTGAGGTATACTTCATATACCATGTTAAGGCTCATTCTCTCAGTGTGGTGACCAACTGTACAAGTTTACTATTATCATCATTGATTGCTTTAATAGTCCACACGGCTTCACATAGAAACCAATGCTGCTCTGGGTCCTCTGCCCCTGTACCCTTAAAGATAGGTAGCTTCATATCATCCCCCATTCTATTTCTACGTGGTGGATGTTGATTTGTTGTGTTACTACCACTCGGCGGTGTAGGTGGAGGTGATGTAGCGGTATTATGTACTGTCTGTGAGCTACTAGATGGAGTTCCTATGGGATTTTTCTTAGTCCCGATCTGTTTCTGTGGGGTATAAGGGTGGTAAGGGATACCCCCTTTTGTCCTTTCTGTGGTACTGTGACTCTGTTGTCTAGTATTATCTGAACTATCTTCAAATATGGGAGAGCTGAAATCTACTTTGTATTTCTTTCCACTACGTGTACGTCCAATGTCATCAAAATCACTTTCAAACTCTTGTGACATTACTATCTTTACTTAATCATCTAAAACTAGATCCATTATTCCTTTTTCATGTAATAACATCTTAATGGACAAGTTTAAAGATTTTAGGTACTTACCACGATATCATTTGAAGAAGTACCGCTCAGCCTCGCTGAAGCTTTTTCTCTGGTCAACTGCAAACTCTGTGACAAAGCCTTCTAGCACACTCGCAAGCCAGAAGTCTACTATCCTCGTAATGGGATTATCAAGGTTCTTCGCGGTCTGAATTAGCTCTGGTGTCTAGACAATGTTTCTTTTCTTCTTGAATATGTTCTTGTCAGTCAACTTTGATAACCAGTCGCAAAGCTCGTTTCCAAAGGTTGCAAAAAATATCGCGTGTAGGTCTGTAACAATATGTTTTTGTAACCAGTCCTCTGTACTCAGTCTAGGACTCTTGTTTTCTCATTCGGCAAACTCTTTGGTCGTAGACACAACCCACTTGTTGATTTCATCTCTAGTAGGATGCCAATAGAACATCAGTGCTCAGTTTGTTCAAAACCGGCAATGGAACCATTTGTTGGTTGTCTGGGCAGACCCGGGTTTACTATAATGAACCAACAACACCCCTAGCTCACTGGCCCTTTCGGCAACAGACCGCGGGGCGGCCTGAATTCTCACCCAAAGTGATCCTAATGGGTTGGTCGAGGACTCAAGTGTCTCGACCAGGTTCTGTATGGCATCCTCTGTGTGTCTTGCAGCTCTTCTCATCTCGAGAGACCGCTCTTTCCTCTCTGCGATGCACAGTTTCCTCTTACTCGCACTGGCTCTAACTCTTATCGCATCACCGCACCTCAGGAAACACGTATCTCCTTCCTCCGCTCGATCCTTAACCACAGCGCAACACAGCTCCTTCGATGGTGCGATATCGCATCCCTGCGATATCCTACCGCTGCGACTCAATGCACCTAGCGTTACTTGTATTCAACTTACAGGACTCAATACATAGGGATGTTTTATAATGCTACCCTTAACTGTCTTAGGTGAAACTTAGACAAACTCTTATACAGAATACTTAAAGACTTCAACTTGCATTTATCCTTGTAATATGCTATGAACTGAATAACATACACATACATTTGCTATAAGCAAAGTTCATGTAATGAATGACAAATATAACAAGTAAATACAATCACATGAATCAAGCACATGACACTTTGGTTTTACGTGGTTCACTTCCAGGGTGGAAGTTACGTCCACAGAACTATGTTTCTATATTATAACTTGAGAGAGGTACACATTTCTGCTGCACTGCATATGCAGCTAGAGATCTTCTGGGTAACTCCGCACTCAGCCTGGAGCCCTTCTCTCCTAGATCTCTTCTCTATATTTCCTTCTTACAATATCCTCTCACTCTCTCTCTCTGTCTCTGTCAATCCCTGCGGATTGTTACAATACAAAATAATAGTAAGCTAACAGATTACTGATAATCTGACTAGCTGGATGGCCTAAAATGCCCAAAATGCCAACCTTTTACAATACAAAATACATCCCTTTATAGGCGGTCCGAAGGTCTCGCCATTACAACACTGTGGGCCTGTCCCAATAGTAACCCAAACCCTAACTAGTGACAGTCGGCATATATGTACTTGGGGTAGCCGCTTTCCATCACACCACTGCTCTCTGCAGTCTTCCATGCTTCCCGGCGCTGACCATGGGTACTATGCACCGTTTCCCATCTTCTGTCCTTCATCTTCAATACCTCAGCCTCGTTGCTCCTTTTCCTTTATGAGGGTAGCTAAGCCCTCCTGTCCTCACTGCTACCTTCAATGCAGTGGTTGAGCTCTCTCTTCTCAGCCGCTCAGGTACTGTTGTCTTCCTTGACTTCTCTGTTCCAACAGTCACAGTTTCCGGCTTTGCTCTGCAGCTAGAAACATGCTACGGCGTTGTAGCTTTACCTTATCTCTTCATTTTTGCCAAACTGTCTATCCGCCAAAATGGCAGCTTTTCCTGTAGCTGCGAGACTCTGCTCCAACATAAGAGGTTGGGCGCCAAGTTGTATTAAATTGAGCACATAGATCTGTGGACAAGCACACAACTCACATGATAGATCACACAATTTACTCAGTTATTGAAGAATGAAACAGTGCAAAAATTGCTTGCAGTTGTGAATGCTTTTCATTAATCAAAGGGTAATTAGATAGATAATTACAATGAAGTACAATGGCTTTAATAGCCACAAGCAATTCGAATCCACATTAGGAAGTTCGAATTGATTAGACTCTACTTGACTGTAGGTAACCAAGACCTTGTCTAAATCACTATCGGAGGACTCAGTGGTTAATTGACCTTGTCTAAACCATAACTGGAGTTCATCATAGCTCTAAAACACAACTAAAGTGTTACATTCAGTGTTGACTAAGGTTAACTGACAGTGGTAGGTGAGAAATGCGCCCCACATGTGTTCAGTCAAGTAAACCTAGTGCTAACTGAATGTAGAGGACTAGAACTGAATGTAACTGACTCCTAACTTAGCTTGACTAGTCATTAACTGAAGTGAACTGACCTTGGTTGGTTTCGGCACTCCCAGTGGCTTCCTAAATTGTAGGGATTGATCTAGGAGGCTCCTAAACTTATGCAATCAAGTGCAATAAGTGGTAGTGAGCCTCAATTAGTGTTCCCCAAACTTTAGTAATTGAAACATGTGCCCCAATTAGGTCAAGTGGACCCAATGGTGTTAATGACTATAAATAGACTGGATGGACTCCCGATTTAGACATGACTCCCAATTTAGACATATGACCAAATTTGGACAAGGGAGGATTAATAATCCTAACAAGTTGAAGAATAAATATGGCATGGAACGTGACAAGAGAGCATATGTCATCGACACCATAAATGATCAGGAAGTTAGCATTGCAGCAAATATTTTGGCTGTTAAGGTGGTGCGTAAGAACTGCCCCAATCAATGCACATATGAGGTGATCGCATGCGCATAGCAGTGCTCAAAGGGCATGCAGATGAACTAGTCGTTGTTTTTACTCAACCAGTTGACATAATATGTGATGATGGTGTAAGAGGGTAAGAAACTATCATTATAGGAAATTTGAGGTCTAAAATGGGCCTCCTAAGGAAAATAATAAAATAATAGTTATTAATTTTGTAGGAAGAATGAAAAAAACTACTTTTTTTGTTCGTATTTTCGACATATCGCCTTGTGTTTTAACTCAAATTTCGAGTGGGAAAGCTCATTGGATGAGGAATTCAATTCCACATCCAATGAGTACCTACAATGCATACTTTTGATAGACCCCACTACCCCAAAAACAAGAAATACCTGAAAAAATGTGATGATGATGTCATCATCACATTTTTCAGGTATTTCTTGTTTTTGGGGTAGCGGGGTCTGTCAAAAGTATGCAGTGTGGGTACTTGTTGGATGCGGAATTAAATTCCACATCCAACAAGATCTCCCACGTGGAATTTGAGTAAACACATAGGGAGATATATCGAAAATACAAACAAAAAAATAGTTTTCTTTTATGACAAATATGTCAATACAACCATTATGGTTGACTTATTTTATTGAAATTCTATTGGTTCTTGAATTCCAGCTCACAAAATTTATTGTTGGTATGTTTTCTTATAAGGCCCATTTTAGACCCCAAATTTCCTCTAATGTCACTTGATCTTGGCTATTAATATTGATTGTGTTGGTTGCATGGATGGAGCTCAGAGACTATCAAGGGATGGACATTGAGATCGTGCAGGTTTGTAAAGGCACGAGATACTAAAACCTCTGGTATCTCAACCAAAAGGATCGATTGACTGATTGAGCAATATAGTTTGGCTTTATTGGGATGCGTTGCGTATCACAACAGAGAATATTCTACACCTATCTAAAGAGGCGATGGGAAACTATTGATGGGTCATGAGATTTGCGATGGGCCCGCATGCGATACATATACAAGAAAGAAGAGACTAGGAAAAGTAGTGGCTAAATACTCAATACAAGTTAACCAATGAGGAGCTGGAAATGATAGTGGATGACTGGCCTATGGAGTGGAGAGCACCGGTCAATGCCGAAGAGCTGTTAGACATTGCAGCGGGTCCTCCACCTGATGCCCCAGTGGACCAAGCACAAATATAAGAAAGCGAGAAATAATCATAGGAGGCCTATTCAAAGTCTCTGAAGGACTCGTAGATAGATCACCAGTTTGAAGAGACAACGACAAAGTGAAGGCAAGAACAAGGAGAAGCAAGCAATGTTGCGCAGATGGAAGATGAACAAGTAAACCACATCATAGTGGCGATCACTACAACGACCACTGTGAGTGAGGTGCAACTAAGGCAACAGTTGACAAAAGGATTCCAAGAGGTAAAGGCTCAATTGCAGTCTTTAGTGAATGTTATTTTGGAGAAGCTGGCTGAGGCCAATGTCTTGTAGAGGACTGGCGAGTTGAGCACAGGGAATTGGTTCTGGATCATGCATATTCTACCATGAGCATTGGAGACCAACAGTGAGGACTTTTATTCTTCACTACAACATATTAGGAGGATGCCTCGAAGATTTACATGCATGAATGACCCCGAGCAGGCCACCATCAAAAGTTGTAGTATGCAAAGGAACCATCGAAGATATGAAAATGCAGCTCAAGGAAAGCGAGAAGGTAGCTAAGTTGATCACAGATGAGACTGCACAATTTTGGGGCAATGTGGTCCAATATGAACAGTTGCAGCAACTAAGTACACAGTTGTAGGAAGCGAAAGAAAAATTGGCAGTGATGAGGACATCACTCAAATCGATGCCCCACTTCGTACAAGTCACTAAAGCAGCCGAGTTGAAATCTTTGTAGCAATGCGCAACCAAGGAAAGACAACATCATCATCATCACTCCACTCAGCTGGAAGAGTTCCAAGATTTTGGTGAGGCGTTAGCGCTCAAGGAAGTGAATGCACTTCAAGGTGTGCAATAGAGTCAGAAGGAGGTGACCGCAAAAGTTGTTGAACATCCATATGATCATGATGTGGAAGAATGCATGGCAATCAGCAAGAGGACCAAAGTTGCAGTTGAAGAAGTCAAGAAATAGTATGAATACTTCAAAATAAAAATTAATGAATATACAATTGACGTGGATCGAGGGCGAGCCACAAGATTGTGTTGGTGGCCTGTTGGCAGGTGGTGCCGGTTTTGGTGCAAAAGAAGAAGCAAGGTGCACAAGGAAAATGATTTTGCGCAAGGTGGATAAGTCAACAATGAGTCGGCTTGGTCATATTTTGTATTTTTTGGTCATTATTTTGTATTTTTTGGTCCAAGTCAGTTAGAGAGTTGGTTAAAGTGGACCATTTTGTAAAATGCGCAAGTATATATATAGAAGTAGGAATGTAGTAGGAAGAGGTGCATGTTTTTGGGTATATACAGAGCATGATTGTATGTGTGATTGTATTCTTGACCTCTACAGAATATTAATTTGTGTTTTGTTCTTTGTCGTAACTGCGAGGATGATTTTTGGGAATCTGTTTTGAAGCACAAAGTAACATGACATGAATGAATGTTGATGGAAATTGTTTGTCTTGTGTCTTTATATTTTTCATGTTTTAAATGATGTGATCTAAATAACTCAATTTTAATGTCCCTTTTTAATATTTTTTATTAAATCACCAATTTTTCACTTTTTCCCCAATTTCGAACCTTGACTAGTTTTGATGTCTAGGTCTCCAAATTGGCCCAAATGCTCCCAAATATTCTCAGAGTATGTATGAATGATATTAAGACTTGAATATTATTTTCATATATTATTTATAACCCTCCAATCTCTTCTTAAAACTATTTTCATATTCTGATCAAAGTAGGAGTCTTTACTAGCAAATTGGGGTTCCAATTCCCCCCCAGGTAAATGCTGGAAATGGCTTCTCAAATGTTCCCAAACCAACTCAAATTTCTGAATGGAATTAGGGGACATGTAAATGGAATCAATACAAAATCATATGCATCACCATTCAACTTCTAATGTTCCCTTAAATCAGCTGCAAAAAGTATAGTTTCAACCTTAGGGGAAATGATAGGAAAACTTCTCCAAATGCTATGAAAATCAACAAAATAACTCCAAATGCTTATGTACTGAACATTAAAATAATATAATCCATCAATAATAGTCCATTCATCCATAAACCATCAGTATTTCACTTTTCCATTCGAATCTATCAACATTATATTGGTTCACAACAAGGTAGTGGGGAAATGGCACTGTTTCTTCATTGTTTAACATTTATACATGAAATATTTTGGGTATTTTGACCTGAGAGTCTTATGAAATTTAAATACATAAATAAAATTACATTCATCCATAATCCATCAGTATTTTACTTATCCATTCGAACCCATCAACATCAAATTGGTTCACAACAAGATAGTGGGGAAATATCACTATTTCTTCATTGATTAACATTTTTACATGAAATATTTCAGTATTTCGACCTGAGAGTATTCTGAAATTTAAATATAGAGAATTTAAATTAGAACATAAAATAATGGTGCATTATAATCTCCCCCAAATAAATCAATAGCTCACCCAAAGCGCAATCCCTCCATGAGCAAGAATATGCCATACAAAATGGAAATGATTGAGAGCAAGTGCTACAATAGAAGGAACCATGATATTCCATGTAGCTTACACCTGTAAATAAAACTCCATTAAATATCCATTAAATAACTGAGTGGCCTCTCCAAACACCAACTTGGATGGTAATCTTTCACCCTCAAAATTGGCGAAGACAAGAAAACTAGTCATCCACTAGCTCTCACAATTCATAAATGACAATTTCTCAAATGAGAAAAATATATTCTCTTGGTTGATTCCTGTATTTTATAAACATACTTATCCTTATAAATTTACCAATCCATCCACAAAATTAATCCAATTCTAATTTGGGTGTGGGCTCAAGATTTTCCATGTGTCCTCCCTTTCCTAGCCTTCCATCTTCCCCCAATTTGAGTAGGAACCCATTGAGCTTCCGCAACTCACATGAGTGCCTTCTTGGATGCTATAGTTAGACATGAAATGTAATATATGTCATATTTCAGCCTTTATATCTTATTTGTTTCATAAGTGTCATAGCATCTTCATCATTGTTGTCATAGAGCTAGGGAATCTAGTCCAAGTGTCTCACCAGCTCCAAAATGACTATTCCTCTCCCATGTAAGTTACATTTATTTCAAAATTCAACCTATGATGTATATTTCCAAGTGTAGTATCCTTATAACTCATCCAAGAACATTTAGGCTTCCCATGTATTCAAAATTGCAAGAGGAGGATGCGATGTAGCACATAAATTCTAGCTTGTGTAGGCCCCATAGTCTCCATGTGTCTCCATGATCCATTGCCACTTCAATTTTCTATTGTATTTATTTATTTAGCTCCTTTATTAAATATTTATTCCATTCTAATGTTCAAAAATAATTCATTCTCCCCCTTATTCCAAATCCCAAAGCTTCCACCCCCAACCTAGGAAACTAGTAATTTTCCTCCTTGGCAATTATTTGACCCTTAGCATCAATTTGACAAACTCTAATGATTATGGAAAATGTGACCCAATGCAAAATTTGGGACATGAAAATTCTCCCTCCCCAATATTGCTTGTCCTCGAGCAGTTTCAAACATGGGTGTTGAAGAACCTACTTTCTATATGATTCTTTGAAGTTGCTAGTGATTTTCCCAACTTCGAGTGTTTGAGATTCCATGAAGATTTGAGAGAGGAACCACCATGATTGTTGTTGAAATACTCTGATTAAAATCACTTTATTAATTGGGGAATCCATCTCCCATACTACTTGTTTCCAAATAAATTTGAAATCAATGGGACTAAAAAATATCCCAGGGTCCCATTGCTTGTATTGCACTCCAACAAGTAAGAGTGCTCTCCAACCCATACCATTAGGAAAGAAATTCCGGGATCCCATTTTATTGTATGAATTATTCCAAACATCATAAGTACATAATATATATCATCAAAGTACATAAAATCATAATAAAAATGTACATCAAGGAGGTGCCTCATCAAAAAATCATGAAAGTTCTTCTACCTCCAAGTGAGTAGACCACCATTTGCCAAGTGCATACAAGCTTCAAGTGACCAATAAAATCTGCTCCAATGACATAGGTGAGGATCCCATGTCCCATAATGTTGCTCCAAAGATATATAATGTGCATCAATATAATCAGCCATGTGTTAGAAGTTAGTGTTTAAATATGTTAGAAGTCATTTAGAAGTGGACCTTGAATGTAAAGGCACAAGCCTATAAATAGAATAATTATGCATGTAAATAAAAAAGGGTTTCTCTGATGCTAGACAATGTCATATGATATTGGATCCTTGTATTTTTTTATTTGCGATATGTTCTGTGGAATTAATATGATGTGATGTGGATTGACCTGAACTCATGTTGTCCTTTTATCTTTTCCTGCTTTGCATTACTACGATTCTGATGATGAAGGATGAATAGATCTGCACATGAATGGATAATGTGATGCTTTCTGCTTACGAGTAATCTCATATTTTAGATTATTTTTCCCAGTGGTATATCTGCCATAATGATGAATGCATTATGTGACATGATGAAGGGTTCTATTTCTGATCAAGCAAGTAGATTAGATCTGGAAGTTAAGCTGATGAATATCTGATGCCCCTATCCTCCTCTATATTGCGAAAACTTGGTTTCAACAGCTCTCCCTTGAACATCTCAAGTGAGACCTCATCCACTCTATGGGTGTTGCTGGATAGGGAAACCCTGCCTAGGCCGATGCTCAGGGAGATCGTGGCGTGTTAAGCGTCGACGGAGTGGAACCCCTGTTGACTGGGTTTTCTGGTCGGGATTGCGCCAACAAATGGTTCCGTTGTCGGGACCTTGTTGCAACTAAGAGGAGGGAATGTGGAATCCAAAAAATAGTTACTCAATAATGGATGTGGCATCCGAAACGACTGAAAATTCAATATTGGTTTAATCAGAATTTGAGAGAATTTGCTGAAGCCAAAAATAAAAACCCTGGGATGACATCAAATAAGTGGCTAGCGAGATACATAGACAACGGTCCACACAAATGCTTTTTCACTGAATTTCCTATCATATTGTATGAGTGGCTGGCATGATTCACTTACAATAAGACCAAATTTCAAGGAGGAGATTTGACATCTTGGACCCCTGACCTGATCCAGGAATTGCAAGAAATTGAAAATAGAGCGTCGCAAGGCATTGAGGTCTGGCTGGATAGTATCCTAGAGGGATATATCATTGAGTTTGCTATCGACACCAATAAATATTACAGTGAAATAGAGAGGGAGTTCTTCAATGGACCCAGAGATAGGTTCTTATTCTCACTGCAATTGTCAATTAAAATGCTGGTTTGAGAAAAGGGTATAATCAAAATGCACCTAGAGTAGTAGCACCCCGGTGTACGGAGGTTATGGATACTGCGACCAAGGGGGGAGATGAATGAGAAGGTAAGGGGTATATGGGTGCAATTTTTGACAAGATTGCGAGGGAATCTGAGGAAGGAAGTTGTTGTACAAGGGGAGGAGCAAGGTTCTGACTAGAGAAGAGGAAGAGGATAGGGGAAGGTCTTGCTGCGATCGAAATGCAAGACCACGAAGGACAACCACATGGGACGAAGTGATCCTACAGTGATGATGAGGATGACTAGGCCCAAGATACACCCAGAGCCATGATAAGATAAAACCCCAGTAGAAACATACCCATGCCTCCTCGTACTACTCCAAACTCAGGAAAAACTTCAAGTCCCACGTTGACTTGACTGACGTGCCAGAAACAGTCTAGTAGTAGATTAGCATATGTAGGAAGGCAGACCAAGATGGCAGGCGACGACATGAAGCTACCCTTGTTCCATGGAAATGGGACCAGTGATCCCAAGCAGTATTGGTTTGTATGTGAAGCAGTGTGGATTGTTAGACATGCCACTGACAATGATGTAAAGAAAGGACAATTAGCGACTACTCTGTAGGGTCACATGCTTGACTGGTTTATGAAGTTTATACAAGTTCCTCAGGGGACTCTGGCGAAGACATTAGATGAGATTCGAATGGGACTAATCAAGGAATTCAGAAAACCAAAGTCAAAAGCACAATACATTATGGAGCTGAAGGAAACTTAAGCAATTTCCTAATGAGACCATTTGGGATTTCAATCAAAAGTTCAAGACATTGATGGCCAGAGTCATATTTTCTATGAGTGATGTCCAACATAAAGAATGGTTTATTACAGCATTGGTTTCTCATATCTGACAACCATTGATGCAACAAAAGCTAGCAACGCAGAGCGAAGACCTAGAAATAGCGATGAAGCTTGAAGCTTCACATATCGGGGAAATTGCGGTCGGGATGAATCAAATTCGGGCGTAGTTGGTGATCCTCACACTCTAGCTGTAGGATATCAAGAAAGTTAAGGAGGATCATGCAGATCTTTGGTGTACCTGGTGTAACATAGATGGACACACCAAAGATACTTTCCCCAACTTTAGGAACTATCTGTTATCTAGAGCTTCGAACCCATTGAGTAGCGGTGGTCTGCCATGGTGTCACATATGCCAAGTTTATGGACATTGACATGAGGAATATAACTATATGCAAAAGATGGTGTCAAAACCCACCAATTTATACTATTCATTATGTTGCTCCATTGATAATGAGGATAGAGATTGTCGAGCATACAATCTACTTTAGGACAGAACATATGATTCATATTTCATGAAGGGAGAATGTCACTACGATGTGCAGCAACTGCATTCGCAACCTTAGATGGTAAGTTCTCAACCAAAACTACAGTACACAGTGCCATCACAGATGCAATTTATGCCACCACAGCCGCAACCGCAGTCTGCGACACAACCATAGTTCGCATCGCAGTAGCCATATAATCAAATAGTGATGGCTTAGGTGCAACCACAATATGTTCAAGAAATGCACTTTGTTCAGCAACAACCGAATCTCCCACCACAGCAGGTATCTCAGCCATAGTACCTGCAACAAGGAGAATTTTGCGAAGGATTATGAGGAAGAGGAGGAGGCTTTGAATGAGGAGGAGGAAGAGGTCGTGCATCTGTCCAATGTTATAATTGCAGAGTATTTGGGTATTATTAGAGAAAGTGCCCAAACTTGCAATGCTCATGTATGTATTATGTAGAGACTAATCATACTGTGCAGAACTTCCCGCAATTAATCACAAGATGGCAATCCAGAAACATTTCACAGTTGGAAAATCAATCCTAGTTACAAACTCAAAATCAGCTGCAAGCACAGAACTAGTTACCGAGCTAGGCCTAGAATCAAGTTCTGCTCCAGAACTAGACTATGAATCAGCCGATGAACCCACCAGCAATCCATAATCCAGCACTAACTCTGACTCCACCGATGAACCAAAATCAAGGTCCAACCGTTGTGACGATTTCAGCAGAGCCTAGAACACAGGATGTCATCGTTTCCATTGTCACTCGCAGAGGTGCGACAAAGGGAGATGATGGACCACAATTGCACGTTCAATCAGATGGGAATAAGAAAGAGGTGTTTGATATTGTGATTGAAAAAGAGACATTTTTTGAAACTCAGGACGTGATCGGAAAAAATATTGGTAAGTCACCTGTCTATGAAATTCCATTCGTGTTTGATTTATCCTTAGAAGCAGGTCCATCGCGGAAGCATGGTACCTTGTAGCAGTTCTTTGAGAAATGCTCATCACTAGCATGAGATCCTGAGGCTTGTATTGAGCTTGAAAGGTTTTTATACCACCCAGTAAAGGAACTGAAGGACTCCGTGGTGAACTCCTTGAAGAAGAAAAAGACAGGTAAAGAGATGCGTATGAATATCCAGATAGGTGACTATGATGTGGACTCAGTCATCCTGAACCTAGGATCGGATGTGAACATCCTGACTAAGCAAAATTGGTAGAAAATTGGGAGCCCAATGTTGGGTTGGTCCCCCATGCAAATGGGATTGGAAAATCAAGATAAGGTGCAACCAATTGGATGGGTAATGAACTTGGTTGTAGATGTTGAAGATATGAGAACACAAGTTGACTTTGATGTAATTGAAGTCATTAATGGGGAAGGATCCTATCTCGTGCTACTGGGGATTGGATGGGCCAATGAAAACATGGCCATGATTAATTTTAAGAAGCAAATGATGACATTCGATAACTAGGACATTCGAGTCATCGCACCCATGGATCCAAATGAGGGCTGAAGATATATTGAACCTATGAAGGATGAAGTTATCAAGGGGTGGGATCATGCCTACAACATCTCTGAAGACTATATCCCCATGACTACTGATGGATACCTTGGTTGGCGTAGTGCTAGCTCCACGTCCTCTGATTCTGATGTTGTGCTCAAAAAATGGAAAAACTATATGCATGAGATATCCTTTAGAAAGTGCAGTCTGATTACACAATCCCTGCGTAATGTTGCGACTGAAATTGCTGAATTGCCAGTATATGAAGGGTTCCCTGAGCTATCTGCATTCTTAGAATTATTTGAAGAAAGAGTCTTAGAGACACAATGACTGTTAGCACTGAAGGCTACTCCTGCCCACTGGTGGGAATCTCATAAGAAGATGATTACTTGATGCACACAGTATCGAAGGTTGATGACAGTTTGTTTTGGCACTGCAGAGGTGTACCACACTAGGAAGTACGATGGGAAGAATAACCCTAGCAGCCATTTGACGGAGTGTCAAAACACTATGGGCAGTGTGACCAAAGGATGAATAAATCCATGCCTTTATTCATACCTTGGATGAAATGTCGAGGTCCTGGTATGTGTCCATAGAGTTGCGCATAGAAATAAATACCTAGGAGGAGTTGACGATTTATTTCGCTCACACTTTTATTTTTGCAAATGCCAATCCTGACGTCCACAATGCACTCCATATCATTTAGGATGTAGTATTGAAGGTTGTGCTAGTTGCATATCTGGAGGATCCACATGTGCATTGCCACATGCAATCGATGATGGAGTGATATAACATGTATAGAGAGTTGAAGGATGATGATGAACTACAGAATATTAATATTCCAGAGACTGAAGGGAGTCAAGATGTCACAACACCGGATGTGCTGACTGATCCCATGACTTGGCCACCCAAGATTAGGAAAATTAACATTGGGACAGAAGCGAATCCAAAGTTTGAAAATTTTGGGGACCACTAGGATGAAGCTGACATGGCCAAGATCACAGATCTCCTGCATGAGTTTCAAGATTTGTTTCCAACAAAATTCTTAGAGATGAAAGGAATATTGGGCAACTTAAGGGAAATGAAAATCCCGCTAAATCTAGATGCCATACCAGTGTGATAGAGACCATATCGTTTGAATCCATGATACAAAGATAGAGTCAAAGCTAAACTTGATCATATGTTGGACATTAGAATCATTGAACCTGTCGAAGAGTCGAAATGGATTAGTCCTATGGTAGTCCAAGACTAGAAAACTAATGAAGTTCAAATCTGTGTAGACCTCAAAAAATTAAATGATTCCTGTATGCATGACCCATTTCCAACACCGTTCACTGATGAGGTACTTGAGGGAGTAGGCGGTCAATAAATGTACTCTTTTACAGATGGGTTTTTGCGTTATCACCAGATCAGAATCACCAAGGAGGATCGACATAAAATAATATTCGTCACTAAATGGGGATGTTTCCAATATACAGTGATGCCTTTTGGGTTGAATAATGCCCCTACGATATTCTCTCGGGTTTTCATCGCTTCCTTCAAGGATTTCATTCAAAATTTCCTACAGGTGTACATGGATGATTGGATAGTGTACGGTCTCCTCAAAGATCATTTGGCCAACCTTCGACTGATGCTGGAAATATGTTGACAGCGTCAGATCGCAATGAAATCCAAAAAGTGCATCTTTTGTGCCCCATTCGGCATCTTGTTGGGTCATGTTGTGTGCAAGCAAGGGCTATTGTTCAACCCTACGAAGATAGCTCTCATCTTAAGCTTGCCCTCGCCGACCAATGTGAAGATGCTTCGAACAACATTGGTGAACATAGGATATTATCACAAATTTATCAGAGGCTATGCTGCGATCACTGCCCATATGGAGAAATTATTAAAGAAAGATGCAGTATTTGAATGGATTTTAGAGTGTCAGAGTAGCTTTGACATGCTGAAGGCCAAGATGGCTTCGGCACTGATACTTGTATTCCCATATTGGAACAAGGAGTTCCATGTTCATGTTAATGCATCTTCTATTGCGCTAGGAGTAGTACTCATGCAGCCATGTGATGATGACTTGGATCACCCTATCGCTTTTGCGAGTCGAAATTTATCATTCACAGAGAAGAATTATACAACCACTGAGCGCGAGGGGCTAGCGATGTTTTATGCACTACAGAAATTCTGGTATTATCTTCTAGGAGGTCACTTCAAGATGTTTACTGACCATTCAGCTTTGAAGTATCTGGTGAATAATCCTTTGTTGGGGGGGAAGATATGCATATGGCTACTCCCCTTTAAAGATTTTGATTTTGAGATCATCGTGAAGTCGGGTCGCTTGAATGTTGGCCCTATCATTTATCTAGAATTAAGATAGGTGAGGAACCTACTAACATTGAAGATGGACTACCTGATGCATAGTTGTTTCGAGTTGAAATGACAGATGACCATTATTCTCCAATAATACAGTTCTTGGTGACAGGAGTTGCACCAGAAGAACTTTCCATGAGTCAAAAGAAGCAGTTGGTGATTAAAGCTTCTGACTTTCAGTTGATTGCTGGCCACTTGTATAAGATGGGACTTGATGAAATTTTGCGGCGATGTGTCCTCCCACATGAACAAGAGTATATTTTAGAGGAGGCGCATGCCGAAGTAGCTGGGGGACACTATGGAGGATGGGATACCATGAGAAAGGTGCTTCATGCAGGGCTTTGGTGGCCCACTCTTCATAATGATGCAGTAGATTATGCCCGGAGCTGCAACATATGTCAATGCATTGGAAAACCATCGTAATGGGACGAGATGTTGCTAGTACCCCAGGTAACTTTGCAACCTTTTGATAAATGGTTCATAGACTTTGTGGGTCCAATTAACCCACCCAAAAAGAGAACTAGTGTGCGCTACATAATCACTCTGATGGATTATCTGACGAGATGGGCGGAGGCTGCACCAGTTGTGGATTGCACTGCTGTGATGACAGCTAGATTTATATTTGAGAATATTGTGATGCATTTTGGGTTCCCATGAATATTGATGAGCGACCAAGGTAGTCATTTTATCAACCACGTAGTAAGAGCGCTGACAAAATAATTGCAAGTTTAGTACAAGAAAAGTACACCATACCATTTGCAGGTGAATGAGACTGTAGAGGCATTCAACAAAATATTGGAGCACACACTTACCAAGGTATGTAACATTTAATGAAATGACTGGGATATGAAGATGCCTGCATTGTTGTGGGCCTATAGCACCACATGCAAAATATTGACGAGGAAAACACCATTCAAATTGGTGTATGGGAAAGAGGCAGTTATGCCTATCGAATACATCGTTCCCATTCTGCGCATTATTGATGTGACCGACATGGACGATGATTCTGCACTAGAGGGGCGTGTGGTGAAACTAATCCAGCTTGAAGAAGACCATTTCATTGCAGGTTTCCATCAGTGTGTTGAGAAAGATAGATAGAAGGTGTGGCATGATCGCCACATAAAGAAGAAACAATTTCAGTAAGGAGATTTAGTGCTACTATACAACAGCAAGTTCTTGAAGCATTCGGGTAAGCTACAAATGCATTGGCTTGGCCCATATCTTGTCAATTCTATTACCTCTGCAGGAAATTCAATTACAGTAGTTAGATGGTGCGGTACTACCAAAGCTCGTGAATGGAAACCGCTTTAATCCCTATTAGACTGGGGAAGGACCGCACAATTCCTGAAGCACTACACAAAAATATGTATATATATATAGCAGATAGAGGAGAGAAGGATGCGCCAGGAGGAAGTGGCTGCGCAGGAATAGGAATCAGTTGCACAGATTAGTTAGCCCAATTATGGTAGCCAAAGGGCCGTGATATAGTCAAATCATCAATAAATGAAAACAATTCAAGTAGTTAGTTGATGACGCTTGTTGAAACGATGTGCATTTATGGATGATCCAACCATTAGCTTCACAGAATCGACAGCGAATTTTGGTGATTAATGACAAATTTAGTCATGATGGCCGCAGATGATTTAGTAATGATGACTGATGAATTGGCCACATGCTATAATAAGGTCTTCAACATAGGTCGAAGGCACCATTTGAGCTGGGTTGAGTTGAGTTACAGAGAGCATTTTTTTGAAGCTGATTTTTGTTGAGGGAAGTGTGTGAGTTGTAGAGTGAAGAAGAGGGTGTGCACTGGATAGACTAGGGAGGTATACTGGTGCAACATGCTGAGTAACCATGAAATGGTAGAGATATCAAGTGAGCATGAGTCTCAGGTTGATCAACTACCATTGTCGAAGAAGTCATGAGCATGTCATTTGGATCATTGTCAATTCTGTGGGGAAAGAGGAAGGCCCAGAATCCAAGATCAACACCACCACAAAAGTAGCATATGAGAAATTCTATTAGAGCGAAAGGGGAAGGCACTTCCCATACGGAGACCTCTAGCTCTAGATCTTTCAAGTCGACTGTTCGTACAGGATTTTCTATGAAGGATATTCCAGGGTACTTTGCTCCCACCTGCCCTGGTGTGAAACCTCGATGTCTGACCAAAAAATAGAAGTATCAGCCAAAACTATCACCGCTGTCAGAAGGGATGACATGCACTATTGACATTATCCATTTGTTGATCAAGATAAAGTATGAGGACCATGATTTGTTGCTATGGAAGGATGTAGCGGATGATCCCTATGAGTCACTGCCTACGGTCACCGGAACCCCCATTGCATGTATTCCGTAGTCATGGGTGTTAACCACTTATAACTTGCAGAGTATTGAAGGAAACATGGTGAAGAAAAATGATGGTTACTTGAACTTTGGTTAAATATGACAATGTGAATGTATGATAAAAGGGTGCATAAAAGATGAAATTATCTCATAATCCAATGATGTAGAATAAGGATGTGAAAATCAATGGTTTAGAATAGATCTGCTCTACTGAGATGCATGGGAGATAAGGGTAGGTGGAGATAATTAACAAGGCGCGAGGATCGACAGTTATGGGATCAGGTCGGTAAAATCTATGGTTGATAAGAAGTCTGCTCCATAAAGTTGCACGTTGTTAAAAAAAAAAGGCCCAGCAGAATGTGTACGTGTAAGTTAATCTAACGGCTTAAAAATAAAGTGAGTATTCATCAAGGCTTATTGTCAAATCCAAAGGGTAGAGTTATGCGGCGGTTGAAGTAAAAGGTGGTGGCGGAATAAAAACTGCAATACACGTGGCAGCTTATGGTACATTCTGCAGAGAAAAATGGTTTAGGAAAAACAGCTAGAAGGAGCCTCCAGAATGGACCTTTATATAAAGTGAAGTCGGCTTATTTTGAAAAATCATTTTTTATTTTGTATGCTAGGAAGAATGAAAGGGACCACCCACCATCCTTTTGCAGTCAAATTTAGGTACATACAGTTATAGTCATAGGTAAGCTTCGAACACTTGAGCTTTATTCATAGAATTGTCATCATTTTTTCTATTATGGAGAAAGAGAAAGGGTTATAAGGTCTTAACCAGGTCCTGGATGAAAGAGAAGAATTTTTGGTTGATAGAGATAGAGGTGTATATGACCCATTCCTGTCGATGGGAAATGTATCAGTTATTAAGGAAATATTGTGGCTGTATAATTCACAAGGAAACGAGATTTTGAATGCCCACAAGTCATTTCTGTATTATTTCACCATTGACTAGACCTTACCCTTTCCTGAATTCGCTGAGTGGTGTGCAAGTAATTACTCATCTTCTGAGAGAGTCATTGTGAGTCATTCCAAATCCAAGATATTGTGTAGGATTGATGCAAAAGCTATTCGTGGATTCCTTAATTTGCCTGATAATTACCCTGCTAGTGGTGAGTCTATGAATGAGTCTGTTTTAGCTGAAGTATACAAAGGTTGTAAAACTGAAATTCGATGTGAATTTTTGTCTAGTATTCTTAATGAAGGTCAGTCATTAGAAGGTCTCTTTTTTCCATATCATATTCACATCCTCAAAGAGGAGGTCCAGTTGGTTGTGTCTTTGGTCTGTTAGATTTTAGGTCTAGATAATGACTTTCATGTCAGTGAAGTTGTCTTGGGCTTCTTATTGAAAATGAGTTCAGTTAGTCTTGAGTCTAAGTCCCATCCGGTCCATTTCTTCAGTTTGGATGAATATTTAGCAGAGGCTATTCATATCCAATTAGTTGAGTTCCCAAAGGTTAGATTTTTCAAGTACCAATCATATTTGTTGAACATGTTATTATGTTCAAATGTAACTGAATTACAATTCTTGACTACTATATTCTCTTCGGATCTGCCGAAGCAAATCAATATGTTCGAATTCATGAATTCCATTATGTCAGACATATATAAGTCACTGTTTGATGAAGTATTTCCCAGAGTGTTTGAAGAAATGAAGATTATGATGCAATCGTCACCAGAAGACAGGATTGGGGATTGGTTTTTGTATAAAGACTTTACAGTTTTGAGAGTGTATGGTTTCACCGAAGAGCTTTACAGGCTGCCTGCATTTCTTACCCCTAGAATCTTTGCATTGGAATACATGAGACAAAGATTACATGCAGAAGAGGAGCATTTCGGAGCCTTCAAAAAGACCTCCAATATCAAATTCCCCCTTAAAGTTGGTTCATTCATCTTTAAAAACAAGGGTGCCCTGGTGATTGTGGAAAAATTAGTGGAAAACATGGATTTTCAAAAAGAACAGAGGATCAATTATGATCCATATCATATAATTTCTCTAAGGAAACAAGCAAATAAAAACAAACCATTTGATCACCAAGTTGTTGAGGGTTTGAAGGAACTAGCCAATTTGTCTCATTTTGTGGAAAATCCAGGAAGCAATGAAAGTACAAGCGATGGATCAATTACAGCGTCTCAAGTGCCAGAAAGTTCTAATGTTTTAATTAAAAGAAGTTTTTCTGAGATTGAGAAATAGATGAAGACAGTTCACGTAAGAAGACCAAAACATCTCAAGATGATAAAATTTCAAATGAATTAGTTTCATATGAGTGGAAGAAAGTAGTTTTGTTTCCTAAGAAGTCAGTGTAGATGAACCAGTTTTCTTTTGAAAGTGAAAATAATGCAGAGTCTAGTTCAGTTTTTAAATCTAAAGCAGAATTCATGACTAGTTATGTAGAAAAGCAGAGGCAGTCCTTAGAAGAAACTAAAAATATACTCCCACGAGTGAGAAGTCTGGGTAACCCAAAGACGTCCTTGATTTCCACTCGGGATGTAGAGAGGAACACTTTAAAATTAGCTATGTGAAGTGACAAAAAAGTGGCCGAGATGGAAGTAAGATTGGACAAAATCAGTGTACCTGACAAAATACAACTACACAAACAGACAGGGGATATAATTTATTCATATTTATTACATGCCATGATGAAAATTAACAAGTTGCAAGTTTTGGTTGATAAATTGGAGGTCGAGTTAAAGCACGAGAAAGTTGAGAACAAAGCGAATTCAATTCAAATAAAGAAATTGCAAGCAGATATCATAAACTCGGGAGATGAAACAGGGAATACACAAGCCATAAAAAGACTTTTAGAATAAAAAGACAATGCCCTTCAGGTACTAAAGAAGAAGTTGAAAATCTCGAGTTCCGAACATGTTCAGTCATCAGAGTTGTTAGTATTGCAGGAGGAGAAAGATAAAATTCATCAGGAAATGATGGAGTGCAAAGGTAAAACTGTGAAGCTGGAAGAAGAAAAGAATAAATGGGAAACAAAGTGAACTGAGTTAATGACACAAATTTCATAGTTAAAGAAAGACCAGAATGATGAAAAAGAGATTATTGAAGAATTAATGAGCTAGACTTCTACTGATGAAGATTTGACCATTGTAAATATTGAAAATCCTTTAAGTAATTTTTCTGTTGATGATTTACTAGTACCCATGTCACAAGTAAGCTTGAAGGATGTAGAGATAAGGGAATTAAAAGAACAAAATGAGAAAATCAAATCTGAGGTGACTAAAATGGTCGAAAACAAGAATAAAATATTACATGACAAGGGTCAATTACAAAAGAAGCTTAATGAATTAAAAGAAATGAATACAGGTAAGGGGCCTCTTCAGGGAGCCAAGCATATAATCTGGGATACATTGTCTGTGGAGGTTACTAAGTTCAGACATTATTTGAATTTCATTGATGACCAAAGTGCAATGGTTAATTTATCCAATCAGAGATTAAAACTAGTAAATGAGACCATGGAGAGGAAGCCCCTAAGTACAGCTCAGAATGCACTGAATTTTTTGAATTCATTAACTTATCAAAAATTGAAAGATATAGGAATCAAAGACAGAGTGGCTATGGTACTGTGGTTGAAAATGTTCATTCACAAACATCATATTACAAAGACATGAGTACAAGATAAGGCTGATGAGATGACTTCGCGTATTAATGATTTCAGGCATGCTTTTAAAGAATTGTTTGAAGATGGCCTTCCTTCTTTCTGGGACGAAGAAGGAAGACTTTTTTCGCGAGAAAATTACCATAGCCTTCTAGTACAAATCCATATGGATCACTCCAAGTTTGATGACTTGGTAAAGGGACTGACGGGAAAAGTCATCGTGGACAAGTTGACAGAAGACTTCGAGATATTGCAGAAATTTCTGATCGTCAGAGGAGGGCTGCCCACTATGTCTTATGAGACCTATATGGATCTGGAAGTGTCTATCTGAGAAATGATTGAGTACGACATCCCAAGTGCAGAACAATGGAGAGCCATGGAAAGATTCGAAAAAACAAAGTATATTCTTCATCCATGAAAACAAGTGTTGCACGCTATGGAGCTGCTTATTTGAGCTTTGTTGTCACCAAGTTGATTTTAATTAAATGATCTGTTATCAGGATCAAAGCAAGTAGTTTATTCCTAGTTGTTAGGGATATGGTTACAAAGAATTTGATTAAACAGATTATTCAGTTATTAAATCTTCTTGGGAAGAAATCATTTATGTATATATTTGCATTTACTTGATGTATTGAGTGTTGAAACCCATTTGTTGGATCAATGTTTTTGAGGACAGATAATTTTTGAAATAACAAAGTTGAATGCATGTGGGTATCAGAGATTCTTGTGCTGTTTACATTACAATCTGTATTTTCTTTCCTATGTGATTGTTTTTCCAATGTTTACATTCCATTTTCTTTTCCTCGTATCTGAAGCGTAGTGTTGAATGGTTGGAATTCATACTTGTTGTGCTTTGACTATTGTTTCAGATATTTCATAAATGTTTCTGCTAAAGTTAATATGGAATTCATCTTATGATGCTCTATATTGATGGATTGTTCATATTTCTTCCTTTTCACCTGAACTCAATGAATGATTGTAATTGAGTGGTTATCTTGCCTTTGATGAAATATCATGCATTAGACTTTGTGATATTTTTTTGACTCCATTGCCCAAAGATCATGTGTATCATTTCAACCATCTATATGATACTTAAGTGTTGATTTTTATATCTGGCCTTGTTAAATTTATATTTGAGAGATCCCTCTCTGGAAAGGAAAGCCAGTTTCTTTCTGAAGTGGTTTTTGCTGTTACCTTTGGAATTTATCTTTTGCAACCTGGGTACATTCTGAGTGATAATAAATTGGCACCGTTGCCGGGGACTGAAAGTGCAAATCTACCCTGGGAAGAACGATAGAGTTTTAAAGATCAAGAAAATATTTTTGTGGGCAAACAGGAATTTTTGTCAGTAGAGAATGTTGTATATTTTCCCTGGCGATTCCATTGTAAAATTTTTCAAAATTTAAAAATTCATTTTGGCTTCGAGAAGACATACACGAGGTAATTTTGACACTGAAATTTTAAAGATTTTGGAAGATCCAGAAAAGTTATTTAAGAAAAAGGATAAAGAAAAAATAGATTTTTCTTTGTTTGGTGCATCATCTTCTTGGGATTCTCCTAGTATTTTTTATCAAGAATGGGAAGTTAATGTTGAAAGAAGTTTGTTGAAAACTAAGTCAGAGTTTGATCTTAAGAATACTAAATTTAACTCTCATAGATTAGAATCTTATTTGTTGGATTCCCTTTGGATATATTTACAACATTCTGCAAAATTTGAAACACTTGTTGTTCAAAACACTCAAAAGTCCTCAGTACCTATGAATCCACCTATACCAATGGCAGCCAGATTTGCTCCCTTGCGTTTGCTTGCTTCATTACACGACCTTCCTGAAAATTATTCCCAAAGAATTTCCTTATTTGATGGAGAAGGAGACATAACCGCAAAACAACATGTGGCTAAGTTTGAAGATTTTGTTGATTTGGAGGAAGTTGATTATGCAGACGTTAAAATGCTGTTATTTGCTCAAAGTTTATCAGGTGAAGTGAAGAAATGGTTTAAAGACTTGCCATATGGATCTATATTGAATTTCCAAGCTTTCCAAAATGCATTCCTAGAGAGATGGGATGACAAACAAAATCCTTTGCAGCTCTTGTCTCAATATAACAGTCTCAAAAAGGGGGGTTTTGAATCTGTTCATGAATTTTCAAGTAGGTTTATGAGGGTTTATAATTCTATTCCAGAAGATATAAAACCTTCTACAGTCACCGCTAAACTTCATTATGTTGGAGCCTTTGATAATGAGTTTGCATTTTCATTGAGAGAGAGAAAATCAACAACCCTTACCGCAATGTTTACAGATGCTTTAAAGGTGGAAGCAAATATGATGACAAGTGGAAAAATGAAACATAGAGACATTGATAGGAGGAAAAAAGAAGAAAATTTGCCTTCTACTTCTTCTTCTACCACTGATTATAAGTTTGAAATGATGTTGAAGACAATGGAGAAGTTGATGGATAGATTGACTATGGATAATAGGGCGTTCAGCAAAGAAAAAGTCGATCCTCAAATCAGGAATCCAAATTTTAGAAGACCAAATCCTCCTATACTTCCACAAAATAGGCAGAGAGACATGAGAAACCCAAGAAATCAGGAAGAATAGAAAATTCGACCACCGTTCCCTGAGAATTATGTCGCTGACGAAGAAGATCCTACTGAAAATGAAATTCATCTTTTTGGAGAACTATATTCTGAGATTTATCTTACTGAAGAAGAACATAGCATGTTTTCACAGGAGGATGGAAATGAAGAATTTGAGAGGGAGACAGAACAGTATCAAAGAGGTTACCTGCATGCTATGGATGATGTTCAGAGGAAGATTAGATTGAGAAACAGAGAAGTTCTTATAAATAAAGGGAAGGTAAATCCAAATCATCCTTCCACTAGTTTTTTAAATATAGAAAGGGGAAAAGAAATACAAAAAGAATCTGTTGTAAATAAAGAAGTTGAGAATGAAAAAAAAAAAACAAAGAAATGAAGCAAGTAACACCAATTGATGTAGAAAGAGTCAGTTCTAATTTCAATTTGCAAAATGAGATTTCCAAGTTGAAAATTTCCGTTCCATTTAATTATTTGTTGAGAAACAATGAATATAGAAATACCATAGAAAAAATGGTTGGAGGCCGAGGAGAATTGCAATCTAATATTTTGGAATTGAATGATGATAATCCTACTATTTCATTTGGGTCGAAAGGTTAAAATATAGAAAATGAAGAAGTCCCTCCTTTTTATTTGAATTTGAATGTGCATGATATGGTGGTCCATAATGCTATGTTAGATTCGGGTGCATCACATAATTTAATGCCAAAAGGAGTAGTTGAAAGTCTGGGACTGGAAGTGACAAGACCATATAAAGATTTGTATTCTTTTGATTCCAGGAGAGTGAAATGTCTTGGTTTGATTAAATATATGGTAGTAACTGAATAAATTACCATCTAAAACAATAGTGATGGATGTGGTAGTAGCTTATATCCCACCTAAGTTTGGAGTATTGTTATCAAGATCTTGGACTTCAAAGTTGAAGGGTAGTTTACAAATGGATATGTCATATGCTACTATTCCTGTTCAAGATGGAAGTAAGAGGTTGTATAGTGAGAAAAGAACTCCTTATGTAGTGAGCAGTCAAGATAAGCCTGAAGTTCATCATATATATGTTGTTGATACTAATTTGGGGTCTTCCATTTTCTTTAATGATACTGTCCCATATGATTTGGAAGCTACATTGCAGATGAATCCTGACGAAAATAAAGAGGAAGAGGTGATGGAACAAGATTCTTTGGAAGCAAAACAAAAAAGAGAAGGTTTGTGGACTATGTATTTTGATGGATCTGTGGAAAAAATAGGCACTGGAGCTGGTGTGTATATAATTTCTCCTATCAGGGATTTTAAAGCTTTATCATATAAATTAAAATTTGAATGCTCAAATAATGTAGCTAAATATGAAGCTTTATTACTTGGGTTGCATGCTTTGAAATATTTTGGAGCATAGAGGATAAAAGTGTTAGGGGATTCAGAATTGGTGATAAACCAGGTGAATGATAGTTATCAAACGAGGCATCCCTGAATGAGGGCCTATAGGAACGAAGTATGGGATATGATTGGTAACTTTTTTATAGAGCATACGATTCAGGTAGTTTCCAAACATGAAAATACCGTAGCAGATTCTTTGGCAGTAGCTACTGGAAAATTTAAAACCCCTATTGCTGGTCAGAAAGAATATCAAGTGGACATTGTGAACAGACCATCTATTCCCGATAATTCTAAATATTGGCAGGTATTTGAAGATGACATGCAGATAAGAAGTTTTTTAGAACTATTGGGAGAATTTGTAAATACTCATATTGATACCGAAAATGACAATGGTGAGAATTTCCAAGATGATGAAGAGCTTGAAAAGGAAAAGGATGGTGCTTCAAAATTAAAGGGAACCTTAGGAGGAAAATATATTATTCAATTGAAAAATAATTTTATACCAAGAGGTTTGATTCCTTTGGAAAAACTTTTTGATCAAAATGATGTTGCTAAGAATCCTAAAGTGAATCCTGTTAAGAATGTTGTTGAAGATAGGAATATTGGTACCGAGGAAAATCCTAAGATTATAAAATTATCCAAAAATTTTCTTGTAAAAGAAAAAGAAGAGTATGTGAATTTAATGAAGAAGTATACGGATGTGTTTGCTTGGAGTTACGAAGATCTTAAAGAGTATAATACATCTATAATACAACATACTATTCCTATAAAACCTGGGGAGAAGCCTTTCAGGCAAAAACTTAGAAGGATAAATCCTAAATTGCTGCCCATTATTGAGAAGGAAATTAAAAAACTATTTGACGTAAAAATCATCATGACTCTAAGATTTTCAAAATGGATTGCAAATTTAGTTCCTGTTAGAAAAAAGAATGGAGAAATAAGATTGTGTATAGATTTCTGGAATTTGAATAAAGTTTCTATGAAGGATAATTATCCCTTGCCGAAGATGGATCATATACTGCAGAAGGTAGTTGGAGCTGAAAGAATTTCGATGATGGACGGTTTTTCTAGTTACAATAAGATTAAAGTATTACCTGAACATCAAGAGAAAAATGCCTTTACTACACCTTGGGGCACTTTTATGTATGCAAAGATGCCTTTTGGCTTAATGAATGCAGGAGCTACTTTCCAGCAGGCCATGCACATTGATTTTGCGGGAGAAATTGGAAAATTTGTGGTAATTTACATGGATGACATCACAGTTTATTCAAGCTCTGATAGAGAACATATTCATCATTTAGAAAAAAAATTCATGAAGTATAGGAAATTTGGTATATCATTGAACCCAAAGAAGTCCAATTTCGCATTGGAAGAAGGAAAATTGTTGGGTCATATAATATCTAAAGACGGAATAAAAATTGATCCTGAAAGGGTGAGTGCAATTTTAAAGGTAGGAGAACCCAGGAGTAAAAAGGAAATACAATCATTTTTGGGACAGGTGAATTTTTTAAGAAGGTTTGTGCCTAGTTTTGCTGAAATCTTAATGAATATTACAAATATGTTGAAAAAAGGTCATGAGATAAAATGGAATGTAGACCCCAGGAGGTCATTTTGGGAAATCAAACAAGCAATCTCAAAGGCTCCGGTGTTGGTAAGTCCAAATTTTACCAAAGATTTCTTAGTATTTTTGTATGCTTCAGAGCATACCATTGCAGCAGTTTTATTGCAGAAGAATGATGAGAACATGGAGCAACCCATAGCATTTTTCAGCAAGATGTTGAGGGATGGAGAATTGAAATATGATATCATGGAGAAATAGGCATATGCTTTAGTCAAAGCATTGAAAGATTTCAGAATATATATTCTACACTCACATGTAATCGTGCATGTTCCAACTGCTGCAGTAAAAGGAATTTTGACACAACCTGATCCAAAGGGTAGAAGGGAAAATGGATAGCTACATTACTGGAGTATGACATAGAGATAAAGCCTACTAAGCTGATTAAGGGACAAGGATTAGCGAAAATGATAACAAATTCAAATTGTGAGTCTTTACAAATCAATTTTTTATCCCATCTGTTTAATCAATTGGATACAGAGGTGGAAGTGATGATTGATTTTATGGCGTCTCCATGGTACTCTGACATTGTTTACATCCTTTGAAATTTACAAGCACCAGTAGGACTGAGTAAGTCAAGGGCAAGGTCAGTAAAATTGAAAGCTTCCAAGTTTTGTATTATAAATTGATATCTTTATTGGAAATATCCTGGAGGTGTGTTACTTAATTGTCTTTTGGAAAATGAAGCTCAACATAGAGTTAAAGAATTCCATAAAGGAGATTGTGGAGGGCATCATTCTTGGAAGGTGACTGCAAATAAAATCCTAAGAGCAAGCTATTATTGGCCAACATTGTTTTCATATGTGTATAAAGAAACTAGCATGTGTCATCAGTGTCAAATTTTTGACAGTAAAAGAAAGGTACTTCCTCTCCCTTTAAATCCAATAACAATAGAAGCTCCTTTCCAACACTGGGGTTTGGATTTCATTAGTGAAATAAATCCCAATTCTTCAGGACAACACAAATGGATTTTAACACCTACGGATTATTTTACAAAATGGATTGAGGCAATTCCTACCAGGAAAGCCACTGAAACTATAATCATGGGTTTTCTTGAGGAGAACATATTGGCTAGATTTGGATGCCCCAAAAGAATAGTAATAGATAATGCAGCCGCTTTTAAATCCAAGAAAATGATTGATTTATGTCACAAATATCATATCAGTTTGAATCATTCGACTACCTATTATCCGTAAGGAAATGGGTTAGTCGAGTATTTAAATAAAAGCTTCGTAAGGATCATCAAGAAGGTGTTGGAAGATAATAAAAGATCATGGCATACCAAGCTCAAATATGCTTTATGGGCTGACAGGATTAGTACCAAAAGTGTGATTGGAATGTCTCCTTTCCAATTGGTGTATGGAATGCAAGTTGTTTTTCCAGCATCGTTAGTTGTCCCAGTTATGAGGTATTTCCAAGAGTAGCAAGAAGAACCAAAACACATGCAAAGTAGGATAAACCAGATTATTGAGCTAGAAGAGCAAAGGAATAGAGCCTATGATAAAGTGCAATTGCATCAGGAAAAAATAAAAAGTACTTTTGACAGAAGGGTGAAAGAAGAACAGTTTCAGATTGATGACTTGGTCTTGAAGTGGGATGCTCCCAAAGAAGATAAACATGGAAAATTTGATCATATGTGGATAGGTCCTTCTGTTATTGCTAGACATAGAGGGCAAAATGCATTTCTTTTGGAATATCCAAACGGGGTTTCTCTAGATAGTAACCCTGTTAATGGGAGATTTCTGAAACATTACCTATCCTAAGAAGGAAGGTAAAACTTGTATCATAAGTTTGTAAATATTTATTTTCTTTTAAAAATCAGTATAGATGGTGAGCCGAATGTTTTTGAAGCTCACAGTGAAAGCCCTAAGATTCAAGAAGCATGCCATCTCTTTCTAGTAAATATATTAACAAATAAGGTAAATTTTTTGGAAGCTATCATGTAAAGATTAAAGACAGGCACCTGGTCTATGAGTTCTTTGATACCTTGCAGGGAGGATATCATCCCCAGATGGAGCCAGTTGTTAACAACTTCTAACTTGCAGAGTATTGAAGGAAACATGGTGAAGAAAAATGATGGTTACTTGAACTTTGGTTAAATATGACAATGTGAATGTATGATAAAAGGGCGCATAAAAGATGAAATTATCTCAGTAATCCAATGGTGTAGAATAAGGATGTGAAAATCAATGGTTTAGAAAAGATCCACTCTGCGGAGATGCATGGGAGATAAGGGTAGGTGGAGATAATTAACAAGGCTTGAGGATCGACAATTATGGGATCAGGTCGGTAAAATCTACAGTTGATAAGAAGTCCGCTCCATAAAGTTGTGCGTTGTTAAAAACAAAAAGGCCCAACAGAATGTGTACGTGCAAGTTAATCTAACAGCTTAAAAATAAAGTGATTATTCCTCAACGGTTATTATCAGATTCAGAGGGTAGAGTTGAGTGGCGGTTTAAGTAGAAAGGCGGTAGCGGAATAAAAACCGCGATACACGTGGTGGCTTATGGTACATTCCACAGAGAAAAATGGTTTAAGAAAAACCGCTAGAAGGAGCCTCTGGAATGGACCTTTATATAAAGTGAAGTTGACTTATTTCGAAAAATCATTTTTTATTTTGAATGCCAGGACGAATGAAAGGGACCACCCACCATCCTTTCACAGTCAACTTTAGGTACATACAGTTACAGTGAAAGGTAAGCTTCGAACACTTGAGCTTTATTCACAGAATTATCGTCGTTTTTTCTATTATGGAGAAAGAGAAAGGGTTAGAAGGTCTTAACTAGGTCCTGGATGAAAGAGAAGAATTTTTGGTTGATAGAGATAGAGTTGTATATGACCCATTCCTGTCAATGGGAAATGTATCAGTTATTAAGGAAAGATTGTGGCTATATAATTCACAAGGAAACAACATTTTGAATGCCTACAAGTCATTTCTATATTATTTCTCCATTGACCAAACCTTGCCCTTTCCTGAATTCCCTAAGTGGTGTGCAAGTAATTACTCATCTTCTGAGAGAGTCATTGTGAGTCATTCCATGTCCAAGATATTGTGTAGGATTGATGCAAAAGCTATTCATGGATTCCTTAATTTGCCTGATAATTACCCTGATAGTGGTGAGTCTTTGAATGAGTCTGTTTTAGCTGAAGTATACAGAGGTTGTAAAACTGAAATTCGATGTGAATTTTTTTCTAGTATTCTTAATGAAGGTCAGTCATTAGAAGGTCTCTTTTTGCCATATCGTATTCACATCTTCAAAGAGGAGGTCCAGTTGGTTGTGTCTTTGGTCTATCAGATTTTAGGTCTAGATAATGACTTTCATGTCAATGAAGTTGTCTTGGGCTTCTTATTTAAAATGATTTTAGTTAGTCTTGAGTCTGAGTCCCATCCGGTCCATTTCTTCAATTTGGATGAATATTTAGCAGAGGCTATTCATATCCAATTAGTTGAGTTCCCAAAGGTCATATTTTTCAAGTACCAATCATATTTGTTGAACATGTTATTATGTTCAAATGTAACTGAATTACAATTCTTGACTACTATATTCTCTTCGGATCTGCCGAAGCAAATCAATATGTTCGAATTCATGAATTCCATTATGTCAAAGATATATAAGTTGTTGTTTGATGAAGCATTGCCCAGATTGTTTGAAGAAATGAAGATTATGATGCAATCGTCACCAGAATACAAGATTGGGGATTGGTTTTTGTATAAAGACTTTACAATTTTGAGAGTGTATGGTTTCACCGAAGAGCCTTACAGGCTGCCTGATTTCCTTACCCCTAGAATATTTGCACTAGAATACATGAGACAAAGATTACATGCAGAGGAGGAGCATTTCGGAGCCTTCAAAAATTCCTCCAATATCAAATTCCCCCTTAAAGTTGGTTCATTCATCTTTAAAAACAAGGGTGCCCTAGTGATTGTGGAAAAATTAGTGGAAAACATGGATTTTCAAAAAGAACAGAGGGTCAATTATGATCCATATCATATAATTTCTCTAAGGAAACAAGAAAATAAAAACAAACCATTTGATCACCAAGTTGTTGAGGGTTTGAAGGAACTAGCCAATTTGTCTCATTTTGTGGAAAATCCAGGAAGAAATGAAAGTACAAGTAGTGGATCAATTACAGCATCTCAAGTGCCAGAAAGTTCTAATGTTTTAATTAAAATAAGTTTTTCTGAGATTGAAAATATGGAAATAGATGAAGACAGTTCATGTAAGAAGACTAAAACATCTCAAGATGATAAAATTTCAAGTGAATTAGTTTCAGATGAGTTGAAGAAAGTAGTTTTGATTCCTAAGAAGTCAGTGCAGATGAACTAGTTTTCTTTTGAAAGTGAAAATAATGCAGAGTCCAATTCAGTTTTTAAATCTAAAGCAGAATTCATCACTAGTTATGTAGAAAAGCAGAGGCGGTCCTTAGAAAAAATTAAAATCTACTCCCACGAGTGAGAAGTCTAGGTAACCCAAAGACGTCCCTGATTTTCACTCAGGATGTAGAGAGGAACACTTTAAAATTAGCTATGGTAAGTGACAAAAAAGTGGTCGAGATGGAAGTAAGATTGAACAAAATCAGTGTACCTGACAAAATACAGCTGCATAAACAGACAGGGGATATAATTTATTCAGATTTATTACATGCCATGATGAAAATTAACAAGTTGCAAGTTTTGGTTGATAAATTGGAGGTCTAGTTAAAGCACAAGAAAGTTGAGAACAAGGTGAATTCAATTTAAATAAAGAAATTGCAGGCAGATATCATAAGCTCGAGAGATGAAACAGGGAATACACAAGCCATCAAAAGACTTTTAGAAGAAAAATATAATGCCCTTTAGGTACTAAAGAAGAAGTTGAAAATCCTGAGTTCCGAACATGTTCAATCATCAAAGTTGTTAGTATTGCAGGAGGAGAAAGATAAAATTCATCAGGAAATGATGGAGTACAAAGGTAAAACTGTGAAGCTGCAAGAAGAAAAGAATAAATGGGAAACAAAGCGAACTGAGTTAATGACACAAATTTCACAGTTAAAGAAAGACCAAAATGATGAAAAAGAGATTATGGAAGAATTAATGAACCAGACTCCTACAGATGAAGATTTGACCATTGTAAATATTGAAAATCCTTTAAGTGATTTTTCTACTAATGATTTACTAGTACCCATGTCACAAGTAAGCTTAAAGGATGTAGAGATAAGGGAATTAAAATAAGAAAATGAGAAAATCAAAATTGAGCTGACTAAAATGATTGAAAACAAGAATAAAATATTACATGACAAGGGTCAATTACAAAACAAGGTTAATGAATTAAAAGAAAGGAATACAAGAAAGGGGCCTCTTCAGGGAGCCAAGCATATAATCTGGGATACATTGTCTGTGGAGGTTACTAAGTTCAGACATTATTTGAATTTCATTGATGACCAAAGTGCATTGGTTAATTTAGCCAATCAGAGATTAAAACTAGTAAATGAGACCATGGAGAGGAAGCCCCTAAGTGCAGCTCAGAATGCACTGAATTTCTTGAATTCATTAACTTATCAAAAATTGCAAGATATAGGAATCAAATACAGAGTGTCTATGGTACTGTGGTCGAAAAGGTTCATTCACAAACATCATCTTATGAAGACAGTTAAAGATAAGGCTGATGAGATGACTTCGTGTATTAATGATTTCAGGCATGCTTTTAAAGAATTGTTTGAAGATGGCCTTCCTTCTTTCTGGGATGAAGAAGGAAAACTTTTTTCTCAAGAACATTATCATATCCTACTAGTACAAAGCTGTATGGATCACTCCAAGTTTGATGACTTGGTAAAGGGACTGACGGGAAAAGTCATCATGGACAAGTTGACAGAAGACTTCGAGATATTGCAGAAATTTCTAATCGTCAGAGGAGGGATGCCCACTATGTCTTATGAGACCTATATGGATCTGGAAGTGTCTATCCAAGAAATGATTGAGTATGACATCCCAAGCGCAGAACAATGGAGAGCCATGGAAAGATTTGGAAAAACAAAGTGTATTCTTCATTCGTGAAAACAGGTGTTGCGCGCTATGGAGCTACTTGTTCGAGCCTTGTTGTCACCAAGTTGATTTTAATTAAATGATCTGTTATCGGGATCAAAGCAAGTAGTTTATTCCTAGTTTTTAGGGATATGGTTACAAATACTTTGATTAAACAGATTATTCAGTTATTAAATCTTCTTGGGAAGAAATCATTTATGTATATATTTGCATTTACTTGATGTATTGAGGGTTGGAACCCATTTTTTGGATCAATGTTTTTGAGGACAGATAATTTTTGAAATAACAAAGTTGAATGCATGTGGGTATCAGAGATTCTTGTGACGTTTACGTTACAGTCTTTATTTTCTTTCCTATGTGATTGTTTTTTCGGTGTTTACATTCCATTTTGTTTTCCTCGTATCTGAAGCGTAGTGTTGAATGGTTGGAATTCATACTTCTTGTGCTCTGACTATTGTTTCAAATATTTCATAAATGTTTCTGCTAAATTTAATATGGAATTCTTATTATGATGCTCTATATTGATGGACTGTTAATATTTCTTCCTTTCCACCTAAACTCAATGAATCACTATAATTGAGTGGTTATCTTGCCTTTGATGAAATCTCATGCATGCGACTTCGTGATATTTTTTTTGACTCCATTGCCCAATGATCATGTGTATCATTTCAACCATCTATATGATGCTTAAGTGTTGATTTTTATATCTGGCCTTGTTAAATTTATATTTGAGAGATCCCTCTTTGAAAAGGAAAGCCAGTTTCTTTCTGAAGTGGTTTTTGCTATTACCTTTGGAATTTACCTTTTGCAACCTAGGTACATTCTGAGTGATAACAATGGGAGGAAGGAGTGAACAACTTTGGGTTATTGGGGCTTATCAACATGCCACATTTTGGGCAGTTGAATGAAGAAAATGCATGCATCAAACAGCTTTTGGCATGTTTTCATGGAGGAACGTTGTGGTTAGACACACTAATCACACTCACTGTTGATTTGATTTCTGAGATTACAGGATTTCTAAAGGATGGGGAAGACCCATCACAATATTTCAAAGGACGAGATAATGATAAGCATCTGGCAGCACAGTTGAAGGAGCGGTATGATTTTCAATACGATGGTAGAGCCTATCACATCGACAGCATCAATGACAGAGCGATGCAGATTGGTGCCCGAATATTGGTGAGTAAGATAGTCCGAAAGAATTGCCCTATTCAGTGCACTTCGGGAGTTATTGCATGTGCGCAAAAATGCGTTGAGGGAGTCCGCATGAAATGGTCTCTCTTTTGGTTGAATCATCTCACAGAGGACACGGTCGTAGTCCAGGATGGGGAGCATCCTTTTTCTTATAGTTGGATACTAATATTGATTGTGTTAGTGGCTTGGATAGAGCCATAGGATTACCAAGGAATGACGGTCGAAGCTGCCAAGGTGTGAAAAAGCATGTGATACCAAAACTTGTGGTGGGTGGAGGATGTCAGTCGGTAAATGGATTCCGCGATCAACTTTTAGATCTACTAGGAGGCATTGCAAGCAGAAGCAGTTAAAATTCCAAGGTTATTAGACATAGCAGCAGTGAAATATTAGTGGATAATGCAAATCACCATCGAGTTGCACACTATTCAAATCCAAGCACGATGCGAGTCTGATAAGCAATTCCTACCCATGGCTTATAAGGTGACAGATGAAGAATTGGAAGTGGTGGTTTAGGATTGGCCTGCAGAATGGTGCGACCTAGTTAGTTTAGTTGAAGTATCAGAGGGGCCACCTACAGATGCTCTTGAAAAGCCTACATGCCAAGAGCAGAGTATTCATGAGTCTGATGGAGAGTCATCGATAGATACTGATCTGGAAGCACAACGCATCCTTGATGAAATCAGGATGAAGCATAGAATGGATCAATATGTGGGCAGTAGTACTAGATCGACGTTGGAGGCCCAATTGTAGCGACTTATTAAGGTTTTCACAGATTCATTTGATACAGCAGTGAAAGCAATGCACCAGTCCACCCAGGAAGGATTTGCCTAGGTAAGAAGCAAGTTGGATTCTGTTTATAATGTTGTTCTGAAGAGAGCACTAGAGAGTTCCATTGTGTAGGAACTCCTGTCGATTAGCACTGATCCATGGGATAGAAACATTCAGGTTCCCTCAACTGCAATCGACACAGGAAATACGGATGTGAATTCCTCACTACACCAGCTGCAAAGTATCGCATTGGATGTCAACAAGCTATCATCCCAGACCTTAGTACACATGCAGCAGGTTGCCAACCAGGATTTGGTTGATAGATAGAAGGAGCTCAGCGACTGGTATTTGCAGTTGCAAGTCGAAGATAAGAAGATAAAAAAGGAAGTAGAGGAGTTGAAATAGGGAAAGGAGTAGCTCGCAGTAGAAAGAGCATAGGAGAATGAATCCTTGAAGTCAGCGCAGGATGAGCTGGTGAAAAAATATGCTGAGGAGATTATGGAATTGAAAAAGGAAACTGACTACCTCGTTATTGAGAAGGTGCAATTGTTTTCTAGCAGATGTGAGGTCGAAGAGGATGTTGACATGGAATTTCAACACATCCATGAAAGCACAGCTGAACTAGATGTAGTCACTAAGGCTAAGCGATTTGGAGAAGTCATTACGCAACTCCAGTTGGACAATAGCTGGCTAAATGCCATGGTTTACCCCGACACACCACCAGAGCAATTCGCAGAGCAAAAGACCACCATTGAAGAGATTGTGGTGTAGTTTGATGAACTAGAGAAAGATGCTAAGAATATCACAAAGGCAATGATGCAATTTTGGGGTAATGTTGTTCACGATGAGTAGTTAGAACAAATTACGACACAATTGCAGGAAGTCCAGAACCAGTTCACCACGCTAAAGGCAGCATTGTGGACCATGCCTCCCATTGTTTCAATTACGTGATCTACAGAGCTGAAGGAGATATAGCAACGAGTGGTAAGAGATTAGGAGTGATAATGGAAATGCAATGACCAACTTGATGAGTTCCAAGGTATTGGAGCCCAATTATTGGTAAAAGTTATTGCTTCGCTGCAAGCTGTACAGGTTGGTAATAAAGAAATCAATGCAAAGATGGTGGAGCACCCATTGATGTAGGATCAGCTTATGTGTTAGGATGTTGCTAAGAAATTCAAAGCATAGGTTACCAAAATTTCTCAGCAATATGATGACTTCAAGGCAAAGACCAATGAATACACCATATCCATCTGGCGTGGCTCGAGGACAAGCCACAAGACTGTGTTAGGGGCATGTTAGCAATGGGTTGGGAGTAAGTGAGTTGCACAACATCTAGGATGTTGCGCATACTCAGTTGGCACCGCACAAGGCAAAGATAGCGCGATAGGCATAAAATAGTCCACTTTTTGATATTTTCATGTCACTTTTTGTACTTGTTGACCATTTCTTCAGAATATTGCTCCTTAGTGGTTAAATCAGTTAGAAGACAGTTAGAAGTTAGTTAGAAGTGGATGTTGAATGTAAATATGCAAGATTATAAATAGATGAATTATGCATGTAAAGAAAAAAGGGTTTTTTTGATGCTAGACAATGTGATATGATATTGGATCCTTGTCTATTTTGATCTACGATCTGTTCTACGGAATTAATATGATGTGATGTGGATTGAACTAAACTACTGTTGTCCTTTTATATTTTCCTGCTTTGTATTACTACGATTCTGATGATGAAGGATGAATAGATCTACACATGAATGGATAATGCGATGCTTTCTGCTTATGAGTAGTGTTATCTTTTAGATCTATTTTTTCAACCGGTAGATCTACTATAGTGATGAATGCATGATGTGACATGATTAAGGGTTATGTTTCTAATCAAGCAAGTATATTAGATCTTGAATTTAATCTAATGAATCTCTAATGCTCCTATACTCCTCTATACTACATAAAATTGGTTCCGACATCTCTCCCTCGAACATCTCGGGTGAGACCTCATCTGCTCTGCGGGTGTTGCTGGACAGGGTAAAACCTGTCTGGGCCAATGTTCAGGGTGATCGTTGTGTGTTGAGCGTCGATAGAGTGAAACCCCTATTGACTAGTTTTGTTGGTTGGGATTGATTCAACATGTTCTTTCATCCAAGGAGTGAATGAAGGACCTCCAACAAAATCTGAACCAAATAATGAGGAAAAAAAGCAAGGAGACTTCAAATGAATCAAAGAAGTCTCACCCATACATCCATGAATGAGAGAATCATAAAGATATAACAAAGTATGTGGCTAACAACAAAAAATTCCTCCAATCATAAATCTATTCACCCCAGTGTTGGATTAATTTCCTCCAACATCAAATGAACCAAGTGTTGAGCAAGAGAAACCATGAGTCTTCAAGTGACTCAAATGCATAGCATAGGTGCATCCATGTAGATGTGCATCATAATAAAGTAACAAAGGATGCTGCTGAAAATGTGAATAAGAATTTTATCCAACCATGTCATCATAAAAATTAAATCTAGGAGTTTCATACTCCTCATGTGGCACCATAAAAAAGAACCCTTTCACCCATACTTCATTGAAACTAATACTGTAAAACATGGAATTGTAGGATGTAGGAGAATGAACTAACTCACCCAAATGATCAGAAAGTGCAGAAGTTTCATCATGGGAAGGATCCATATGGGTAGTATCATGTAGATCCTTCAAAAGTGTGAAACCTTTGTCATAGATTGGTTCCAATGTAGAGGATTCATGCTCTTCTTTAAAAATTGCATAACCTTCATCAAGAGAAAATTCAAGTTCCTCTTCCACCACATCAAGTGTTTGGATCTCTTCAAGTTCATCTTCAAACACATAAAGGACATTCAAATTTCCACATATCTCATGATCCACCATGTCATGAGAATCCTCCAAACAATCTACCATTTGACAATCTGAAACATAGGAGGAAAAATAAGTATCTTGCAACTTTTCAAGAAGTTGCTCGTTTTGAATTGTGAGCTTATGATTATCCTCATTATTATTCAAGTATGCATCATGTAACAATTCATTAAGCTCAAACAAATGGTTTCTATCAAAAATCAAAGACATGAAACTACCTTTGATGTGGCACATTTCTCTTTGAATCTTCTCCATGTCTTCAAGGAAGGATGTTTCCGCCAATGAAGTATCTCTCCAACAAGAATTTGACACTAATTCTTGAGTGTCATGGAGTATTCTAATGGACTCTTGGGTCTCCTTTTTATTCATATTTAATCACCCTTCAAGAAAATGAGGCTCTTGCAAATGAACCTCCTCATCTTCTTCCTTCTTGTTTCAACCAATTTCATGAAGCTCAAGTGGTGATGGGGAAGTTGATCTTGTTTCTTCTTTTCAACTTCTACAAGTTATTCATTTTCATGTTTAATGGAATTTTGGCTTGCAGCAACACTTTCAAAATTTATCTCTATGTCACCAACATAGAGGTGTGAGCACCCATCAGTAGGTACTCCTTCATAGTTCAAGCATCCATCAGTATATGCTCTTTGTTTCATTTCCAAGGTAGGATGTGTATCGAAATGATATTGAATATTTTCAATAGAAACTTCTTCATACTCATGTGATGTCTCTTCATATTTTTCAGAGTCACTTGGGAGTGACTTTCGATCCTCATAATGTAATTTTTTTTTTGTTTCACCACCCACGAAAATTGGTGGCTAATTGGGCCCCTCCATACTTGTGCATTGCTGATTATTCCTTAATGAATTCATATTTGAATTATATTTCCTAAATTATTTCAACCAATCATAAAAGTCTTCAAAATGAATGGTATTATGTGTCTCTCCATGATAGAAACTTCTACTACCCCCTTCTGCCAGCTTACCCCTAAGTTGGCTAGCCATCAATTTGAATCCTTTCATAAAATGCTCGGTCATGTTCTTGGTTATGTCATCAAAGAGAATTTTCATGATTCTTATATTCTCCTCACCATCATATGAGGTTCTTTTTTCATCCCTAGTCATAGTTTCCTTAACAAAATGCCTTCTTCTCCTATTGTTTTTCTTCAACAAAAGCACCTTTGGGTTTCAATATCCAATGGTGGTCCTTGACTTCTTATCCTCATAAATATTATACCACATCAGGTTCCAATATCATGCTCTGATACCACTATAATGTCCCTTTTTAATATTTTTTATTAAATGACCAATTTTTCATTTTTTCCCCAATTTCGAACCTTGATTAGTTTTGATGTCTAGGTCTCCAAATTGGCCCAAATTCTATTAAATATTCTCAAAGTGTGTATGAATGATATTAATACTTGAATATTATTTTTATATATTATTTATAACCCTCCAATCACTTCTGCAAACTAGTTTTAGATTCTGATCAAAGTAGGAGTCTTTACTAGCAAATTGGGGTTCCAATCCCCCCCGGGTAAATGCTGGAAATGGCTTCTCAAATGCTCCCAAAAACACTTGAATTTATAAATGTAAGTAGGATACATGTAAAGGACATAAATATGAACTCATATGCATCACCATTCAACTTTTAATTTCTAATATAACTCCCTTAAATCAAATGCAAAAAGACTAGTTTCAATGAGCAGTCCCTCCATGAGCAAGAATATGCCATAAAAACTGGAAATGGTTGAGAGAAACTGTTGCACTAGAAGGAACCAAAAGCTTCCATTTATCTTAAACCTTCAAATAAAAATCCATTAAATATCCATGAAATACCTAATTTGCATCTCCAAACACCAACTTGGATGCGAATCTTTCACCCTTGAAATTGGCCAAGGAAAGAAAACTAGTCATCCACTAGCTCTCACAATTCACAAATGACAATTTCTCAAATGAGAAAAATATATTATCTTGCTTGATTATTGTATTTTATAAACATCCTTAGCCTTATAATGTTACCAATCCATCCACAAACTCAATCCAATTCGAATTTGGATGTGGGCTCAAGATTTGCCATGTGTCCCCCCTTTCCTAGCCTTCCATCTTCCCCCAATTTGAGTAGGAACCCATTGAGCTTCCCCAAATCACATGAGAGACTTTGTGGATGCTATATTTCTACCTGAAATGTCAGATATGTCATATTTCATCCTTCATATCTGATTTGTGTCATAGGTGTAATAGCATATTCATCATTATTGTCTTGAGCTGGGGAATCTAGTCCAAGTCTCTCACTAGCTCCAAAATGACTATTCCTCTCCCGTATAAGTTGAATTTCCTTCAAAATTTGACCTATGATGTATATTTCCAAGTGTATTATCCTTCTAAATCATACAAGAACATTTATTCTTCACATGTATTCGAAATTGCAAGAGGAGGATGCCATGTGACACATAAATTCTAGCTTTTGTGGGACCCATAATCTCCATGTGTCTCCATGCTCCATTGCCACTTCAATTTTATCTTGTATTTATTTATTTATCTCCTTTATTAAATATTTATGCCATTATAATGTTCAAAGATCATTCATTTACCCCCTTATTCCAAATCCCAAAGCTTCCACCCCCAACCTAGGAAACTAGTAATTTTCCTCCTTGGCAATTATTTGACCCTTAGCATCAATTTGACAAACTCTAATGAATATGACAAATGTGATTATTCCATTGTGACCGAATGAAAAATTTGGGACATGACATCAATTCTGCAATATGTTTGTTATCCCTAAATGATGTGATGTCTCTGCGTTCTGAATGATGTCATACTTATTGATATGTTATGTTCGTGAGTAAACATAATGTTGTGATCTAATGTACTGATGTCATCTAGATGGTTTCTGATATGAATGAATAATAATGAAAACCCATCCCTGATTCTATGAGTAATTTTGCAATACCTAAACAATAGATGCGCAAGATCCTCCTTCTTACTGCAGAAACGTGGTTCTGACAATTCTCCCTTGAACATCTCGGGTGAGACTTCATCTGCTTCGCAGGTGTTGCTGGACAAGGTGAAACCTGTCTAGGTTGGTGCTTAAGGATATCGCTGTATTTAAGGGTGTCGATAGAGTGTGAACCCCTATAAATAGATATTTTTCAACAAATTTATCTAATTAAATCTTAGATTAGATGTTCAAATTCCTTTTGAAAGCATTGGTGTGATCCCATGAGCACTAAAGCGTGATAATCACTATGAGGTATCCCATAAGAATTAAATCATAATAATTATTGTGAGGTGTCCCATCTCATCTCGTGAGCATTAAACAATCATAATCACCATGAGGTATCTTTTCAAGCACTACAATTTTAGACTGTTAATATTAATCAATTAAATAATGGTCTAGTCTACAAATAAATATTAATTCCAATTTTTGTCTAGTATTCAATTGAAAATCCAAGTAGTTAATAGAAGTTCCATCAAAGTAAGTATATATTTATCTAAATTTTGAAATTTAAAAAAAAACATTAAGGTTTGACTTTTTATTCTCATCATCTTTTTAAACAAAATTTACTTTAAAATAAATATTTACTATTGTATTATATGAATAAGTCATCAACTTTGTGATATCTCAATTAATGCTTAGTAATTCAAAAGTTAAATATAAACATATGTTGATATAATACAACATAAATTTGCTATAATACACAATAAATATGACAATACAAAAATATGATGGTTGTACAATCATAAAAAACATGTTTTATGCTTGTAATATTTAATGCATTTTCAATATGATGGTTGTTAACTTTTCATATCCAACATTATAATCAAATGGCACATCCACAATATAAATGTTGAAATAAAAAAGTTACATATCACTCTTCATTGCCATCACCTTGATTATTTTCCTTGCTTGTCATTAAAACATTGTTGTTGTCAAAAATATGTTTTGTTCTCGGATCATGCCTAAGTACAAACCGCAAATCCCCATCCAACACATCTAGGTAAAAGAAACACTTGGCTGTATTATTTTGGGAAAACATAAGGCTCCTTATTTTCAACCCGCATATTTTAGAGTTAATACATATTAGACCGCTATAACTATATTCCTTTACGTTACTTTAGTTGAATGTATCCCACCACTTCCACATAAAACTAATGCATTGAAAAGATGAGAAGTCCACTTGCATGATCTTTTGTATATTTTCAACATAACCTAACTTCCCCTCTAATATATTATGATCACGGAAACTATCATGACTAGATTGGTCAAACTCAACATCTACTCCACAATCTTGTGTGATTTGTCCATCATTAGCATCCTAAATATGAAGTTGATGTCCATATTCCCACATAGATGGAATACATGCACCTATAAAAATGTGAACAAAGGATGATAGAATATGTATAATAACTTGAGTATTGATAAAAACATAATACATGTTACAATTCAAATGTGCATTATAAATTTAACGTGGTACTCAAAGAGATTATTACAGAGTTGTTGCATCCAATCCCTATGTTTAGTGCATCACCTTCTTCATGTGGGTAACAATTGGACATGCCATATTTCTCTGTGATCTGGTTATCCACCCAACTATTGGGATATGTACTTGTCATATTTTATTTTGAATGCTAAGGCATGATTTTACTATTCACCCATCTGAATTCTTTCATGTCAACATCCTAGTTCCTTCTTTTCTCTTCATACAACATGACTTGTGGTTGCATTTCTTCCACGTTGTAAAGAACAAATTATTTGATAGAAACAATTTATGAATTCTATTATGTATACAATATTTCAAAACAAATATTATGATATCAAATATATATCAACTTCGATGTAAATAGATGCTCTATACAAATTTCTCAAAATATAAGTGACTTACTCTTTATCATGTGCCTTTTTCCATTTGTTTGGAGTATTTCTACAAACCACCGCCCCTGGTTTGTCAACAATTTATTTGATGTACTGACTAGCATAATAGGATGACTCATATACTCTGTAACCCCTTCCATAAATCCCTTTGGTCTTTACCTTTATCGAACAAATCCCTTCAATTTTTGCATGCACCTCTCTAAGAAGAACACCCATTGATATGAGATCACCCCGACTAATTCAACCTCATCAGGTAGGTGAATTAGAAGATGTACTTTTGTTAGGGTCCAACCCTAACCCATCTTATTTTAAGAGTTAGTCACACATTGTATAAAGCCATATATTTGAAATAAGCTTGAGTAAGTTAGTGTTGATAAATCGATGTAAAATGGGTTTGTTTATTAATTATGACCCACTAGGAAGTTGTACTTTGACCATGCCAAGTAGTTAGGGTTTTGGATAATTGAAGCCTATGTAAAGAGCTTCAAGGCTAAGAATATTTTTGTTGAGAATTATTGAATGAATATAATTTTCTCATGTGGATGGTGTTAGACACAATGGAACAGTGAGAGGGGGGGTGAATCAATGTGTTAACACTTTTTTTAACAGTTCCACTTCTCAAAAACTTAAACAAAGATAATCATATGCAAACTACCAAGTACTTAAACATTAATCAATCATGTCATCATCATAAATCATAAAAGACATATCAGAAAACACGTATTGTAAACTTTATTATATCTAATTTGATATGAAGTACAATGAAGACCACAATCTTCATGATTGCATTAGCTCCAACTGGCTGAGAAGCACCAACTTCAATTCCAAGACCTAGCTTGGTTTTTTCTTAGATCCAACTAAGAAAAGATGTGCAAGATCCAGCTTGCAATTACATATTGATCATTGCCATCAACCATCTGCTTAAACAACTTGTCCCCTATCTTATCTTCAATCTTTCCACTATCATATCATCAATTAGTTATCGCTTCTCATGTCAAAAAAGGTTTGATCATATACCTATTCTCATCACCCTATCAATCACTGGTGAAACACACAACTCCTTTGCACTAGATATCAATCCTCTAGACCAAAATGCCAAGATACACTTGCTTTGCAACTTCTCAGTTTCAATATGAAAATGTATGTCTCACAAATTCAATCATCTATGCATATATACCCAACAAGCTATCTCCATAGTGACTCACTCAATGCTCAATACTACACTTGCAATCTCATCTATTAAGATCCATGCGCTCTTTCCTTGATCCAATGTCAATCATCTTTAACCATCAAATACTTGATCAAATCAGCTTTGTAGATAAAAATGAAATAACCCCAAATGTAGTTTATATTGATGTCTCGTGTTGTGGATAATATTCATCTAATTGAACCAAATATTCTTCAAGATATTACATTCTACATTTCATTCTTGTAAGAATCATTAATCATCTCACTTCATCATTGTTATTGTGTAATCATGTCTTAGATTCAAGCATACGCACAATCTTCCCTCAAATCATTCCCACAACAGGTGTTTACCCTATTCAAAGAACCCCATGATTCCCCTTAACCATGACACTTTTTGAAAAAGCACATGAAGGGTCACACAATAGACATCATTCTGAACAAAATGCAGATCACAAAATATTCAAATTCGTCTTTATTTGTTCCGCAATTTAGTCGGCAATTAACTATGTTTTCATCTCTACAAGTTGATAAGAATCATCATTCTAACTACTCTTCACTCCATCAATTATTGCATGGAGGATTCAAAATGTGAATGTGCCAGCAATCACATTTATTGTGTGACCTGTGTTTGACCTGAGATTTCAAAAATCACTTGTGTCGATGGCTAAGTATGTTCCCTAGTGATTTTCAATTAAAGCGTGAGCAAGCCCAAAGCTTTACATTAAATAAAAGGATGAATCCAACATTAAATCACTCATAGATGTCAATAACCTTTTTAATTTCTTCAATTTCATAGGAGGCAAAAGAAATCACCAGTTTCAGATCTCATACTCCATGAAGATGAAGCATGCACCAATGCTAACTGTGAGAACACATGATGGAATAATCCCAAATCAAAAGGTTTAGTCTTACTTGCTCGATTTTCAATCCAACACAACCTGCAATTACCAAAACATATAATAATCATAGAGATTACAATTTCAAAGAGTTCTATTTTATATTCCAATCCACACATCACTCATGTCAACTAGCTCTTTTTTATATGGAACAATTCCATACAGTTATGGTTTTGATCATGTTGAATGGGATTCAATCATGTCGGCTTGGTATATATGCACATATATTTCATTTTTCTTGACTGTCATTCTCACAAGGATCTTCAAGCATATGGATTTCTTAAAGAAGTGCACAACCACAAACATATCATCAATAAGGGCTTATTGAGGTTGTATAACAAGCGGTATCAAGTAAAAATAGGAAATATCTCATAAAAATATGGTGTTTTTAACTGGAAATGTGTATTCGGAGGGGGGATAAACAAAATATTTTGGATGGTATTTATCAATATCTAGTGAAATTAGGGGTATTCTTTACTATCCCATGAACAAAGGCACTATGGCACATTTTCACTGAATGGATACCCTGTGAGAATTTCTTAAAGAAAAACTAGCTCTATGTAGGATAAAAGACACAAAGATCATAGGAGGCACGAGAAATTTGATAGTTTGTGAATGGGACCATTTGTGATTAAAGAAACTATAGGATTATCTTCCAACACCTTTAAGCTTGCAAATACAGAAGGAAAAACACTAGAATATCTTGTCAATGGAAGGTATTTGAAGCCCCTTTTCTTTACATAATATTATAATAAGCCAACCATGTATTATAGTTTTCTTATTTTTTGTCTTGCATTTTCTCGCTTATTTCTTTTCTATTTTTCCTAAAGCATCACACTTGATCCCTTTTGCTCCATTGAGAAAATCATCCTAAGTATGCAATCAACATTTTGTTCACTAGAAAAATACTATGTAGATCCCCAATGTATAATCTCAAATTGACTCCATAGCTCAGTATAAAAGAAGGCATTGCTCTACTCTCCTTAGTGAATCTGGCTGGATTCTTGAAAACTCACAAGGACGATTCGTCAGACAGAAGGAGTTGATGTTGTTTTCCCCTTTGTACCTATAAAGAGTAAAATCAAATAGCCCAAGCAACAAAGCAAATCGGGTAACAATGGTCACAATTGAATGTTGTTGACTACATGGAAATATCTAGGCCATCCATGGTACATGAATAACAAAAGGAATAAGAGGAAGTTTCCCTGCCAATGGTTAAGATTGAATTATGTAGATTTTTAGATTCAATATAGATCATTCGAGGAATTAAAACATGCATTGGGGATAAAAAGGACCCTTCCTCACTAATGGTCGAGATTAAATCATATGTATTTTTAGAATAGATATGGACCGTTTGAGGCATTGGAACATGCATCACATATAAAATGGTGAGTTTCCTACCAACAAATTAGATTGAATTGTGTAGCTTATCGGTTCTAATATAGATTGATACAGGAACTAGAACATATGTCGGGGATAAAAAGGAACCTTCCCTGCCAATGGACACAATTAAATATTGCAACTCCATAAAAGAAATACAGACCATTTGAGTCATTGGGACATGCAATGGGGATAAAAAGGGGTTGTACCTGTCAATGANCCTCCCCTGCCAATGGACACAATTAAATATTGCAACTCCATAAAAGAAATACAGACCATTTGAGTCATTGGGACATGCAATGGGGATAAAAAGGGGTTGTACCTGTCAATGAATTAGATTAAATCAGCCTACTTTTTAGACGCAATCTGGAGCATTCAAGGTTAAAGGACTTGTATCAAACTTAAAGGATAGGATTCACCACCAACAATCATGATTTAATCTAGTTAATTTCTAAAAATAATCTAGGTTGTCCATGGAATAACAACATGCAACCTAATAAAAAAATGGAGTTTCCCCACCTCTGGCTCAGATTAAATCATGCATCTTCCTATAACTAATTTTTGGAATTATTAATCATAGTAAAGGGGGAGGTGAATCAGTATCACGTATAGATTAATCAAAATTTCACCTTGCAATTTATGCACCAATTTTAATTTCAATGATGACAATAAAAGACAATTGTGCACATAGTATTTGGAAAATAACTTAGAATATATAATTATCAATTACACATATAGATGGCATACACCAATATCAAATATTTTATCACCAAATCACTCATACATAAATCTTATTTGGACACCAATCCCACAAATAAGCACCAACTCATTGTATTAGGCTCCAGCCTGTGAGGACAGCAATCCTCTGTGCAAGAACCAAGTTGTTGTATACACAATCCAACCTATGAGGACACCAATCCTTTGAGAAAGAACCTACTTGATGTGTTCAAGAACCAACTAGAGAGGATATTGTGATATCCTATCCTTTCCCCGTCCTTCCACCCTCTTTCTCCATCTCCAATTGGAAGGAAGCTCCAACTCCCTATCTTTTCCCCTTCCTTCCTCCCTGAAATAGATGTAAATGTACTTCTATCAAACTGTCTTTTGATTCATTTCTATGATCTATGATTTTTGATCCGCTACCTCGATCTACAATTTCCACACATATTTCTTTACTACAACTGCTTATCTTCTATGCAATCATGTGCTTCACTATCTATTTTATGCATTGATCTAGTTATTGTACACTATGTTTCAGTCTTGTGCATTGGTTCTATTACTTCACATTCTACTTGAGTTCTACACAGTATTATGATTTAGCATACTACTTTGATTTTGCACACTTCCTCAATTCTGTACACTCCTCTGATTATGCACATTTTCTACTGCTCTACTTTTAACTTGCACTATCAACTCTCTATTACCCATTGATACCCTAATGATTTGAAGCTTGCAAATTCAGAATACTACATATTACACATATTCAACCTTACATCAACATTTCCATCTCTCGCCTATTTATACTATTCCTTAGGAGTTCATTTCATATATCTAAAGATCCTTTTTACAGCTAGGGCATGTGTTTCCTTAGGTGCTTCTTGAAATCTTGCAACCAAACCTACTACTTCCATTATATATGGTCTTGAGGCATGTACATATAACAAGCTTCCAATCATTGACCTATAATTTTTTTGATATGCTTCCTTTGCTTCATCTTCTTTGCTCAATTTGCAACTAGTAATGATGGGTGTACACATTGGCCTATAATCTTCCATGTTAAATTTTTCAGCATTTCTTTTACATATTTAGTTTGAGAAATGAAAATACCATCATTCAGTTGACATATCTAGGGCCTTAGGAAGAAGGATGTTTCTCCAAGCATAGAGATTTCAAATTCCTTCTGCATGTTTTGAGAAATTTTTTGATGTAGATTGTCGTCGTCACTTCCAAATATAATATCATCCACATATACTTGAACAATAATCATATTTCGGTGCTCTTATTTCATGTATATATTATTGTATGTTACATATATTTTTTTTTAGTTTCAGCATCCTTGTAATGTCTCACTACCTCAATCCCTAAAGTTAATTTTAGGGTGGATGGATCCTTGTTTCCCTTACCTTGGAAATCACCTTACCTTGTGACCTCGATGCACCTTTCTTACTTAGCAGCATGCATTGAACTCCTTAGATGTGTTTTTCTTCTTCTGCAGCATGATCCATCGACGCATCCTATCTCTACTGCAAAATCCATTTACCAATCCTTACACATGTTGTTACACCATAAAGCTCGGCGTCTCTGTACAAGAAGAAAAATGGGCTTTCGAGAAGGTTCCAGAGTGAAATCCATTGGGGTATAATTTCCCTCCTATTCCTTTGGATCTAATTCGAATTCCTGACCTATTGGGATCACATCCTATCCACTTTCCTTAATCCTCTAAACCTACTCCTATCCATAGTGTCCTATATATTGAGTCCTTAGGCCTTGGGTTGGGGGAGGAAGGCTATAGCAGGTATATATTGGAGGAATTGGTTCAAAGATTTAGTTTATGTGTTTTGGTATATCTCATTGCTTATGTGACTTGTTGGTGCAAGAAGACCATTGGAAAGAGGACACAACGCCAAATCCTAAACAGTTGTACTATTTCCTTTAATGAAGTTTTAATACAATGATATGTTCTTTCCCATAATTTGGTTGTGTTAATCATTTTATATCAGATCTCCTTGGCTATTTGATTAGATCAATATTATTACCACTATTTCAAGATACTTTTATCTTTTTTATATATGATTGATTGTAGGTACTAGTGTTCACAAAGTTGGATTGCATTTGTCTAGAAATAGCGAGGACAAATGTTATATTGAAGGTGAGTTTCTCTTACTCTATATTTCATCAACGTTGGATTGATCTAGGTGAAAGCATATATATTTGTCATGTCTTTTTATAGATCTATAAAATACATACTAGGGAGGTCCATGTGCATCTGTGCTCGAGACTAATCCTCCTAACAAAATTGGTGACCATAATGTGGATCGTCTTAAATCTCCCTCACTTGCACTAAGATCCTTAGATTTTGTTTTGCTTGATTGTTAGCATTATTTTTCTTGTCTGAGTCTCTGGATCATCCCTATTTTTCTGGACCATGAAGCCTATTTTATATCCTTAAAGGTCAAGGCCTATTTCATTTTTTGTTTACTCAATTTTTTTTTTATAGATGTTGACATACTCTATCTCTAAGTACAGTGCGTCCTCTGTCACATGCGTGTCTTTCTTTCACTCACAGAGCGTCATAGACGCACCTGGGTTCTATACATAGTCATGTTGACTCATCCAAATGCACTATGTTGCAAAATAAACCGTGTCAAGCTGTAAAATTTTCGAGTATGGACCATCCTCCTCTCTAGACTTGCTCAAGTGTCTCCCTAAGGTCTATCTAAGATTGTCTCAATCTGATTCTCTCCAAACCTGTTAGTAGATTTCTTTGTTTGATTTTTTTATGGGATTTAAATCTTGCACATGTTTCCTACTGATTATTTGTATTCAAGCAGTTTCTTAGGTTAGTTAAGGTGACTCTGACCCCTAGTCATAACATCTTGTCTTGGGGCTCTTCAGTAAACCTGCTTTGTATTTCTTTAGTTATTTGATTTCACAAAAGTGTGTTGTTTGCAAAATTTGTGTGTGTGTGTGATTTTGGCTTGGATAGTGTGAATCTGATCGCTTTGGGTAAGTTTTTTTTCTTGATAGCTGTCTTATTTTCATAGGTTGCAGAATTGTCAATCTCAAATTTTATATTGAAGACAAAGTAAAAACATTGTCCTTGGTGTATTTTGAATAATCTTTGTTTTCTTTATTGAAAGTAAAACATTTTGCAATAAAAAAGAAAGTTCATTTCCTTCGTTGCTGAGTTTATAATTTCATACTTTGATTGGAAAAAAGAGAAGTCAAGAAATATAGCTTGTTTGGTGTTGTTTTGATTTTTTTGGGTTGATAGAAAGAGTGTTATTGTGTGTCCTTTTTGGATTAAAAAGGAAAAGTGAAATATTAGTGTTGAACTTCAGTTGTTTGTTTTAAATAAATAAGTAAATATCTACCATTCTCTAGCTAGATCTCATTGAAAAGAAGACTTGCATTGCATTTAGATTTTGCATGGTTTTACAGTTAGTCCACACTCCACAATTTCATTAACCGTTCAACATAAAATTAAGTGATAGATAGGGTTAAATTATTAGTAACCTGAGTGATAGGTTAGAGAGTTTTTCTGGCGTCTTAAAACATAGGAGTTATCGTTTTTTTCCTGCACTGCATCCCAGGGACTATGAGGGTCTTCCATGTACTAGTCAGTATATCAAACAACCTTTCACCCAATTTTATGGTATATAGAAAGGTTCTTTCACATACTTGACGGTATATAAAAAGGCCCCTTTTGAACGATTATGCATTAGACATCACTCCTATGTATTTGAGCTCCCATGTGCCTTGCATATATTAGGAGCCCCCTCTAGGATATTGATACCAAGGAAAAAATTGCAATACACCAAGAACAAGCATCGAGGAGCTACTACACACATATTTCCAAAGTAATCGAGTATAGAACTAAGCGTACGGCCCCAATCCTTCTTGGTTCATATTACTGTTGGACCCTGCAGTATATCACGAGTTGCGATGGCTTGACACTCCCATGAGGATCTAGCTTATTCAACCCCACATGTCGCCTAAGGTTTCGTGTGGCCTTAGCTTGCGCAGGACTTGTTGTGTGTGTTTTTTATTAGAATAACTTTGGAAAGAGACTTTGTGTCAGACAGTCTAGTTGAGAAACCTATGAGGAGATCTCACATGAGGCAATATTTTCCACCCGAATATCCCGTCATCAGGGAGAGAAGAGAAGGGGAAACCATGGACCAACCTAATGAAGATGGTCTACATGAAGGAGTAATTATAACTAAAACACAAGGAGATTATTCTCCACCCCAAACTTACCTATCACTGATCCCACTGGGACATTAGTGGTACAACAACCTTCTTCATGTGATACATCTTCTACATGTCTATTGAGGGTTATTTTGGAGAAGTAAATTGGACTTTTACCCAACCTCTAAGTGACCCAATGGAAACTATGTTTGTTACAGCTGCTCCATTTTGGAATGCTTCTTTTGGACATGTTATTTATGATTTTGCTACACCATCAACACCACCTCCACCCCCGCGCTCTACAAGACTCATCCCGAATGAAGATTTTTTTGGAGAACTTACTAATACTTTATCACTCATACAAGAGAGTGTGAGATGTAAAATTTTTACTTCTTTTCCATCAACTTCGGAAGTAGAAAATTTTGAGTAAAACACCTCATTTCATTCTTACATTATTCCTTCACCGGGAATATTGGTGCCGAATGTGGTTCCTATCAATTGGTCCAACCATATTTTCTTGACTCATCATCCAAACATTCAATGGTTGGCTCTAATCCCCTTATAACTACAATGATTCAGGAGAAACCTTCAGTCAATATTATCTCTACACCAGGAGGACATTCTTCAACTACAAGACAAAATGCTATCGAAGGACAGCCATTGAATACTAGTTATATTTTAACTAGGGGGAAACCCATGGTGAGTAGACCAAGTGTAACTGGAATTCAAACTTCGGCTACCATCTATAGTATGACTAGAGGAAAACATATACCACCTTTATCTGGACCTCTAGTCATGGGGAAACTATCATATGGGAATCCAATGTGGGGAGTACCTAATTCGGGTCAACCCAAATGAGGCTATACATACCCAGGAAACCACATTATGGCCATGAATAAGCTTTACCAATCTGTCATTTTAGGGAATGTTCACCCTAGAATCCCTTACCCTAGAAACTTGAACACCCCATGGGGTCAACTAAAATTAACAAAACTCCCTCTAAATGGACCCCGTGTTGGAGGGCCACCCGTTCAACCCCCACAACTACTACCTTTACCCCCCCACCACTAAGAGGACCACCTAACAGACCACCCAAAGGACCACCTAGTGGACCACCTAGAGGACCACTCAGACGATCATCTAGTGGACCACCCAAAGGACCACCTAGAGGACCAACTAGATGACTACCTAGGGGACCACCTAGAGGATCCCAATGATCTAGTCAACCCCTTATGTGAGGACCCACACCTTATGATCAATTTATTTATGGTCCCAGCGGTACAGAGATGCCCTATGAATATTACCAGTATCCACAACCAAACTTACAGTTACCATTTTTTGTTATGTTAGATCTCCCAGACCTATCGCATTTGACTAATGATCCCATTTGGAATGATCTGACGGGGCCACTGATTCCTGTGAAATCTCCATCTGACATATGCAAAACTTAGTGAGGATCCTAAGATCCATGTGATGGCATCTCATTTGTGGCATTCCTCAAACTCTTTTATGGATGATACCATACGTTTGAGACTTTTCCAAAGAACTCTCACTGGTATCGCTACCAAATGGTACATTGAATTGCAACCCCACTCTTTCGTCGATTTTTGTTCATTGGCTATTGCTTTCCTTACACGTTTCCAATTACCAATTCATTATGAAACTAGTACAAACGTGTTGGCCTCACTCTACTAATCTACCTCCACCCACATTTCCAATTATACTCATGAGTGGAGGAGGATATGTAGGCTAATCAAGGATCCCATCCCAAATCAATTACTTGTCGATTGGTTCACAAAATCATTATTACCCATCATAGACAAATACGCAGCCATGGGTGGAGTTGTTACAGAAGAACAGGACATCAAGCGTGGCCAACAACTAGACCTAGTCTATGCCCAATCAAGCATGTTATATGACATAATTCCTAATGCTCCACGTCCCACAACCAACCCATACATACCTACCTCGGGATCACATACTTATGGCATAGTTAGTTCTGTGCAAACCCATCCTGCAACCCAATAAATTGGCTCTCAAGGTTAAGTGGCATCGAACCCAACTCCAACATAGGAGGGTAACAACACTACCAAATCACCTACTCCTACTCAAACTATTGAAGTGAATGTGGTGCAATACGGCTCATCCCGAAAACCCAACAACAAGAATAAAAACAAAAGTAAATCTAATAAATTTTCGAATCAACGGGAAAATAAAGGAAATCAAGAAACAATTGATGCCAAACCCATATGGAAGTCTAAGAATCCTTGTTTGATTTTCAGAGATGATCACTTCATGAAGGAATTCCCCCATTGTGAAGAGATATAGAATTTCCTCAAAGGAAATTCCCAACCCCTTGTTTTAACTGACCCCTTCCCACCACAACAACAATAGATGGTTGTGCAGAAGCACACCCCCTCACAGGGTGAATCATCCTCAATGACTCATGTTCTCATGATATGTAGCGATATGGTTAATTTGATGAGCAGAACAAATACATATTGTTCATCTCTAGAAAAACAATCCACTAGAGCTAATACTAAAAAATCCTCCACTTTTGATACCACTGCTACACAAGGTTCTTTGACAATAGAAAAAACCCACTTTATATGCAATACTAGGCCCAACCAAAATTACAATTTGGAAGGCGACCTTCAATCCTAATGCATGGGATTCCTGGAAATACAACATCGTTGAATATTTGGCCCAGAAACCATGCGCTATGTCTACACTAGATATCTTACAGAACTGTCTGACAAAATGTAAAAACTTGTTATCTTCTATAGGCACAGTGGATTCGGGCACATCGAACATTATCATGTTTAAACTGGAAAATGATAAGTCGAGGATTTCCCATCAACTAACCTTTCAAATCCTTACTAAAATTGTTGGGAAAAGTATCTATCATATAGTGTTAGAAGAAGGAGCATCCACCTATGTCATTCATGTCTTCGTCTTGCTGGAGATCCATCATCTCTCCTAAATTGAACCAATCTCCTACCACATTGAAAGCATTTTATGAATGTGGTTTCCAACCATATGGATTGTTACAATCCTTAATAGTAGAATTAGGTGGTAAAACCATTTCCATTAATGTGAAAGTGGTAGACATACCGTTGGATTATAACCTACTACTTGGTTGAAAGTAGTTCTATTCCATGGTTGTAGTTGCATCCTTGGTCTTCTGTTGTACAATTTCCACACGAGGGAAAAATTTTCACCATTGATAAGTTAAATTATTGTACGTCCGATTAAATCTCACCATGTGAATAATGTACCTCTTTTAGGACAGGATTCACCTAGTTATGTGACCATGAGGGTAGGACTCCTTAAGCATTCATTACTGATGGGAGTCTTTCGATCACCAAAATCCCCACCACAACATGCAACCGTGAACATGATTTCATCTATGGTACACAATTCTACACAAATCAATTGTACATAATGTATATAATGTAAATACAAACTTTAGGTTAGATAATTCTTGCTAGACTTTTTGTATGGATCCATATCTAAAGAAGGAGTTGGGGTTGGGTGTGTTCTAATTGATCCATCAAGAACCAAATTTTTTATTTCTTGTAGGTAGAGTGTACTATTAATGTAGTTGAGTACAAATCCCTCATACAGGGACTCGGGAATGTAATTGGTTTGAATTTTTATGTAATCATAGTTTTTGGAGATTCTAAAATTATCATTAGATGGGTTAGGAATTTGATTCACTATGCCTCTAACCACCTAAAAGAGTATCAATTTGAATGATAGAATTTAATTAATCATTTTTAATCCTTTAACATAAATTGCATACCCTGATCTCAAAATTTTGATGCGGATTTACTAGCCAATGTTGCATCTAATCTAATCCCACTAGAAGGTTTTACCCTAGGTGCCTTTTTTGTCAAATTAATGTACATGCCTTCAATTCCATACAATTTGACCAATTGGAATGTCTTTTCTGACGATTAGTATATCATAGAGTTTCTTAATTCTTGGGATACTTTCAAACATACAATGATTGACAAAGCTACACATATTAAATCATTTCAAAATTCAATGGATTTTGATCACACCGCATAGGATTTGCAAACCTCGGTAACTTGATTCTAAAATCAATTATTAGGTTAGATAAATTTTATGACTTGTAGGACAAGTTTAGAAAAGTCATGAATTATAAAACAAATAGTTCTTACATGAATTATGAAACTGCAAACCTCATAATTAAGCAAAACCCTAGAACATCATCTTGAAAATGGGTGCACACCCACTAAAAGGACATCTTTCATCAATATGTTAAAAGAATACAAGGATGTATTCACTTAGACCTATAGTGATATGAAACCATTTGACCCAAATGTGATGCAACACAACATTCCTATGAAACCCCAATCTAATCATTCCGATAGAAACTTAGAAAAATGCATTTCAACTTGGAACCCTCAGTCAAAAAGGAGATAAATAAGATTATTCATACGAGGATCATTTTTCCAGTTTGAAATACTCAGTCAATAGAAAATATACTACCTATATGAAATAAGAATGGGGATATCCAACTTTGTGTTGGTTTTTGCAATCTTAATAGGGCCTTTGAGAAAGATAATTATCCAATTCCACCCATGGAACAAATCTTACAGAGGGTGTCCGAATCAAACATGTTTTCTATGTTATACATTTTATCAAGATATAATCAAGTATTGGCTTCACACCCATATCAATTAAAAACAAATTTTAGAACCCCATGGGGAACCTTTTCCTACAAGAAAATTTCTTTTGGGTTGATAAACGCAAGGGATACATTCCAGAGAACAATGGACATCGCTTTCAGGGTATTTGTCCATAAATGTGTTGTGTATTTTTTTTGACATTACTATCTTCTCAAAGAAGAGATGTTATAATCTTTCCCACCTCAAATAAGTGTTTGAGTGTCGTAGGAAGTTCAACATCTCTCTTAATCCTAAGAAATTTATTTTTTCTATCACATAGGGGAAATTGTTATGATTTGTAGTTTCTAAGTATGTGATGATAATAGACCCATAAAGAACCCGAATCATATCAAATATCAACCATCCTAATTCAAATAAATTTATGCATTATTTCCTTGAAAAAATCAATTTTGGTAGGAGATTTATTCCTAGTTTTGCACAAATTGTTAAACCCTTATAGGATATGATTAAGAAATATGTTTTGTTTAAATGGGGTAATATTGAAAAGGCATATTTTTTTATAATTCAGGAATCTATTGATGAAGCTCTCGCATTGATGAGTCCCTATTTTTCAAAGGATTTCATTTTGTATACTTTTTCCTATAATGTGTCTTATGTTGTAGTTTTAACACAACAAAATCAGGAAGGGGACGAGGTTCACATCTCATTTGTGATTTTTGTACTCAAAGGTGTTGAGATCAATTATCTAGAAGTGGACAAACAAGCTTATGTTGTCTACAAGGAAATCAAACATTTCAAGCCTTGCCTTCTGAAATATAGAACCAAAGTTATAGTCCCCTATTAAATATGAAACTTAATGGTTCAAAAAGAACTCGGGAAAAACAAGCACAATGGATGACTACAGGGAAAGAATATGATCTTCAAATTAGACCTTCCAAAATTATTAGAGGACAAGGTCTATGTCAAGTAGAGGCATAATCTATTAAAGCACAACAATCAAGACCTAACTAGGAAAATGAAGAATCTATGGTCTTAAATGAAATTTTTTTTTCTTCCTACAATTTATGATCCTTGTTATTAGGAGATTAAAAAAATATTAACAAATGGATATGCTCCTAAAATTTTGGAAACTAGAAGAAGGAAATCCTTTAGATTAAAAGATGCTCCATATCAATTAATCAATAATGTGTTATCTAGGAACAAATATGATGAGGTATTTTTACGTTGTCTTAAAAAGGATGATGTTGATAAAATACCTAATGGATTTGTGTGTAAGACGTGTTGGAGGTCACATTGGTGTGAGACTACTTCTCATAAGGTTTTAAGTTTCGAGTACTATTGGATGAAATTGTTTAAGGATGCTCATGATTTTTTGTATTGATGCCAAGTTTTCCATAAATCTTCTAGCAGAGTAAAGAAAGTACCATTCCCGCTCCAACCAAACATTGTTGATGCTCCTTTTCGTCATTGGGGTTTGGACATTGTTGGAACAATAAATCCTCCTTCATCTCTACAACATAAGTATATTTTAACTGCCACATATCACTTTACTAGATGGGTGGAGGAAATTCCACTCCATTTAGTAAATACAAATCAAGTGATCTCTTTCCTAGAAACTATCATCACCAGGTTTGGTATTCCAAAAATTTTGGTTTTTGATAAGGCATCCTACTTTTATTCTATAGATATTACTGAGTTTGCATTAGATAAAGGAATTAAAATAAAATATTCAGCAAATTATTACCGTGGGTGAAATGCCTTAGTTGAATAAACAAATAAAACCTATTCAAAATTCTGAAAAGAATTGTGGCAAGTCATCATAAGAATTGGCACAATGCACTGTATAATGGCGTGTGTATAATGGCGTGTGTGCAGATAGGGGAACCCCAAAAGCTACCGTTGGAAACTCACCTTTTTTTCTTGGGAATGAGAAAGAATCCATTTTTCTCCCAATATATTTTTCCCGTCCTTACAATTATCCCAATNTAACCCCAAAAGCTACCGTTGGAAACTCACCTTTTTTTCTTGGGAATGAGAAAGAATCCATTTTTCTCCCAATATATTTTTCCCGTCCTTACAATTATCCCAATCTGTTAAGGAAGAAGGTTTCCCTACTATGGAACAAAGGATAAACACCTAACTAAAATTAGAGGAAGAAAGAGAAAATGCCAAGAAAAAACTATACCAACATCAACAACTTGTCAAAAGATGGTGTTCGGATAAATCTTCTTTTGACAGGAATTTCCAAGTAGGTGATCTTGTCCTCAAATGGGATAAGGCTCATGAGGACAAGGGTGAGCATAATAAATTTCAACACTTGTGGCTAGGACCATTACAAAAAACCTTGGTCCCAACACATTTCAATTGCAAACACTGGAGGTTCAACCAAAAACTTATCAAGTGAATGAAAATATCCTCAAAAAATATTTATCCTAGTATTTCTGGCTAGGAATGTACTATAAATTTAGTTTTTGTTTATTTTTTAGTTTTCTTTTCAAATTGGGTTTGTCTCGTAGAAGTCAAGTTTGATTTTTGTTTACTTTTCTTTTCAATAATAATGACTACCCTAAATCATCATTGAGTTACATATTTACTCTTTACCAACCATTTGAGTTTAATTTTTCAAGGATCAAGTTAAGGAAAATGCAAGCTTTGTGGTTTTCTTTGTGGTTAAATACTTCCCTAATTTCTAAGAAATATTTACTAGACAATATATTACTGGTTGGAAAGGTTTTTTTCCATTATCCACAAACTTCAAACACATTAATTTTAAGAAAACAAAGAAGATTGAATTTTCTTTAAAGGGAATAGCCTAGAAAGGGTAAGTTGAGTGTTGAAGGTTAGTTATCAATAAGTTCTTTATGTAATCCCTTCACCTAAGGAGTTCTATATTTGCTTCCCCACCTACCAGAAAATCTCTTTATTTATTATTTTAAAAATACTTATGGTATTAACTCCTTTCACTCTGAGAATTTTGGACTAGAGAACTCAAGTAAAATTGGTTAAAAGGCAACCTTGTTGAGGCTATTGACTCCTAACAGCAGCAATGGTAATGTATATGACATTAGGGGTTCAAAATTCTAAAATAAATGTATATATAAATACATTCCCCCACTTACAGAAACATAGGAGTCTCTAAACAATATACCTATAATATGTGGGATGGGATCAAAGTAGCTAAAGTGGGTTAGAAGGAAACCATGTCGAGGCTATGGATGCTTGTTGGATGCAATGGAAATGCATGTGATATTGGGGATTAAAATAAAAATGAAAAACTAGCTAGATTTAGATAAGATGAGGACTGCGGTAGCTGGATTTATTCTCGATGTTTCGAGCCACAAAGTAGGGCTCATCATCAGGAGAAAGTATCTCGAGGTTATTTCAGGTCCAAAAAATAGCACATTGATAAGTGTAAGATCAAATTTTTAATTAAAAAAAATTTAGTTTATAGTCGACAGCTCTAAATATTAGACCTAACAATTTTATTAAAGTTTTAGGTTTTAACAGAAAGATAATATTACAATTATTAAATTGATAATTAATAAATCCTACATATTATTAAAGTTATTAAATTAAATTGATAATTAATATTTAATAAAAAATATTAAAATAATTAATTTAATAATTAATTAAGAATTTAATAATTAGAGTCCTTGTTTTTTATGTGTGTTATAGTTTTTAAGATGGCGGATAATAGGGCGCCAACACTCATTGATTTTAAGGCCATCATCCCTATTTAGGTTTAATGGAAATTTTTCTATCTCTATGACCTCCCTGATTTTCCTCCTCTTGTAAGCTCTAAATATTAGACCTAACAATTTTATTAAAGTTTTAAGTTTTAACATAAAGATAATATTACAATTATTAAATTACTAATTAATAAATCCTACATATTATTAAAGTTATTAAATTAAATTGACAGTTAATATTTAATAAATAAATAAAAGACAGCTAGCTAGATTTATTTTTCCTCATCATATTTTCATCATTATCCCTAGTAAATTTTATTCTTTGATATTATAATTATTCAATAAATTACAATTTTGAGTTTAAATTAATGGTTGAAATTTCTTAGAAGTTTGATCATTATTTAAAGTTTAAATATTGTAAGTATCGAACAAGTGAAAGTATTTATCGTAAAAATAGGTCAGTTGCATTGTAAGTATTCCAAATTATAATATCCTATATAAGATGAATTATTTTGATTATGAAAGAGATAAGTTCTTCTTCCAAGTGAATCTCTATTTGTTATAGTCACAAAATATCCCATCATTTTTCCTATGAAAATAATGGGACAATTTCCTAGTTATTTATTTCGAAGTTTCTTTCATTAAGCGAGTTTGCAATTTTATCTACATTTAACTATACATTTGCTTCTAAATTAATATCCATTGATGATTTAGACATTGTTTTAATGGTTTTAACCCCTACGCATATTATTATGATGGGAAGTTAAATCTACCTTGATAAAAACTTTAATACTTAGAATAGTTTTCAAAATCACTTCTTGATGTCACTTGATTACCCTAAGAAAAGAAAACCCTGAGACTGCAAATTTACAGTTGATTCAAGATTTTTCTTGCTACAAGTTTTGCAATTTGCTTCAGTAATATATTTTACTATTATTTTGTTATTAATTTCATTTTTAAATTCAAACTTTGAATATTTTGTTTATTTTTATTGGTTTGATGCAGAAGAGTGTATAATCGGAGTGGATCGAATAGGAAAGTCTACATCAACCCTTGCTGAGTTTAAAACCAAAGACCATAACTTTATGATTTACTCGGATACATATTACTAGAATGGTGACCATCAATGTATGGATTGGGCATTGATTTACAGTCTATTTGACAATAGTGAAATATCTCATTTCAGTGATGATGTTGAGATCTTCTAGAAGCTCAAGAGCTCTAAAATTCACGTCATTTCTATATGCCTATTTGTGATGCCATACATTGATTTGGTCATGTGGATGATTTCTTTCATGGACATTCCCTTGAGCACTTTTAGGGACACGAACGAGACCATATTCACATTATGAAATCCGAATACTTTTGCTTGAATATATTCCCTAAATACTCTGCAACAATTTATTAAAAAAGGGTTGGTGGTTGCATATGAGAAGAAATTTAACTTTGTTGAAGTGATGAAAGGATGGTTGTTTGATGAAGATAATTTTAAGATTAAACCTAACAGGAAGTATCCCATTCAACATTTGTGAATCCTATCAAAATGTTGGCATCTATGATCTATCAATTTTATGGAGCAAAAACATGCACTAAGTTTAAACTCTAAGGTTGCCACTAGTCCATCACATTACAATCCATGGCTAGGTTTTTAATTGGGCCCATATTTTCTCTGTAAATTTGAAGGTTGCTATGATGTTAGTCAAATATGCTCTAGCTACCAAGAAACCCAAATTTTATATGTTTTCTATTTATTTGATGTCATGTTTTCATCCTTCAAATTTCCACTTATGAAGTGGCATTGGACTAATCAAACACCCCCTATGCACATTTATTGTGCTACTTTGTGGGAATACAAATACAAGTCTCATATATATGATATATGTGAAAATTTCTTGAGTCGTTTGTATCTGATTATTTTCAAGACAAATACACCCTGACTTTCATAAGATGCAAGACACTTGATAGATACCATGAGAGATTGGTATTGTGGAGGATTTTTCACTTACATCAGAATCTGGGGACATAATTTACTTCATTTAATTCCCAAATTTAACTTATACAGGATGGTCCTTGAATAAGTTGCATATTAGATTGTTGTTGAAAGCATCCATGATATATGCACCACTTTGAAAAGGAATGCATGGCCCAAATTCCCACTTTATTTGGGACATATTGTAATCCAAAATTATCCTCATGCACATTTGATGGATGTTAGATTGCAGGAATTGAAGTTGGGTATGGGAGTAAGAAGAATGCATCACCCATTATATTTTGTGGAAAATCATCATTTCACAGCTAAGATCAAATCAACTTATATTCATGAAACATTACCCAATCATTCAATTTATTAAGGGGTTTTGAGCTTTGAAAATGTGTTAAGGAAAATAATTGATACTAGAGAGAGATCCTTGACACATGCCATCTCATAAAACACAAAAGGTATTAGTCATGGAAGAGAGGAACATAGCCTTTGCAGTAGAAGAAGCTAAAAGAGCAGAACTGGAAGCAAATAACAAGCCTTTAGTTGTAAGTACTACACAAACTAAGGCTCATGTATAATAATAAACAAAGCAATCACAATAGAGCACACCCAAGCCATAAACAACCATTAACTCTATGTCCAATACTATTTCAAAGAATCAATCTTTCAAAGGTAAGGAACTTAAAAGTTATAAAAAACCCTATCATTATAGGTTCTTCCTCTGAAGTTATTACAAATTTGGTGATCAAGGATGAAAAGGTATCAGCCATTACTAAGCCTAAACCTTCCCCCACCAAGTCCTTTGTCCAAATTAATAATCTAGACTTAGATAAACTTAAAGAATCTTTCTAATATACCCAAATCATTCAAGAAGGTCCAAACCCTTTACCTTTATCAACGACAAGTACTCCATCTACTACTTTGGATACTGATTCCCATCATAGTCCATCTCAAGTCAATCGCCATATCACTTAGAGCCTAAAAATGTGCCTACTCATACCCTTATAAATACTTCCCCTGCTTCTCCATCTACTCAGAATCAACCCCTATCTGATCTTCTTGAGTAGATACAATATCAAATCTAAAGTTCTCAAGATACTCTACAAAACCCTTCTCCATTGGAACAACCTAAACCTATGGAAGTTGATAGTGCTTCTTTGACTAAATATAGTGCTAGTTTAACTTATCAGTCTAAAAATACCATTCCCTCTACTCAAACCTCTCATTCTAAAATAGGGAACTTGTTTACGCTTTCCCCTTTACTAACTCAAACTAATCCTTAGGTTTTCAACATTTTTTCGCAAGCTTTTTCCACGGTTTCTACAGAACCTATGTCTATGGTGTCGTCTATTGATATTTTAGTCATGTCCTCCCAAGATGCAATGTATTTTAGAGAATATGTAGTAGTCTCTTTCAGCAATTAGTTTCTTAAACAAGAAAGAGAAGACTATGATGAAAAAAGGTGTTAAAAAAATGGAGGCTTGAGGATTTTGTTAGTGCACCGTTAATGCTAAAATCTCACACACATGCGACATTTTTATGATTCTCATAACAAGGCGTCATAAACATATAGCATGAATACCACCAAAGACATCCTCATAATTTCCAAGACGTGGTATGAGTCAGAAATGCCATAGGACAGTAAAAAAGACTAGGTTGCGCGGTCAAAATCATGTTTTTGTGTGCTACTAGGTGTATTACCAGTTCTATGCCTATGCAAGTCTAGTGTGGATATCCATTCGATATCCAAGTGACTATAAAAAAGATGGGATCTCAATAATGAGTTCTGTATTAAAGGATCATGAAGGATCCTCACCAACAAAAAATTGAAATTGTCTCTTCGACATGATGGGGGAGTATTCAACAACCCCCTTTATGTACCTTGGATCTAGTTCGTGAAGTGGTGGGGTTCACATTTGGATGTATTTGTTTCTTGTGCACTTCTTTGTATATAAAAGGAATCCATGGGAATTCATCTTATAGGGATAAATTTAGAACAAGGTTATGTTGTTGGAATTGTGTTGGAACTTCCTCATAGTCCACCTATTCCCATATTTGTTAGCACCCTCCAAGCTCCCTTGCCTCCTTCCTCCAAGAAGAAAGTGCTTCTCCCATTTGTTCTTCAATATTTATAGAATTTAGTGTGGGAATAATATACCTCCCTAATGGATATTGTTGGCTTCTCTTTGAATCCCACACCTCAGAGGTGACACCACATGTATTTGCTTGACCATTGGGAAATCCAAAGTGGTTCTTGCATTGGTTTCTTGTTATGGTTTGCATATCCTCTTTCCCTTTGTTTATTTCAAGTTTTTTGGTTTCTATTTTGTTTTATTTCACTAACAAGAACTTATGGGATATACTTGGGTTATCACATTTTCTTTATGTTACACAATATTGGGCCTAGTCAATGACCTCAAATGATTTCACCCAATGTGGAAAAGGTTACACAACTATGTGCATAATTTCCCACAAAATATTTATGGAGACCCCATCACACATGGGTGTCCATAAAAGAATTGCATGGATAGCATGATACTCCCACATTTTAGTCATGCTTAGCGCGACTGAACTAATATCCCCCATGCAACCAATTTCACATAGTATTTTCACTTTGGTTGCATAGTTAGCGCGACTGACCAATGGACAGTTGTGTTGAAAAAGTGCAAGGTCGAAGCACGCATATCCTATGCTTTGCATGTTTACACCAGTTATTGTGCATGAGGGTAGCACGCAATAATGGATTCTCTCACACAGTCGTGTGCAAGAATTCAAAAATTGTGTGTGGTTGTTTTTTATCATGAGAAATTGACCGTATGATCAATGGGACACCCCAACATAAAAAATGCCAAGACATAAATGATGAGTATAAGGTTCAATAATACCTAGATATAAAGGCTCCAAAAATGGATGCACATATCTCCCATAATTAATGGAAAATCCCTCTAGATTTCAAAACCAAACAAAACATATGATTTCAAAAAGCAGGAGCCACCCCTATTTATATACATTTGGCCCCAATTTCAAACCTTCACCGTGGCCAAACCATAATCAGTTTTATGAACCATATACACCACCATGATCAACATGTTTAGATCTATAATATGCTCCTTCTCACTCTTTAATTTGAAAATTTTCATCCGACACCTAATTTTTTTATGCAGCCCACAGGTGCACCATGTTTTGGTTGTTGTTTCTGCATTATCAATACCTTTGTCATGATATTCATTACAATTGGGTAATTAAGTCGTGTGTAGGATTATATCCTGAGAAGAAGGATTTCACTTCCCCATCCACAATGGTGCAAGACTCATATCAACAAGTATCATCCTAAAAATGGCATATAGTAAACATGTTCGAGTCTATTTACATTGTGTTTACTAGTACTACCATTGATAACCATGTAGTCTTAATTCCTAGTAATGATGTGCCATCAACGTTATTCCTAGGAGTAGCATGTTTCCCCCATGGGTGTGCACACCATTGTAATCCATGTCATAATTTGGCACCCATGATGTCGACCCCCCACAAGTATGAGGAATTTGAACCCATTTGAAAAGATCAACTCTTGGTTCATCATTTTATATTTGTGCATTTACTCCCCCACCTTTAGCAGTCGATGCCATGAAATTCAGTTGTGGTAATTGTAACTTCAGAAGATATTATGTTGTTTATTATCATTTTATATTGTTGTACCCCCATCGAAGATGGTTTCCCTCCATTTGGGATGTCATTATTGTATATGTTCATTGAGGTAAAACCTCTGTTGTAATTCGGGGCAGTAGTCCACAAGATTAATATAATAAAATGTATTTTTTTAGTCTCCCTAGGTGAAGTCGGCCCTAATAGGGTAAGAGGTCGGCCTAGTTAGGTTTTAGGTCAGTCACTTGATGTGTATAAATAGGGAGGAACCCTACCTCATTTATACACACTCACACAATCTCTCATGTGTGCATTAGGAGAGAGAGGACAAGTTTGCTAGAGGATAAAGAGAGAGAGATGCAGAAGACATATTATTCTTAGGTTTTCTATCTTCTAATATTGTATTAGTGACAGAACTATTCTCAGGAATTTTGTGGGATTTTATCCTTTAGGGTTTCCTCGAGGAAAATATTTTTGTCTTGTGTATCTTCTGTATCTGTTTGTGCTTGTTATTATTTCAGATAAAGATCCTAATCAGTTTGAATTAAAGTAGAAAAAATAACATGGTAGCAGAGCTTATCCTAGATAAGGCACTTTGGAATAGCAGAAACTAGGGATTCCTAATTCAAAGTATTCTCTCCACATATCGTCAAGAAAAGAGGGCTAGTCTAACTATCCCTAAGAGGGCACATCTTTTGGAGGAAGCAAAATCAAATTTGAAGAAGTTTCATCTTTTACCCAAGCATTGGTTCTAGGAGGAACCGGGGAATCATATTTTTGGAGACTCCCTCCACTGATTTTGACAAAGGACATCAATGAGAAACTTGCCTTAAGGAGGAGCATATTTCTATCGAGATAGAATTCCAAAACTCAAAGTTTGGAAAATTAGGGTTTCTTTGACAAACCCTAGATCATCCAACTCTAGAACCAGGTTGAGCATCTCAAATTGGTAAGATTTAAATCTATTTTATTTCCATTTAAGGTTCGCATTTCAAAATGACTCATCACACCCAACTTGTTGATAATCTTGGGGGAGCTGACAACTTCCAAGCATGGAAGTATAGGATCTCTTTGATCCTTGAAGAAAATGATTTGGATAAGTATATCATTAAGGAAGTTCCAGAGATAGAGGGAGATGAGGCTAAGACTATCCATAAGAATAACTTGATCAAGGCCAAAAGAATCATTGCATATTATATTAAGGATCATCTCATCCTTCATGTATCATCTTTGAAGACACATAAGGAAGTGTTTGATGCTTTAATAAAGTTGTTCAAAGGAAAGAACATCAATCGGAAGATGAAATTGAGGAACCAACTGAAAAAAGTGAAGATACAAAACTAAGAGACCATGCAATCCTACTTCACAAGGGTTTCTCAAATAAAGGAACAAATTGAAACAATCAAAGAGAAGGTGGAATAAGGGGAGATTTTTATGACCACCTTTAGTGGTCTCCCAAGATCATGGGATTTATTCATTCAAGGAATATGTGCTACAAATAAGTTGATCACTTAGAACATACTTTGGGAAGAATGCACATAAGAAGAAGCTCATATCCTAACAATAGAAGAGAACATGGGAGCAACTGAAGATCAATATCTCATAGTTCACACCAGAAGAAATCAAAGAAATAAGGAGGACCATCATCACAACAAAAGGGAGGACCCTCATCATAAAAGACAAAAGAAATTCAGAAGAGATCTATCCAGTATTAGATGCTACACATGTGATGAGAAGGGACACTACTCCAGATATTTCCCCAGAAAAAAAAGGATCCTCCAACAAGAAGTCGAACAAGAAAATACATCATGCTCACACCACTAAAGATGATGACCCAATAGTGAAAAGATTCATAGAAAAAAGAGTTGATTCTTCAAGTGATGAAGAATATGTCCTCAATATCAGCACTCACGGGAACTATCTCACATGGAAGCAATGACTGGCTTGTAGATAATGGGGAATCCAATCATATGGTGGGATACAAAGAATCATTTTTCAATCTATTTGAGCATGAGTCACCTCACAAGGTGAAACTTGGGGATGATTATCAATTCCCCATAAAAGGAAGTGGAGAAGCTTCCTACAAGCTAGATTCTGGGAAATCCTTGAAGATGAAAGATGTGCTATATGTTCCAGTATTGAAGAAGAATATTCTCTCCATCTCTAACCTACATGAAAATGAAATAAGGGTTGCATTTGTTTATATCCAAGTCCTAATGTGTCCAAAATGAAAGAAAATTGATGATGCAACGGTAATTGGAGAGAAAGAGGGAGGCTTGTACAAATTTAAGGGACATCCTAAACAAGCATTAGTTCGTGACTCAAAAGAACCAAGTGAACTGTGGAATAGAAGGCTTACACATTTGCACTATATAGCACTACCTATTGAAAGCAAAGTAGTTTCAGCACTTCCATAAATTCATACAAAACATGAAGGTAGTTGCAAGGAAGGTGCACAAGGAAAGAATGTAAAGAAGAAATTTTCTCAGTAGTGAAAGCAAAGAAAAAGGAATATTGAATATAATCAACTTAGATGTCTGTAGACCCATGTCATCCATCTCACTAAGCAGGTATGTATACTATGTTTCCTTCATAGATGATTTCTCTTTTAAGGCTTGGATATATTTCTTGAAAGGGAAAAATGAAGTATTTAGCAAGTTCAGGGAATTCAAAGCCTTGGTAGAAAATCACAGTAAGAGGAAGATCAAGACTCTGTGGTCAGATAATGGAAAATAATTCACCTCAAAAAAATTCAAGGAACTATGCATAGAATCTGGGATTAAGAGGGAGTTGAGAACTCCCTACAATCCTCAACAAAATGACATTGTAAAACAAAAGAACAAAATCATAATGGAAGCAGCAAAAGAAATGCTACATGACGAGGATCTTCCAATGCACTTATGGGTAGAAGTAGTAAGGAAAATTGTGTATGTACAGAACCGAACACCTCACCGAGTGCTAGACAACAAGACTCCAGAAGAGGGTTTCTCAGGTGAGAAACCAGAAGTCAGCCATCTCAGGATTTTCGGTTTCCTAGTTTACATACACATACCAAAGGAAAAGAGGACCAAGATCGATCCTTCAGGAAGGAAGGGAATATTTGTAGGATACAACAACACTTCAAAGGCATACTGAATATACTTCCCAATATTTAAGAATGTCGACATCATCAGAGACATGCCATTTGACAAAGACAACATATTCCAAATCCATAAAACTACATATTGAAGAGGTCAAAGAACCCAAAACAACCAGATTCAAGGACACTACAGAAGCAACTTTAGAATAGCATGAATACCATGACACAATAGAACCACAAGAACTTGTAGAATCACTTCACAACAAGAACTTTCACAAATGAAAACCAGCATGGGTACGATAGCTAATATAAGATGCCAAAAATGTATGGTGCTCTAGATGGGATGCAGAGAGAAAGGAAAAGACATAGACCATACAATAGCTATGTGTCCCTGTTATGTGACATCATTGAAAAATAACCTTCCAACTATGAAAAGGTTGCAGCGAAGAAAGAATGGAACGATGCCATGATTGAGGAGTACCAGTCAATTATAAAGAACAATGTCTGGGAGATAGTTTCAAGACTAGAAGGAAAGTCGGTGGTGAATTCAAAGTGGATCTACAATATCAAGCATGTTGCAAATGGTAGCATTGAAAAACACAAGGCAATATTCATGGAATGTGGCTTATCCTAGAAAGAAGGCATAAACTACGAGGAGACATTCACACCCATAGCGAGATACACTTCCATCATATCTATACTTGCATTGGTTGCAGTAATGAAATGGAAGATACACCATATGGACATCGAGACAACATTTTGCAATGGTGTAGTTGAAGAGGAAGTGTAGGTGGAGCAACCACTAGGATTTGAGACACATGATAGGAAGACTCGTGTGTGCAAATTAAAGAAATCCTTGTACGAACTAAAACAGGCACCTAGGGAATGGTACAGTAGGATGGACAACTTCTTGATGAGATTAGGATTTACCAAGAGTAAAGTGGATTCCAACCTTTATTTCAAGGTTGAAGGAGAAAGAGTAGTGGTACTCTTGCTATATGTTAATGACCTGTTTTTGATAGGAGAGGATGAACTCATTGTAGATGGAAAGAGGAGACTTGCCACTAAGTTCAAAATGAAATACCTAGGGATGATGCACTAATGATTAGGCATGGAGGTGTGGAATAGTGAGGATGTAATTTTTCTTGGTCAAGGAAAGTATGTCGTGGAGATTCTAAAGAGATTTAGAATGTTCGACTACAAGAAAATGGCCACACCTATGGCATTAAACTTGAGTCTATTGTGTGATTATTCATCAGAGACAATTGATGTCACGATGTATAGTTAGATGATTAGTTCATTGATGTACCTGACGAACACAAAACTAGACATATGCTTTGTTGTGAACACCCTGAGTTAGTTCATGATGGATCCGAGACATGTTCACCTAATTGTTGCAAAGCATGTATTGAAGTACCTAAAGGGTAAAATTGACTATGAGCTCAAGTATGATGTGAATCAGAACATTAACCTACATGATTATGTTGATTCATATTGGGTAGGAATCATCACTGATAAAAAGATCACTTTAGGATGCTACTTCAGTTTGGGATCTGGTAGGATCTCCTGGTTTAGTAGGAAGCACTCATGCATGGCACTGAGTACAATCAAGGTAGAATATGGTGCGGCCTGTTTGACCAGTTTTGAGGAATTATGGCTTCAGAAGATACTATATGACTTGTTTGATCTCGAGTTAGAGGCAACTTGCATATTTTGCGACAACCAGAGCTACGTGAAGTTTTCAGAGAACCCGGTGTTCCATGACAAGTTGAAGCACATTGATATCAAGTATCACTATATTTGTAGATAGTGTGGAGAAGAGTAGTGAAGCTCTAGTATGTGGTGGCGAACGAGCAGATATTTGATGTATTGACCAAGTAATTAGCTAGAGTGAATTTCGAGTACTTCAGAGAGAGAATTGGTTTCATCCAGATCAAGGTCCCTAGAAAGAGGGAGTGATGAGCTCTTCCATGGTGGTAGACACATGTTGTCCCTAGATGTAATCATTCTTGGCGTGCTCCCATGCTAGAGATGATGAGAGACCAAAAGATGCAATTGCACTAGAATGAGATCTCACATGGTAGGGGATGTAGATTTTCCATGAGATGTAATCATTCCTGGTGTAAGACCTAGGTTTTCCCTGGACGTAATCAATCCTGCTATGATCCCATGCTAGAGATGATTCTCACATAGATGCAAGTTGTCACTAGACATAATCAGTCCTAGCATAGAACATAGGTTTTCCCTAGATGTAATCACTCCTAGCATAGAAGGTAGGTTGTCCCTCAACCTAATCAATCCTGGTGTAGAACATAAGTTTTCCCTACACGTAATCAGTCCTGATGTAGAACGTTGGTTGTCCCTGGATGTAATCAGTCCTAGTGTAGAACACAAGTTGTCCCTAAACATAATCAGTCCTAGCATAGAACGCAGGTTGTCCCTAAACGTAATCATTCCTGGTGTGCTCTTATTTTGGAAATGATAAGATGTCCATTGGTCACAAGACACTTTGTGTGTGCCTATGTGATTCTTTCATAGTGGTAGACACAGATTGTCCTCAAGATGTAATGAGTCTTGGCATGCTCCTATGCTAGTAGAACATGAAATAACTGTGGGGAGATGTAATTCACTTTGTTTTCTTCTAAGAGATTCTTTCATAGTGGTACATGTAGGTTTTCCTTGATATGTAATGTGTCCTGGCATGCTCCTATGCTAGTAGAACTCAGATGTTATGTTGGACATGTGATGTGCATCTGGGTTGCTCTCTATGTGCGATGATGAGACAATCCAGATGTTACGAGACGATGGTAGGAGATGCAGGTGATTGTATTGGAAATGTAATGTATGGTCTTGGGATGTACCTATGCAATGGCTTGCTCATAGACATAATGAATACCTAGATGACGATTAGGCCTACACCCAACATGAAACAGAGTTATATCTCTAGAAAATTCCTATGATGGATAGATCCAAAATATGTCACAAATAAATAATCGAAAAGATGAGGACTATGGAAGAAGCGATGATGATGATCCAGCGATGATGACCTGACTAGAGTGTTGATGACTATGGAAAGAGAATACCTCCCTAGTTAAGAGGGAGCATTGTTGTAATTATAGCTTCGAAATATATTATATTGTATATTATCATTTTATATTCTTATACATCGTCGAAGATGTTTTCCCTCTGTTCAGGATGCCATTATTGTATATGGTCATTGAGGTAAAACCTTCGTTGCAAGTTGGGGAAGTAGTCCCCAAGATTAATATAATAAAATTTAGTTTTGAGTCTCTCTGGGTGAAGTTGACCCTGCTTCGGTAAGAGGTCAACCGATTTAGGTTTTACATCAGTCACTTGATGTGTCTGAATAGGGAGGTGCCCTCCCTCATTTATGCACAAACTCACACTCTCTCTCATGTGCGCATTATAAGAGAGAGGATGATTTCTCTAGAGGAGAAAGAGAGAGCGCTTTAGAAGACATCTTATTCTTTGATTTTTCCATGTTGTGATATTGTATTAGTGATAAAACTATTCTAAGGAATTTTGCATGGTTTTCTCCTGTATGGCTTCCTTGAGGAAAATATTTGTGTCTTGTGTACCTTCTATATCTTGATGTCCTTGTTATTCTTTCAGATAAAGATCCTAATAAATTTGAATTAAAGTAAAAAAAATAACAAATTCCTCGATACATGTTACAATATAGATTCATGATTGACCACTCATGCCCCTGTGAGTATTTCGCCATTTTCAAATCCACCTCATATCACCACCCTCCGAATACACCAGTTCCATTCACTTACTCCATAAGGAACAATTTGAATGGCACTAATTCAAGGGGAACCCATCTTCGCGTTTGCAAAATAAACATCACACCATCATGGAAAAATTTCCTTGACTCACTCAAAATAGTGGGAACTCCACCCATGATAAAAATTGATTCCTTGAATCACCAAAAACCACAAGAATTCCACCCATCATCAAATTGGTCCCCCAACACACTTGAAACCATGGGAACCCCACCAATTATTCTTTATGTAAAAACTTCGATCAACTCAAAACCATGGGAAGCACCCTGCTCTTTTGGTGGAAATCCCTTGGTTGCCTTTTGATCAATGTTTTTGAGTCACTATATACCCATCATTTTCCATTTTGTTGGTCACAATTACCCTAAGTATCAACAACTTCATCAGCATCCCGGTTCCCCACCCACGTGGGATTCTCATGATATTGGGTAATTCATCTTCTTCAACACTAGTGACATTATTTCTAGGATCATCTACATGGATTGATTTCGCCTTCATCCATGTACCAATATTTTTTGGGATTTGACCCCATTATCTCCTTATATTGTATCCATTTTGGAACACATTCATGAACATGGGTATTCCCACCTCATTTGTATAAAACTCCATTATTTGTTACAGCTTCTTCAATCGTCACTATCAATCTCCCCCTGGGAGGACAATTTAGTCCACATGTTCTTCAAGACTTTCAAGACCAAAAGAGAGAACACAAAGAATCAATGATGCATTATTATCCCTACAATACCCTCTAAACCTCATGCATTAAGGGGAATCTATTAAGACTCAAATATCTCATACATGTGACATTTTTGTGATTCTCATAGTAAAGCATCATCAACATTTAGCATGCAACCCACTGAAGGCATCCTCATCAGATCCAAGAAGCATTATGGGTCATCAATGCCAAAGGATACTAAAAAAGAGTAGGTTGTGTGGTCAAAATTATATTTTTATGCACTACTACGCATATTACCAGTTCTATGCCTATGTGATGCTAGCGTGGAATTCCATTCAATGTACACACGACTATCAAAACAACAGGATATAAACCACCGGTCATTGATTGAAGGCTCATGAAGGCTCCTCAATAACAAAAAATCAAACTTCTCTCTTCAACATGATGGGGGAGCATTCAATATCCCCCTTTGTGTACCTTGGAGCTAGTTCATGAGGTGATGGGGTTCACACTTGGATATAGTTATTTGTTGGACACCTCTTGGCCTATAAATGGAAGCCATGGTCATGAATCTTGCAAGGAGAAATTTAGAGCAAGGTTATGATGCTATAATTGTGTTGGAACTTCCTTATAGTCCACCTCTTCCTATATTTGCTAGCATCCTCCAATATCCCTTGCCTCCTTCCTCCAAGGGGAAAGTGTTTCTCCCATTTGTTCTTCAATATTTCTAGCATTTAGTGTGGACAAAATAGACCTCCCTAAGGGATATTGTTTTATTACCTTTGAATCCCATGCCTCCTAGGTGACACTACATGTATTTTCTTGACAATTGGGAAATCTAAAGTGGTTCTTGCATTAGTTTCTTGCTATGATTTGCATCCCCTCTTTCCCTTTGTTTATTTCAAGTTATTTTAGTTTTTTTTTTTTTTTTATTTCACTAACATGAACTTGCAGTATCTACTTGGGGTTATCACATTTTCTTTCTATTACACAATATTGGGCATAGTAAAAAAACTCAAAGGATTTCACCCAATGTGGGAGAGGTTGCACACATTTTTGCATAATTTCCCACAACATGAACCCCGTGAGAATCATATTATTTGGAAACAAGCAACCATGGATGTGCAAAAAGAAGCTAACGAGACAACAGTTTCCATGGGAGCCCCTTTTTGTGGATAATTATCATACTATTTATACATTGAATAGCATGTTTGATGATGAGAGGGAAAAAGTATCCTCTTTGGAAGATGACAAGTTGTCTCTAAATGCAAAATTTTCCAAGCATATTGATTATCTCAAAATTCAACATCAAAGTGAACTAGAGGATTTGAGGGAATAGTTGGATTATTTTGCCGATGAAAAGAAGAAAGCAGAACAAACTATTTCTAAGCACAACAGTCAAATTCAAGACTTGCAACAAAGCATTCAACAACTTACTCATCAAGCTACTTATTCCCAGTCTTTTAAGCTTACTTTAGAGGAATTTAGAGTGGAATCACTAGAGGTGCACAAGGAATATAAATACATCCAAATATTATTATTCTCTAATATGAATGATCATAAGGATGGTTTCAATGTATTTATTCATCTTTCTGATTTAGTAGATGAGTAAAGGGAGGTAAAGAATATTTCTAATAGGGATTTTGAATAGTTAGTCAATCATGATCACCTTGATGAAAAATGCTCCTCAAACTTTACTCATATTCGATGATATGCATTCAAATATGGTAAATATCTCCCTTAATTCTTGGAATTTTTTTGCGATGAAGTCAAGGGAATGGTTGAGAAGGGACATAAAATTTATAGCATATTTTGGGTGGAAACTGACAACATACTGGAAGATATGGGCATGAAAACATTTGAAGAATTGGTTGATTTAGTCCCTTGCAAGATTAATTTCATTGATGGTGATCAAATTAGGGAAGACTCAGTTGTACAAATAAATACCCTTAGTCAGCTCAATTTTCCAGTTATAAAGTTATTTATTTCTCATCTGATTGTCTTGTAAACTCATCTCATTGATTTTCGACAAAGTTGGAGTAAGGTCAAACATAAGGATATTTGTTCACTCATTAGTTAGGCACAAATTTAGTTGAAACATGTAGTTTAATAAGACATTTATCATGTACTTGAAATGTATGACAAGTGGAAAGGCTATGTGTATAATCATGGTCATCATAGTAGTTAGATCTCTATAGGTTTTAGGAGTTTTGTGACTAAACTTGTGGATTTTCCTTATCCACTTATTTCTATTAATTTGTAACTACTGTAATGTAATGGAATCTCTAGATTGGACTGCTAGTGAAATTACTTTGCATCAAACATTGTCGAATATCCTGTAACTTCTTTTGAGAAACTCTGTAATGTTTTTTTGTAGCTAATTAATGGAGCTTGGAGGCTTTTCTACAATTTGGTTTCAACTAAATGAGTAAAATTTGAATGTTTTTCATGTTTCAATTATTGTGCTTATGATTCTTTTCTAAATCATTTTCCTAGAATATTTTTCAAGAACATAAATCATTATTTGATTTACATTACAATGGATATTGTTACCGAAAATTCTCAATCAATGTGGACAAAGATTGTTTCCCTGGTCTAAATGGGGGAGATCTAGAAAAAAAACTCACAACGATGCATCCTCTCCCTAGATTGTCAGATCACTTCAATTCAAATATTTATTACCTCACTGTGAAGGTGATCCTTGTCTTATGAGTTCTCTTACGGTCATTTGTACTTGCAGAAAAATGTAAAGAACAAGATACAAAAGTGAAAGCAACAAGAGAATTTAACACTCTATGTTAACGATCAAGGAGAAGAAACAATGAATAATTCGGATCAATCGAAAATTATTCATGGGAAAGGAAAATATATTTGTATTAATAGGAATAGAGAAGAAAAATACAACCAAAGCCTTTATTTTGGAGCTTTGTCCTCACAATTCTCTTGACTCACAATCACAAGCTCTACAAAATCTCACTCACAATACCATACTCTTTTGCTTCTCACACTCATAATGATTCCACCAACATGAAGGTGATATTCTTGGTCCTCCCTCACTCATGGGGTAGAATTTTCTTATATAGGCCAAAAGGGACCAAATGGGTTGAGATATTTTGGGAGGAAGGTGGGGGATCATCCTTAGAGGCTAGTGGTACGAGTGCCACCTACTCTAATTAGTTGGGATAAGCCTCCACAAGGACTTTCATCTAGAAGGTTCTCAAAAAATCTTATTTTTTCTATTTAAAGAGTGTTGACGCTCCTTGCACACAAGAATAAGGCATCAAGGAGGGTCGACGCACCTTGTCCAAAGGAAACAAGTGTCAGCAACAATTCTTGTCATTTGGAAAAAGGCGTAGGGAAGGTCTGGCACTCTATGTCAGAAGACAAAGTGCATCAAAGCTCCTAGAATGGTGAACAAAATCATACAAATGATGTTTTGTCCAATGGAATTCATGGGATTGGGAAAAGTGGCAATTTTTAGGTGTAACAGAACCACCAGCACCCCCCAAAGTACGAATCCAGAGGGATGTGATAGGTGAAATACTTTTCTAGATGTGATTTGGAATCAGAGGCAAAAGAGTGGCGAATGAAGACTTGACAGTACTAGACACTCTGAGTTATACTCTATCCAATCCAAAACATATATGTCGACTAATACACTACAGGTCTATGTATAATGACTAGATCATGGCTACTAATAATACACTGTAGATCCATTATAAACAAGACTCAAATATGGACATAGATACAAAATATACACTGTATATCTATGTCATCCAAACTCAAACTTGAGCATATCCACCAAACATACATTGTGGATCCATGCAATGACTCAAAAAATACTCCATTGCAATCTGGGAATATTGCATTATTCAAGTGAATTCCTAAATTTATAGGGTATTCAGTCCAATCCCAAATAGTAAGATTCTATCCATGTGAATAGATGTCCTAATTTCCAACATGGTATAAACCACTTGATTATCAGTCGTTGATGTATACCGTTAACAAGTGCGAGAGAAATCACCATTAATGTCAATGATTCCCAAGGTACCCTAGTACATTCCTCTGATTATGAATAGATGATTTGAAGTTGAACAATTGGAGGAATATTTCAATCAGAGGCTAATGATGAAATCCTACTGTTGAAAGTGAGGAAACCTGCCATTGAGGCATGTAGGCTTAAATTTAATTGACTAATTTCTAAGACTAATTCTCGGATAATGATCCAATGTCGAAGGGAATAGGATCGTTGAAGGAGGTCCATGATGTTTTCCCCATCATCGACACGAATCTTGGAACAAAAGTTATTTGAAGTGATCATGATAATGGAACAACCATGGGACTAACTCGAACATGACCAACTATAAGGAAGGTAAAGTACATGCATAGGTAATTTGTGGTAAAGACTCCCTTTTGAACACTGAACGACACAACAAGTGACTTGGAAGCATTGACTCAATCGAGGCAGAGACCAAACATAATGGAAGGATAGGATTATGGATTCTTTGAATTGAATCAAAGGAGTGAAATGACTCATGAAAGTGGATCGACTCAATGAAAATCTAAATACCCAACTGTTTGTATGAAGTGCAGACATGTGCCATTTTCAAGGGTGACTATAAGTTGCCATTAATACAAATGAAAAATGTATCCCAATTCCCTCAATTTCCCCATCACAATGAATGAGTACCTCTTTTATTTTTAACGATCTTGAAAATGGTAACAAATGCTCAATATATCTCATCAAGTGATGATTCCAACCTCATAGGTTTATGAACCTGAGAAAGGAAGGGTTCATTCCCAAAAAAGGGTCCTTCATCGCTTGATTTTACTAGTCCGAAAAACGCTAAACTCGATTGTCGTTTCATGTTAGAGAGTCTAAAATGACTAAGAAGACTCCAAAGATGACCTTTTTTTCATAAATTTAGTTCCCGAGGTCTAAAAAAGAGGTCTAAATTTAGTTCCGGAGAATTCTTCTAGTCATGATGAACTAGAGTGTACATTTTTCGTAAATGAGTCTAAACGGTCTGAAAAAGAGGTAACCTGTCACCAAATAGATGACATTTCAAATACTTTTACAAGCGTGAAAGAGTCAATTTTGCTTGGATATCTTTTCTTATATAGAGATCCTATAAAGTGCTTAAAGACGACTCTAAGGGGGTTCCTTTTTTTGTATAATGTTTATGAGTTCAAAAAAGCGATAAAAGTGTACACGATACCTTTTCTCTGAGTTTTTAATGAGCAAAAATAGGGTATAAAAGGTACTCATAACCTTTTTCAATTTGAAACAAAGCATGAAAAAAGTAAAAAAGAGACTTCGTCGTAGCTAAAAAAAGTCCAATAAGGCCCTGAAATCCTCAAAAATAACATTAGAACACTTTCACATTGAAACTATAGAGAAATATGGTAAACATAAATAATATTTAACCACTTCAAATATTATTTTCTATTTAAAAAAATAAAAAATGATATAAAAAGTGAAATAGTAAAAAGTATTTACAATAAATGTTTGTAGTAAAAAATAGTGTTGGAGAGGTCATTTTGAAGCAAGGATTTCGAGAGCTACAGACATCCATTCGACAAATCACCTGGTCCAGGTAAGAGTCTTCATCCTTCCCTTCATTTTGCTTGTAGAAATTTTGCATTTCATCAATCTTTTTTAGGTTTCTAGGTAATTTTTGCAAAGGGGAAGAACACGCCCTAGGCGACGCTCTTCTCCCTTTCGGGAGGTGCACCGATGCACTCCCTGAAAGGGGAAAGAGCATCGACACCACTCTTTCCTAAAAGGAAAGAGGCACTATCACTTTGTTCTCTCAATTGAACAATGTCGGTGGCCACAAAACCTCTAAAACAAATATTTAAAGCGTAGATTTGAAATTTTCCTCCTTGAAATGTCTCTAATGCTTGTCGTGTGGATTTCCCATAGGTCTTTGAATCAAATCATGGTCATCCGGAAGGATAATGAACATGAGTTGGATTATGCCCAAGCATAAATGATCTGAACATTGTGATGGATTTGAGAGAGTGTGGACTCCTCAAATACTTCAGAGTCCTGGGCATGAGAGCCCTTGTTCATTTATTGGACCACTTGATAAGGATGTGGGACCTATAGAAACAACACTTCTAGGTGGGCACCCATATCTTGACTATTGATGTTGAGGATATCTACTTTTTTACCAGACTTTATGAGAGAGGGAGTCTGGTGTCACTCTCTGGTTCATGAGGGGGCGAGATGAAAATTGACAACCTTATCAACGAGTACTCTGTGATTGGAACAAGATCCCGAGGGGGAAAAATTTGGATCAAACATATCATGAACAATCCTTTGAGAACATTTGCATTTACCATTGAGAATGTGGCAAGAAGTAGGGATTCCCATCAGATGACTTAGGCCTGCATGATATATGCATTGGAGTATATGGCTCCTATTATCTTCAAATGGAGTGAGGGGATTCTAGTGAGCCTCAAATAACAACTCACAAAATGTCACCATGGGGAAGTCAAGCAGTTCATCTATCGTGCCATAGTGGTGTCTTTATTCTTAGAGAGGTTCCCTCTACTACGCCCTCAAGTACCACTTAATAGGTTAGATCCGTAGGATCCATGGATGGTGAGGTGGGTAAAAGCCATGGCCCTCCATGGAGGTGGTGGTGGGTCCAAAATAACCTATGGTTCAGTCTTCTTTCACTGGATGTGTGGAGAACTTCTAACGGTGGAAAAGTATTCCTATGTTGGGACCAATTTTGGGGTGGGGGAGCCTGATCTACCTTTACCCAAGGAAGATCAGTGGGATGATCGAGGTAAGAAAGGTGCCACTTTCATTGTGTTTTATATTTTATTTTCGTATATTTCATTTTTTTGTTTCTTGTGATATGAAGACATGGTATGCTACTTTGTATATAATGGTACATTGCAATGTGTTGTAGAATTTACCATTGAGAAGCGAGGGGTGGTAAGGGATATTTCTATCTGAAACATGGAAGTAGAGGAGGAGTTGCAAGAGATTGAAGCCAACCTGTAGAGACTGGAAATCGGCGCTCTAGAAATCTCCATCAATGACCTTCCATGACGTTATCAATTCAACATTGTAGGGGTTTCATCTCAGTTTGTGAGGCTTCTCTGTAGGGTATCTCATGCCTTCATGTGTTTCCACAAGCATGAGGATTAGTCCACAATGACTTTGTCTTGTAGTATATACTGAAAGCTTCGAAGATTTAGAATTTTGGCCACTTTATGTACTGAAAACTTGATAGTTTAAGATTTTGGTGTACTAAAAGCTTATGGATTCATATTTTCCCCAGTATCGGTTGTATTTATATATATAAATATTTTTTTACATAAATGTATTTCTATGTGATGCATTTGTATAGGAATGGCTACCTATTATGTGTTTTTTTTATCTTTATACATGTGATCAATCTCAAATGAACATTAAACATGAGCTAAGTACCAATCCAAAACATAATTATCTAATGAATCAACCACTACATTTATATGTCTTGGGATATGTTGATACGAAACGAACTCAAATGACATCTCAAGAAGCTGAACTCTTTGGAACATTCAAAGAAGTAAGGGGTTATGGATGGTATAACCCTGGTTCAATTGATACACAACTAATTCTGAATCTAAATAAACCCTAATCTGACTCACATCCTTTGTTAAAGATCTAGCTAATAACCCAATCACTACATGATATTCTACAAGATTGTTCGTAGTGGGACCTAAACAAATTCCTCCTCAGCTCAACAAATCATTGGTAGGGGAATAAAGTACCCAAGCTACTGATGTGAGATTCAAGGTATGTCAGCTAGAACCATTCATGAAGCCATAGTAGGTGGTATTTTGTTCATTCAAGCATAACACTATATAAGCAGACTTACCTAAGACGAACACTACTTTCAAAACAAAACAAAAAATAAAACTAGACACAACACACTCTAGAAACAATATTTACAAGGTATCTATGCTATATTTCCTAGGAATAGTACCTCTTAAGATAAATCCCATTTTGGGTCTCACTAATGGGTATCCCATCATAGTCTATAAATACATAGGCTCCTTTCTCTAAAACACGACTTACAACATAAGTCCTGTGCCACATGGATTCCAATTTTCCACCTCCCAATTTATCATGTTTTTGGTAATATGTCAGGACCAAATCACCTTCATTGAATAGGGGAGATTGAACGAATCGATCGTATTGATCTTTTATTTGTCGCTTGTGCATCTCATTGGGTAAGGTTGCATCACAGCGAGTTTCATTGAGTTTGTTCAAATACAAGAAACGTTCGTTATTCCTCTATAGTGGTATTGGGTAGTAGTTCTACAACAAGCTGTAGAGAAGAGATCTCACACTCGATAGCAAGAGTATCCTCTAGTCCATACGCTAGTTGAAATAGTGTAAAACCGGTGGATGTATTAACAGTGGTCCTATAAGCCCATAATGCGGAGAACAATTGCAAATTCCAACTTGACTTAGCCCGTCCTACCATTCGTTGAAGCATAGTTTTCAATACCTTGTTGATAGCTTTAATATGGTCATTGTCTTGCAGATAGTATGGTGTAGAGTTATCATGGCAGAAACCTAGTTTGGAACTTAACTCTGACATAATATTATTTTGAAAATGTGAACGTTGATTAGTCACGATGACTTGTGGGACTCTGAACCTAGCGATAATGTGGTTAAAGAGAAAAAGGGCAACAACTTTACTATCCTCGGTGTATGTAGGAATAGCCTTATCCCATTTTGTGAAATAATCCATGGCTACAATGATGTAACCATGCCCCCCATATGAGGTAGGCTTACAATGCATGAAATCGATTCCCCATTTCGCAAAAGGACCTACAACAACTATGGGATGTAGAGGAGTTGGGTGGGTGTGCTTGTTTTATTGGAAAAGATAGCAGGGTGGAAATGTTTTGACGGATTCCATACAATCTTTGAATATTGAGGGGAAAAACTACCCAGCATGTAGGATTTTCTGGGCAGTAGCCATCCCATAAAGATGACTGCCACAAGCTCCATAGTGACAGGCATTCAACACTAGTTCATCCTCCTAGTGGGTAAAGCAACGTTGTAAAATTGAATCAACACCACGATGATACTATGTATAATTTACTATGAGGTAATATTTGGTGTGATGACGAATCTGACGACGTTCGTCTCGGTTTTCATTTTGTTTAAAGCATTGAATCTAGAGATATAAAATCAAATATCCATACCAAGGATCGAATATACTAATTAGGAACAAGGATTCATCAGGTAATGAATCAAAGGGCTGCATTTCCTTAGTAATACGGGAAAATCACACATTAGTTCCACGAAGACTATAGATTTCTTTGAACTAGATTCTGCGAATTCTAATTCAAACTACTAGAGAATGGCAATCCAACAAGATTATTTTCCCCCAAATACTCAATGATTCAAGATGTAATACATGGGGTTAGAATTTGTGTACACAGTAGTTATGTGGAGCACAATGTAGTGACACAACTTCTGGATTGTGATGACCATAGCCATAGATAGCTTCTCAACATACAAGTAATGTGTTTCAGAGTCGAGACGATTCTTACTTAGGTAATTAATCACATGTTCTTGGTCGTTTTCATCATTTTGAACTAGCACCATCATGATAGTAGTTAAATATGCAACCACATACAAGGAATAGTCCTTAGTATAATCAAGTGGTTACAACACAAGAGCTTTTGTAATAACATGCTTGAGAGTATCAAATGCATGTTGTGCAGGATCGTCCCAAAAAAAGGTGTATCATTTTTAAGAAAACACATAAAACCATGTGTCTTTTTGGTGTATTTGCTTACAAAACAACATAAAAAGTTTCCTTCCCTTGCAAACTTTGAAGTTTTGTTATATTGGCAGGTGGTGGTAGGGACAAAATAGATTCAATTTTTAAGGGTCAATGCAGATTCCATCCTTGTAGACAAGGAATCCATGCAATTATCTTGTATCAACACAAAAAACACATTTGTGGGGATTCAATCAAATGTTGTAATGGAGACATCTGAGAAAAATATCTCTCAGATGATCAACATGATGTTCTCAATGTCACAAATGACCCTAAGGTAGATCATTGAGGTATGGTTCCACAATATGTTTAATGTCATGGAAAGCATAAGACATGGCATGTCGAAACGTGGCACCAACATTTTTAAGTCCAAAAGGAAACTTTTTGTAGGAAATGGTTCCCCATAGGTAAATGAAGGTTGTCTTATGTCAATCAAAATGGAGCATCTCTATCTGATTTTAGCTGAAAAAACCATCCATAAATGAAAAGATTATGCTTCTAGCATAGTTATCGATGATTTGATCGATGTATGGAATAGGAAAATTAGCCTTTGGACAAGCCCTATTAAGGTCTCTAAAATCGATACAAACCCTAATCATGCCCTATTTTTTAGTCATTAGAACAATATTAGAAACCCATTAAGTCAGTGGCATAGGGTAAATGAACCCAACCCTAATAATTTTTTCAACTTCTTCCTTAATGGATGCTCCTTTCCCTGGATGTACTTGACGTAGTTCTGACAGATTAGCTTGGCATCAAGGTATGTCCTGATCTCATGAACATCGATCGAAGGATCTATCCATAGAATATCTTCATATGTCCAATAAAAAACATCTCTAAATTCTTTGAAAATGGCCGTGTAAGTTTTAAATTCCACAGAGGAACAATTCTGTCCCAACTTAATGTGTTCAACAATTCTAGGTTTCATTGATATGTTGAATGGAGTGGTCTTAGTAATATTACTCATATTACCTTTGGACTCAACATTGTGGATGATTATATGTGATTGATGAGTAGTTACAATATCATATGAAACCAACGACTCAAAATTATTCTCTACCAATTGGTAATGGTGAAGGAAAGAAGATCGATGATGATGATCATTCCAAGGCGTCTCATCTATAGACATAACTTCCATAATGGACTCATCTGATGAAAGAGGGTACAAAAAATAATATATAGATGGGGGTCGAACTAACCAATATGGAAGATGGTAAGGGTCTGATGCCACCATAAGGTGATCATCAATGTTGGGGTCATCAGAAGTGGATTGGATAGCCTAGAATATTTCGTCAAAGGGACTCGAAGGTGTCGAATCAACAATTTATTTCTCTTTAGTTGGGTTGTCATGACTTGTCGAGATCATGTTCATAGATTCAACCTATGAAGGAGGAGGAATAGTTTTTAATGTAAAGACTCCCATGAGAGGAATATTTAAGCATACATAATCCAATGTCCTGGCACTGCAAAGCCGAACAGTCCAAGAGTGGAACATTATTCACAGGATTAGAACTCATGTCTCGAGAACAAAAATTTAACTAACCATCAGTGACAATATTCCTTTGGAATGAGAATTGGACGACACAGAATACTGATGATGCCACCTCCTGCATTGTGTAGAACCAATTCCGACCTAGGAGGAGATTGTAATCTAAAGGAGCGTTGACAACCTCGACATGTATGGACACTGGTCTCCCCCTAATTCTATTAGTAAGAATGACAATAATACATAGGGTTGAAAACTACGACCATCAAATGCCTTTAATGTCGTAGGGTAACGGTTAATTTCTATAGAACCTATAGCTCTCCAACACGATAGGGACATGACCGAGGTTGAGGCACCTTCATCCAAAATGGTATGATGGACTTTCTTCCCAATAACTTTCGTGGATAATTGAAAATCCAGTTGATGGGAAATCCTTGACTTAAATTCCTCCAATTTAAAGGTGATAACATTACTATTCTCAAGATACATAGCTCTAAGAACCGACAACATATTCTTCCTCTGTACATGACAAAATTCGAGTACTTCGAGGGCAAACATAGCACATCGTGCTTGGGCCAAATCCTCTACTACGTGGTAGTATTGGGTGGCATGTGGAGTAGGATTAAATACCAATTTACGAATTGTACTCTTGGGTGGCCGAAGGACTGGGTCAAGAATGGGTTTCTCAATTTGAAGACCATTGGTAGGAGCAGGGATAGAAGTTCTAGTTTTTTCAATTGGATTGCTATCATTCTTTTTCTCCGAAGGAGAGTCATAGTTATGATATCTTGTCGTAATATGAACCAATTCACTAGAAATCATTTTGACTTCATCAATGGAGGATGAGGAAGGCCCATGAAAAGATTTACGGTTAATCAATTGTTGTCGGGTAGGTAAAGGATGAGTCAAATGTTGGGGTGGAAGTGTTTTTCATAAATTTGCTAACCTCCTCACGACAAGGAAATTCTTTGGTGAAATGGTCACCTCTGTAGTTTGTGTTTTGTTATATTCCTATTGATTCGTATATTTCTTGGATTTGTTTCTTCCTTTTTTCTTTTTCCTAAATACTCTGAGGATTTAACCACATTGAATTTGGTAGAAACAACAGGAGAAAAAGAAGTCTTGGGATTAGTAACAGTCTGACTAGCAGGTGAAGCAGTTGGGTTTTTTTTTTCATGGATTTTACTGCAAACATTTTTTGGACAGAATCAAGTATGCCATAGACAGGTGGTTTCATCCAAAGTCTTGAAGGGTCTAAATTGGGACAAGGATCATTTGGAATCAAATCATACAAAGTGTCCGACTGGGAATAAACCAAGTCTAGGTATTGAGCATGGATGATGGCTTGTTCTTCGGTAACAACACCTCCCATGGAAACATCCCTAGAAATGGGAAGAAGTAATGACTTAGTAAACCAATAAACAAGTAATTGGTCAGGAATGGGAGGCTTTATCAACCTACATAGTTCTCTTCACTCATGTATATGATTTGTATATATGGGTTGATGTGATCTCGTGAGGTGATGTTAATAGGTCTGTACTCGTTTCATATCTGATCGGTAACTGAAAATGTGTTAAGAAGGCCATTGCTAGAGTGTTGAAATTATAAAAGGAATGATGATTTAATTCTATATACCATTTAGCAGCAGTCCCAGTGAGATTTCTTTGAAAAAGTCTCAAACGGATGGAACCATTCATTAGAGAATTATACAAACACCACAAGTGATAAGTCATCACATGGTTTTTGGTGTCTTCACCAGATTTATCATGAAATTTTGGTATATCTGAAGTTAACTTTGCAGGAATAGATGGTCATGAAGTATCATGGTGAATAGGATCGTTAATCGATCATGACAAATCCATCAGATTGAGCATAGCCATAAATGGTAATTGTTGGTTTGGTTGAGGATACTAGCAATATTAATAAGGCATATGTGTACCAGTAGGGACATATGTTGATTGATAAATAGGTAATGGTGATCCTCCTACAAAAAGTTGGTTCTATGGTGGTTGGTTCTCAGGTGATCCTCTTGATGGTCCTCTAGGTAGTGGACCCCTAGGGGGTGGACCTCCAGACGATGGACCTCCATATGGTGGGACTCTAGGTGGCAGAACTCCATATGGTGTACCTATGGGTGGCATACCTCTAGGTGGTGGGACTCCATATGGTGGAATTCCAGATGGTCTAGTATATGGCCTAGTTGGCGGTCCCCAAGGTGTAGGGGAATTCATTCAATTAGGTTTCCCCTAGGGGGTATTCATATTTCTATGGTAAGGGATCTCGAGATAAACACTTCCTGAGGTAATTGGTTGATAATTTTGATTTACCATTCATTGATAAGTATAACCCCATGGAGGTTGACTATACATAAGTTGTACCCATGATGGTGTTCCTGTCACGAGAGATAGGATAACCATATTTACAGATGTGGAATGTTTACTAACTACAGGGTACCCTAGAGCAACACTTTTCCCGATATTTGAAGCAGTTATCCCAGTTGTCAAAACAACTTGGGCTGGGTATTGCCCCCTAGTCATGGAAATTAATCAAGAACTAGAAATAGATGGGAGGTTTTAAAATGACGGGGCAAGGATGGAAGGTTGATCTAGATCATAAGAAACCATACTTTGAACGGTATTCCTGAAAGAATAACAACATGAGATTGAACAAGAGCATGGTTTTCAGGACTAATTATTTCTGAAAGAACACATATGTGAGGGAGATAAGCTCCATCTTCTTATGCTCTTCCCCATCATACAAAAACATGACATGGTATCATGGATGGGTCTAAAAAAACCATCATGCGAAAGTAACCTTGTGTCTTGTGGGGGTGTGACGTAAGACAAAGTAGTAGTTCCATACTCAAAAATGGTTTGTCCTAAGGAAGTCTCCCAAAACAGAGAAACTGGACCGAACTCCAATGTTATGGGGTGATTCGATGGATCGAAAAATACCAATATCATGCACCAGAATTCCCTTCCATAGGGAAGTGAAAGGTTGAGTCATGTGATGAAGGAAATTAAACCACTACTGGAGTAGGGATAGATGGATTTTCGAAAGAAGCATATTCTTTCCTGGATTCAGTAACTGAAATTCCCTCTACATGTAGATCAGTTATAACCAGTTTGTCAATGCTTACCCCTTATCTTCCTTCCCTCACAGGGGGTTGTTTAGGTGGTAAACAATGCAACTTGTGAGATATTCTCATAGGTGGATCAACCAAAATTTTTGTAAAAAATTTACCGTAAGGGTCTTATAATAAAAAAAACTCACAAACAAAAGTCCTACACAACTTAAGGTCACAAGAAAAATTAAGTGATAAGAGGGGTTGAAAAGCCGGATCATCATTACGAGTGTCAAGGTGTTTGCAAATCATGATATACCATAGGTTCCAATAGTAAAACACGACAAGGAGTATTGGGACTGTACCCTTTCCTAAATACCTGACTACCTAGATGAACCACACAGTAAAAATCCGTTTGATACACTGATTGGTACATGGAAGAACCACACAGTCCCTAGGATGCAGTGTAGGAAAGAAATGAAAACTCCTATCTTTATAGACGTCAAAACACATCTTCTAACTTATCACTCAAATTTATAAGAATTTTAATCTAAGCTATCATTCAATTTTATCTTTGATGGTTAGTGAACTTTTATGAGGTGTGTAGTAATTGCAAAACTAGTATTCTAAATGAAATGCAATTATTTTTTATATGAATCCTAGCTAGAGTAAGGAGTATATCTTTCTTTTTGACTAATAAATGAAAACAACATGCACTTGCAACAATTCATCCTTCAAACTTCATAAATTTTCAAACACACAAATCCTCCTATGCTTAACTTATAGATATCTCTAACATAAAAAGAAGAATTTTACTAATGCTTTAATCTTTATGCTTTCCACAATAAAACATGAAAAAAAGGAAAACTACTATCTCTCTATACTATCAATCAGATTTCAAATAACTAATCAAAACCAAAGCAACAGATCTAACCTTTCTTTTTTGTTTTGTTTTATCTATTTTCAGAATAGAAATGCAAAGAACAAGTAAAACAACTATACAAAAGCATAAGAAAACTACAATTTTTTTATTTTTATGGATCTAGAATACTTATTAGAGATATAAATGAAACAATGCTACCCAAGAATAACATCTAAAACACAAAATCACTAATTTTTGGATCCTTTACTAAGACAATTTTTAAGATCGAACTAAAAAATGTACCGGACTAAATCCACACTATCAGATATGAAAACAAACAAAGTAGTAGATTCACAAACCCAAGTCAAACAAAAAATATTTTTTGACAAAGAGTCTATGAAACTTGTGAAGTACCTACCTCAGCGCACTTTGGAGGACTGAAACAGGGCATCCCTAAGGGGGAAACGCACTTTGCACACTACGTAATAGTGTTGGCGGTGCTTTTCTGTCTCTGGGAAAGAGGCATCAGCAACACTCTGTCAGACCAAGAAAAAGGTGTCAAAAAGGGTTCGATGCTCTATCAAAATTAACCAAGTGTGTAGGAAGATATATTTTATATGGTGAAATGGCACTTCTCCGTCCAAGTACTGACACTGAATGCATCGGCACACAAAAGGACAATATGGATAGAAGTTTCCAAAAAACCTATAGATGAACATGTGCCTTGACACATCTTATTCCTTCCAATCTTGCCCATGTTTTTTTAATAATCTTACCTTGTAATCGTGACTATTGACATTGTAGCTCATGATTCATTTGCGGGTATCCCTATATGAAACCCGTGGTTACATGATCACACTATGCATTCATGGGTTTCCTTCACAAAAGTCGTGGTTCATTCGCGACTTGCCAATATTCATACCTATAGTTACATTAAGCCAAAAATTAAAAATTAAAACATGATTAGTCATGGACAGTTGGGTTCGTAATCATAATCCCCAACCTCCCTAACCATCTCAACCTTCATAACTCCCCCTAATCACCAAGTATAAATAGAGGGGAGGGGTAGAGGTTAAAAAGACATCCTAGAAGAGAAAGGTTATGCTGGAGTAATACCATTGGAGATTTGGAGCAGTAGAACTCAGTTCCTTGGCTAGCATAGGAGGTCTTGTATCAAATAGAAGTTGTATCTTTCACTACTGCTTATCAATAAAGAGAGATATTCTTCCACAATCGGTGCATCAATATTCTTATATGTCATGATTTATGAAATATGTTGTATTTTTATTACATTCATAATGTTTCATCTATATTTATATAACATTTGATGTTTCTGTAGGAAGGAATCTATCTCTTTTGCAGGTGCAGATCATCATGGAGTTTTCTGGGGCATTTGGAGTGAAGGTTTAAAGCTAGGACCAGACTTCATAAATATGGGGCATAGGCTTTCTACCCTATTTCTCTCTCAAATATCTAGACAGTTGTATGTCTACAAGTTTATTATTTCTATGTTGGTGACCCTAAACCCTTAGGTCATAAGGTACATTTTCCCTGAACAACAGAATTGGTGACTCCACTGGGGAGTCTAACCTGTTTTGGGTCTGTTTTCTAGGTTTTCCTATCCATATTGCTCTGTTTGTTTCTATTGGTGTCTTGCACGTGTTTTACTTTTAGTTTACAGTGTTTGGTGTTTAGGTTCCTTTTTGCCATCATTTTTTCTTTTGAAAAAATTTGGTTGTAACCGCGAGTTGCTAGTATATACAATCACGGTTTCTTGTTGTATTCGTGGGTTGACTCTATACACAGTCACAGTCCATTCGCGGCCTGTTTAAGTAATAGTCACGATTTCCTGTAGGGTTAGGTTAGTTTGCTATGGTTTTTCCTGAATTTAGCATTTTGACTCCTCAAGTCTCTGTAGAGTTCCCTCTTTAGCATTGTATTGTTGTTGTTAGTAGATGCATTTCACTTTCACTTGTTGATCGAGTGTTCTTTGGGTGAGTTAGGTCTAAATCCTTATGTGTAAGTGTGTTAGGTATTTCCTTGTTGGTTAATGTTGGGTTCAAGTGCGGGTGTCTTTATAGGTTGTTGGTGTCTATTATTCCTTCTAGAACACTGATTTTCCTCTGATTATTTTTGTAGTGGTCTAGGTTAGTCACTTTTACCAACTTTTGATCTATTTGTCTTTCCAAGTCAATAGTTTCGTCCAAGTTAGGGTTTTAGTCATATTCACTTTGTTTGTTAAAGATTGTTATTGTAAAGATCTAACTATTATCACTTGCATTTATACATGTTCAGTTTGCTTAACCTATTTAGGTGCATTTAATTAAATAAAAAATTTGAGTTTTATGAAAAGAAAGACAAAAGATAGTTTGTCTTGCATAGCTAGTCCTAGTCTAGACTCTTTGCATTAGTTGTTTTTTCATTCTTTTCAGAAAACAAAAAAATATAAAAGTCTTGTGTTTTTTAGAATTACTTAAAAAGTTTCATTAATTTCATAAAAAGAAAAGAAAAATACATTGTTATTTGCATTTATTTTAAAACATTTATATCACATTTGCTTTCACATGTTGATTCCAAACACCATTGAGTTTCATTATTCCACCTCTGAGTAATAAAGCCTTAAAAAGAACACCTAATATAAAATTTCTTAGTTATATTTATTTTTGTAGGTTCGATTATCAACTAACTTAGGCTAGGCTCTTGGATAAGGAGATTTTAACTATCCAAGAGTACTTTTATTTCAGACATAGTGGCCCATCTTTAGGTAAATCCACTTTTACAAGGGATAATCTAGAAAAGTCCTCTAACACAAGAGTCAAGCACGAGGATGTGTGAGATCTTGGTTGTGGGGATAACCCTCCAATACCTTGTTTGAACGTAAACCATGATTGTTGTATGTATGAGGGTTCTATCAATACCACTTCTTGGGCCCCGTGAGGTGCCGATATTATTAGAATTTTGGGGTTATCTACCCTTGCCATGCACATCAGTCATACCAACGAATATTGCGTTAGGCTCTTGTTATAAATTTGGTATACTTAGTTTCCATGCCTTAGGGTCTTACACAAGTGGCATTGGAAGGTTATTTCCAGTGCACCTAGAGTAGACTTGGAAGGTAACCTCGGTTTATAATTTGGGAGGGTGGTTGGGTGATTCCAGCGCTTGCACCAAGAAAACTCTTCACGAGGAACTAGGTAACTACTCTTTGATCTTCACCGGTTGGATATGGGCCCTAATCATCCTAGAATTTCCTTTGGAAGGTGTATCCATTGCCTCTTGTGTCTATGATACTTTGGAAATTTTTAGTGTATTCTCTTTGGTTTTCTTGTGTCTTAGTTAGAACTTTTAGGTGCATGAGACAAATTTTTAGCTATGGAGAACCATCCTCTTTGTAGGTCCTGAAGGTTGCAAAACCTTCCTCCATATTTTATAGTGTATCCTCCACCGCCACCTCAAAGGAGGAGACTTGACACAGATGGTTCTTTTGAACCAACAGGTATTAGTGAAGTTCCAGGTGAACCAGAACTTAGACTTATTGAGGAAGAAATTTCATCAGTAGAGATAGAATAATTTCAAGCTAACGAGTTTGCGAGAAATACAATACACCTCTAATCCTATAATATTCCAAGTCCATCCTTTCAGTTTACCTGTGTTTGGTGTTTATTTGAGTCTAGATATGTCTAGTACAAGAGAAGACATGTCTATCCCTACTTCAACCATGTTGGTTGGTGGAGTCTCACCTCCCCCAATGAGTGCTCCAAGACCTAGTGCATCTACTGCACCTCTTTCTCTGAGTGCTCGAGTGATCAATCCCTCAGCACCTTTTAATGTTATAGGTTAGTCTAGTGGGGTGGTCATTGAGATTCCTAGTGTAACTTATACTTCTTCTCCTTTCAGGGATAGTGCTCAAAGTGGTCCAAGTGGATCCACTTCTTTTGTCTAGGGATTTTCGTGGAATGGAGGACATATTCCTCTATCCACACCTTATGTAGTTCCCTCACCTACTTATGTGTGTGTGTCATCTGGGAACCAAAACACCTTCACAGGTTACAATTTTTAGACCTCAATTCAGGTTTTGGCTGCTCCAATTGGGAGCTCTCCCTTTTCACTATTCATTAGGGGAATCTCCACTCCTACTTTTCAAACTCTAGTTTCTGCTGGAGTAGGAAAAACCACCTATCACACACGAAAAGTCAGTAATACTCTATCTTTCAGGTGGAACCTGTTTTAGAATAGTGTTGTAACATCACAACCAGTGGTTGGGGGAAACCCCACCTTCTCTTTCAAGAGCCATGGGGAAAGTATTTCCTCACCCTGACTCCTCTATATCAAACCCCGGCTAGGCCGAAACTTGCTTTCCTGGAAATGTAAAATTTTCCAGATTTGCATAAACTAATTAACGACCTGATGCACCATAATGCGGTGTGGCCACCTTTCCTCATCAAAATTCCCTCATACATCACAAGGTTTGAAGGGAAAACTAGTGAGGATCCAGGTGCTCACATCACCACATTTCATCTTTGTTGCTCTTCCAACTCACTAAATGATGACTTCGTTCAATTGAGCCTATTTCAAAGAACATTGACTAATGTAGCAGCTAAGTGGTACATTGAACTACCATCAGCTTCATATGATATATTCCTTGATTTATAAACCGTGTTTTTAAACCATTTCCAACTTCCTGTCTGGTATGATACCGATACAAACTTGTTGTTGAATTTTTAGCAAAACAAGTCCACGCACATATTTGATCATATTGAGGAGTGGCAAAGGATAAATAGGCTTATTAAAGCCAACATCCCTCCTAAGTTCTTATTAGAGTTGTTCTTAAAATATTTACTTCCTTATATTTCTAAAGATGTGTCTACATCGGGAGTTACCACGAAGGAAGAAGCATTTCTCAGGGCCCAACAGCTAGATCTGATCTACATTCAGTTTGATATTCTTTATGAAATTATACTTGAGGTGTCGAGGTCTACTAATGATATTGAGAAACCAAATCCTAGACCCCATGCCAATGGTGTGGTTGGTTCAGTAAGTACACCCACTGTAGAATCACTGGCTAAGAAACTCCATGAGTTGTCAACGAAACAATCTGCAGCGGAGGCGGCCAAGGCTGCCATCCCCTCATCGCAAAGTGCTAATGTCTATTCTGCACAGTCTTCCCAAAAGGGAAATCAACAGCCTAGTGGGAAAAATAATAAATGGAAGAAGGGTGAGTGGAAACAAAATAAACAAAAACCCACAAATAACGCTAATGGGGGTAAGAAAGACAAAAATAAGGCTAAGTTTCCTTTCAAGGTTATCGAGGTAATAAAGAAAACAATAAGGTTAAGTTTCCTTGCAAGTTTTTCCAAGGAGACCATCTTACTTATAAATTCCGCTTGATGGATCAAGCACATAAGCTTATTAAGCAACAACGACCGGTTGTTCTGAAGGATCCCTTTCCCTAAGGACAGAATGTAGCTTCTTCTTCAAAAGATGTCGGGGGCACACCTAGTGCTCCTACTGATCACAATTATATCAACATGGTATGATAAATTACTTTCTTACAGACAAGAAAAAAAACCTATGAATTGGAGGATCCGGATAAAGGTAACTCTACTGTCGAATATACCTAAAGGTGTCTTCAAGAAGACATTCCATAACCCTAATGTGAGGGTCGCTTATAACTACTATGTGGTAGAATACCTAGCCTAAACACCTTGTGTGATGTCGTCTTTGGAAGTTCTACAGAGTTGTCCTTATCAAAGGGATTCACTCTTAGCAGTTATAGGTAGCATGGACTCAGTGAGCCTACTGGCCAAATTTAATCTTTTTGATATTAAACCGCGCCTCCCATATCATGTGGCCTTTTCAATCTATGTTGTTCATGGGGGGAAGACTATTGGATGAGTAGTGGTTTGTTGGTTGTGGAGCCTAATCTTCCAGATCCAGAGATATTATTTAGTCGTGTTTGTACCCCAGGTATATTGTATAGTCATTCCCCTTGCTTTGGGGTTCAGGGGCGTAGCCCCCAAGAAATTTTTTTTGGGATGTTTGTTGGCCAACGGTTTTGAGGACCTATGGTATTGGGTTAACCGTAGTATTTTCCCATGGTATTTCCCCTATAAATGAAAAGCATTTTAATATGGCTATGTAGGGTGTTGTATTGTATTGTATTGTAAACAATCTCTGTGATTGTGTGAGAGATACTGTGAGAGTGTGAAGAAGAAGTGCAGCAGTATTGCTGTAGGTTGTATCCCTTCATCTTTCTGGACAATAATAAAAGGACTGGAAATTTTTGTGTGGATGTAACCCATAGTTTGGGTCAAACACGTTATATTTGTGTCTCTCTATAACGTGTTTAATGTGTTTTTCATCTTGTTTAATGATTTAACTATATATTTGTTACTGCTCCATGGTCCTGTTTTCTAACATGGTTGATGAGGGTGCTTCCATGTCTGTTATGTCAATGTCTTGTTGGAAATTTTTGGTATCCCTGGATTTGATCCCATCAAACACTTTTCTTACTGCTTTCGATGGAATGTCTTTCCGTCTGCATGGTATCCTACTAGCTTTCAAAACAACGTTGGTAGGGAAAGCAATTTATGTTGAGGTCAAAGTGATTGATGCTCCCTTGGACTATAATTTGTTTTTGGGGAGAAGTTGGACTTATGCCATGTGTGTTATTCCTTCGTTTGTCTTCCAGTCTTAGTGTTTCCGCACGAAGTGAAGTTAGTTACAGTTGACCAGCTGAGCTTTACTCAAAAGGGTCATTTGGAAACTAATGAGTCCATAGTACCATTGATTGATCAGCCGAAACCCACCAATGAAAGCTTGAGAATTGGAATGTATATGTCACTGATAGGTACATTCTATATACCAGCTCCTATTAACTACTTAGGTTCAACAAGTGTTGGGAAGTCTATCTCTACAATTGTGGATAGAACTGACTCCTGGGTCCTCCCTTTGCGAGAAGAGCCCCAAGTGCCCCTATCAACAGAAAAAGTAGCTTATCAAACTATATATAATGCTGTTGTTGATGCCATCACGACTCCTCTTTTAGTCTTAGAGGAGCCATATTAAGCCTATATGACCACTTGGGCAGAGAAATCCACATATTGCTATGATTGCTTCGATATGGTTTTTCCTTCTCACGAAACCATTATGGAAGCCATGATTGGAACATAAAAAATTTGTGAGGACCTTCACCACAAGTCCTTCTACCTTCCAGAATTAAGCAAGATAGAGAATTCAGATTTCCATGTGAGACTTGCAGAAGGTGTTGATATGCCAGTTAATCCTTTGCCTAAGGAGGGGGTATTTGTTGAGGGGAATATGGAAAAAATATCTATCACCATTCCGATTAACATCTCTGTTAAAATTGATGTTGTGGAAAACATGCATATTGGTGCAAACTATTCTCCGAAAGAGATTGCCATTTACACATCCTTGTTTAAAGAATTTCGTGACTTTTTCTGGTCATATGAGGAGATGTCAGGAATTGGTCTATGTATTTTTGAACATGAGATCCATATATACCCTAATGCAAATCATGTTTGACAGAAGCACAAACCCGTAAATCCATGGAAAACGACAACCGTTAAGGCTGAGGTGGAAAAACTGCTGAAAGATGGGTTCATTTACCCTATTGCTCTAACGGAATGGGTATCCAATATCGTTCCCATGGAAAAAAAACAAGGGACTATACACATTTGCACTGAATTTCATGATTTAAACAAGGCATGTCCCAAGGATAACTACCCCACACCATTCATCGGCCAAATCATTGATGCTTATGTGGGTAGTGAGTTATTTTCGTTCATGGATGGATTTTTGGGCTATAATCAAATTCAAATATAACCAGAAGACCAGCATAAAACGGCCTTTATTTTTCCTTGGGGAACTTTCACATATAAGAAGATGCCCTTTGGTTTGAAAATTTTTGGAGCTATTTTTCATCAGGAAATGAATTTTTCCTTCCACAACATAAAGCATATTGTCGAACCTTACTTAGATGATCTTCCTGCTCATTCACACAAGAGGAAGGACCATCTAGACCATCTTCATTTGATTTTTGAACATTGTAGACACTATAAAATATACTTGAATGCCCACAAGTGTGTTTTCTTCTTCGAGTCAGGGAGGTTACTTGGTTTCATTGTTTCGAATAGAGGTATTCAGGTGGATTCTTTAAAATTTGAGGCGATTGTAAATATTCCTCCTCGTCATTCTATCAGGAAACTACAAAGTCTGAAGGTTAAATCCAATTTCCTTCGACGATTTACAGTCAAATATGCTAATATCACAAAGGGTTTCATGCACTTGCTGAAGAAATACACCCCATTCATGTGGGATGAAACTACACAACACACTTTTGAGGCATTGAAAAAGGATTTACTATCAGCTCCTCTCTTGCATCCACCGGATTACACTAAATATTTTATATTGTATCTAGCTGCATCCGAGTCAATGATAAGAGTAGTACTGGTTCAAGAGGACAAAGGCCTCCAAGAGAATGTTTTTTACTATCTTAGTCTATCGTTAGCAAGTCCTGAACTCAGATACTCACACATCGAGAAGTTGGAATTGGCGGCGTTTTATGCCGTCCAGAGACCGAGACACTACATCTTGTTGAGGACAACCACTATGGTTGCAGATGTTAATCCTTTCCACTATGTTTTATCCTGATGAATAATCAGGGGAAAATTCAATAAATGGATCCTCATTCTCCAAGAGTTTGACTTGGATTTTTAGTCTGCTAAGTCTAAAAATTCCTTAGTGTTTGCGGAATTAATCTCATAATTCCCGACTGAAGACACTATAGTGGTAGAAGAAGACTCATTCCCAAATGAGTATATCTTCTTAATATCAACTTTTTATCCCTAGTACAGAGATATCCTAGTATATCTACATAATCTCAAGTGTTATGCATCCTTCTCTCGGCAATATCGATGTAAGTTGCAAGTTAATGAGAAAAACTACCTTATCATCGGTGATACCTTGTATCGACGAGGGGTGGATTCTATTCTATGTTGGTGCCTCACCCACAAGGAGACAGAGTATGTCCTAAATGATTCCCATAGCGAAGCGTGTGGGGTTCATTTATCTGGGTTAGCAACAACCCAGAATATTCTACGTGCCAGTTATTTCTAGCCCACTATCTTTAAGGATTGTGTGGAAGTTGTAAAGCATTTTCATCCTTGTCAGCTCTATACCAGGAAAATGCGGTCACATTCAGCTCCTTTATTTCCCATCATAGAGGTGGGGCCCTTCACTAAGTGGGGGGTTGATTTCATGACGTGCAACCTAGTGTCTTCTAGGGGGCACAAGTATATCATTGTTGTTCTAGAATACTTTACAAAGTGGGCAGACTCAATTCCTACCTTTAAGGATGATGGCGAAAATACAACATACTTCGTCTTCAATCAAATCATTGCTAGGTTCGGCATCCCAAAGCAGATTGTCACTGACCATGGAAGTCATTTTCAGAACATCGTGATGAATGGACCGACCACAATACTAGCGTTTAGGAAAGATCATTCATCTCCCTTTTACCCTCAGGAAAATGGACAAGTAGAGACATCCAATAAGACCTTGAAAACCATTGTTAAGCACACAATCAACACGAGTAGGTCAAATTGGCATATCATGTTGTATCCCGCACTTTGGGTATACCAAACTAATGTCAAGACTGCTATAGGTTTCTCACTTTTCCAGCTAGTTCATGGGGTGGAAGCAATCACACCGGTTGAATGCAAGATACCATCTCTAAAAATTGTTATTCATGTGCTTCCTGACACTACCGATCTTGAAGAACATTTGCTTCACTTAGATAATCTAGATGAGCGGTAGAGAGATGTGCTTACTGCAAACGAGGCTCATAAGAACCAGGTCAACTAGTATGATAAAGCTGTCAAACCTAGGGTTTTTTTCAAGGGAGAACTTGTCTTGCTCTGGGATTAGGACAAGGAAACCCTGGGGGTAGGTAATTTTATGTCCATGTAGTTAGGAACATATATATTGTTGAAAGTTTTAAATAAAGGAGCTTATGATTTAACTGATTATGATGGTAACAAGCTGCCGGAGCCCAAAAATGGGCTCTACCTGAAGAAGTATTATGCTTAGGAACAATACTTTTTATTGTATTATTATTGTATGTTTATGTACAATAGGTCATTACTGGTTAGTGTTTCTTACATACTCTGCTTATTGTTTCAGATGTCATCCAAGTGGTTCATAGGTTCACTAATGGCGCCAGCCGTCACACTTGCAATCTGGCTTCAGCCACATGGGTCATTTATGCACCCTTAGGGCAACTGGTTGCCTCTGGTGGCGCCTTCTTAGGTCCCATGATTAATAATGTGGTTGAATACATTGTGGTCATTAAGTTGTTGTGGGATGTTATGTTGCGTTGTATTACCCGCCTGGAAGTCAAGATTGACTCCCAGTTAGTGGTTTCCCAGCTTAATGGTAATTATCATGTGAGACACCCTACCTTACTATGTCAATTTTTAAGAGGCGAGTTACTTGAAAGGAATTTTGAATACATTTCATACAATCACATTTCAAGAAATTAGAACACAATTATTGATGCATTTGAAAATTATATACTCAATGGGCACTTAACGCATACATTGTAAAATGAAATACACAAACGCATTTGAAACACTTGTATATAACTAGGTATATATATGTGTGTGCGCGTGTGTGTGTAAAATATGTTCATAAATACATCAAGTTTGATTTGAAGAACCTATCATAAGTACATAAAAATACAAAAAAGGATCAAAATCCATAATATGCCTAGATCTAGGGTTGATACTCAGCCTCCTCGGTCGCAGCTTCCTCTACAACCTTTCGGTAAAAAAGTACGACCCTAGTTACCCTTCTAAGAAGGTGTAACTAGGACAGAGGAACTCCAACCATATGCTCTTGCATCGCCATAGGGATTCTCTCCATCCCGAGAGTGGGGACGTCATGGGTAAGCCTGGCCAGGTTCCCCTCTACTACACAAAGCATTGCATCGTCACCTCCAATCTCCACAAGCCGAACAAAAGTCTCGGGTGTCCATCAGGCCGAACTGGTCCTATATCTGCATATCAACATAAGATATATCAAACTCAAGTACATATGTATACATAAATTTATGAACAAAAATTTCATAAAAAATAAATAATAAAAAAAGTAAAAAGGCATACCCATCTCTCCCCATGCTCCTCCAGGAGGGAGGATGAGCTCTAGATTGCCCCTGAAATCCAAGCCTGCATAAGGGAAATCATCAAGAGCAGGAACCTATCTACTCCACCAGGAGTAGATTTCGTCATCGTATTCGCTCTGGATTCCACCTCCACCACCCTATCAGAGGAAAATGTCGCCCCACCGCATGAGTCTAGGCTCACGGGGTGGGCATGGTGGTAGTGTCACTACGGTACTAAGGGCATGAACCCTCTCAAAGAAGAATGCAACCAATATGCTCGCATATCCAAAATTCTTCTTTTTACCCCTCCTATAGTCAGATAACTATTTTTTCATATTTAGGACTAGTCCCGAACACCAACTTAAACAGTGATCCCTGCATACACTCTACCACTATGCGCATGTGTGACCACGCTTCTAAGTGTAAATAAAAATATCCTGCAACTCTGACTACGGTGCTCACGAGTACTTTCAATGGAAATCTAGTGATCTGCGTAATCAGGATTTGTATCCCTAATTTCTTAGTCCTGGGAAAGCAATAAGTATTGATATAATCTTGGAAACTGATAGGGTCACTACCCCAGCTGGTGCCCTCCATTTTCATAGGTGCTCCCCTATGTGATAATCTCGCAATAAAATATATGTCTTCTACGGTCAACTCTAAGGTTTTCCCTTAGAGGTCAAACAACCTAAGCTCATGGTCCCACAAGCTCACTAGTGTCTCTAGTAGATGGACTTGTGCATGCATGTTTGACGTGTAGTAGAATTTAAACAAGCCAAATATTTGCAAAGCTATCAAAGTAAAGGGATCTCCCATTGAATCATGATCCATATCCTCGTGCTCCCTTTCCCACCATGCCAACACCATGTTTTCCTACCCAACAAACAATTTAACCATTAAATTTTCACAAAAATCAATTTCATTATTATATTTTAGAGAAAACCAAGTCTGCGCAGAAATCGTGATTATGTAGTGTGCACAGCATGATCCATTCGCGGGTTTCACTATAGGCAACCCACAACTATAATTTTCATTTGCAGTTCCAATGAAGGCAACCCATGGTTGCGTTGTGGTGCCTTTAGGGATGGAAAAAACCCACAATTTTCCCATTAAATTTAAATTTGAATGCATGAAATCAAAGAGGAGAGAGAGAAGAAGTACCTACAACTCACGGATTCGAAAATGGTCCACCGAATTTCCCACAACGATCAATCGAAGTAAAGAGGTAAAATTGCTAAATTTGGTTAAAAACTCAAAATGGTATGTTTTGTTTTGATTTTGAACTATTTATAGTAAAAATTTGAAATTTTTACCCAATTTGTATAGTTAAAAGTCAATTTGTATTATCTGAACTAATACCATGTGTTTTTCCTAGCTGATACAGGTCCACGATGATCCAAAAGTTGATTTCCATCCCATATAGGGTAGGATTTGGTCTTCACTGCATACTTTGCACTCATACCTCATCCTCCGATTAACCCTCAGATCTCTTCTCATCCATGGACTATGGTGTATAACTACTCTTTACCTTGCACACATCATTGTTCTTCCATGGATAAGGTCTCCTTTACATGGGTAACCCTAGTTTACAACATTCTATTTTCTTTATGGTACCCATGCCGCAGTTGTGTTAGGTTGTGGGAACCTTCATAGTTGTTTTTCATGACAAAATGAACCTCTTTTTGCATCTTTTTACCAGGCTACACCCGCTTATAAGGATCCCACCCTTATGGAGTTATCTTTAGACCCTGGTCTAGCTCCTTAAAACTGACTAGACAGCCGAGTAAACTTGTTCGTTCAAAATTCAGACTCGTTAAGGTTAATTGAACAACCATCCACATTGGTGGTAGGTTATCTCTTTTTCGGACCATGTGGATTATTTACGAAAAAGGAACACTCTATTTTGTTGGGAATTTAGAAGAGTATCTTCAGGCATAGATTTATCTCTTTTGCGTACCTGAAGGACTAAACTTACGGAAAAGGAGCATTTTCGAGCTTAGTTTTCTCTTTTTCATGATCTTGACCCAAAAATGAAAAAGATTTCGAGCATACTTTATGTCTTTGTCATGCTCGATAAAGCCTAAAGAACAAAGCATCGATTTTACTGTTGTCAGTGCCATTCTCATAAATAAATGGAACTTTCCAAGTTATCTTTCCTTCCTTCACACTCGTTAAACTCAGGTTATATGTTGCTTTTGAAGGTGCGTCGATTTGGTGATAGTTTACGCCTTTTTAGGACCTTGTCTACTAAGTACAAAAAATGTATACCTTAGTTATTTGGAAGCTAAGAGAGTTCCCCTATGGATTTTTTTATACTTTTTCGGACTCAGGAGACTAAATTTACGAAAAAGCACCCCCCTAGAGTCTTCTTTGGAGTTTTTAGACTCTCAAAACTATGAAAGCACCAACAAGCATCCACCAATTCAAGCTCATACAATCCATGAATCAATAACATATCAAGCATTATTCTCTCCCCTCTTCAAGCTTGTCAAAAATGAAGAGAGACTCGAGTTGACTTTCTTAGACTCGTTAAAACTTAACAAGAAAGATAAGGAAGAATTTCACTCTTTGGGTTATAAGTAGGTTGGCAGCATGTCTTCCTTAAACGAATCCCTCTTTGAACCTCCTGATCCTCATGTCTAAGTTTTACCTCTCAGCTCAGCTATCACTTTGAGTTATTACTCCTCCACTTGTCCTTTATACATAGGGAATCTGGTCATGTCTCCTACATGACAGATAAGTATAATTGTGTCATCTAAAAGTATAAAGCTACCTTGGGTCATCTTTGTGTCGTGTTCAATGTTCAAGGATCCTTACCTCTATCTGATCATCTTGATTCCCATCATTTTAATTCCTGAGATTACATTGTGTCTACCTCCCCTCATCCAGTCTTCCAGTTACTCTTGTGATATGTTGAAGGATTCATTGCCTTCCTCCTTGCACTGCGGCTTCTGATGAGTACCTCCTAAATAAGAAGACCTAGAGCTTTGAAGATAGTACCTTAGGATTCACTACTCATATTGGTGAACTCCTTTTCCTCAGTTGTCAACATCATTCATTCACTGACACTCTGATGAATTCCTTCTATGTTCAACTTCAGCTCATATATTCGCATGGTAGGAATTGTACTAGTTACTATGGGTTTGGACGAAGACCTTGGGTTACAATCTCTGTAACCTAAGTTACGTAATATTGTGTTATGTTCTGTGACACTACTTCCAGATATTGAAGGCTCATCATTGTATATTATGGCTTTGATCAACCATAGTCAAACATACATGGCCCTATTTCCTGTACTATAGGATGTAATCGAATATTTTAAAGGAGAAAGTGTTCCACTTTATTGAACATGGCATCCTCAGAAATGATTTTTCACATGACTTTGATTTGTCTATTTTAGGTACCTCTCTACGGGCTTGGTAACTGAGTTCTCTAAGATAAATATTTGTAATGTATTTCGGTCATCGCTTCCCTCTGACCTCATACATTAGGGGGCATTGTTATATGGTGAAATGGCACTTCTTCGTCTGAGTACTGGCACTGAATGAGTCGATACACAAAAGGAAAATATGGATATAAGTTTCCAAAAACCTATATATGAACATGTGCCTTGATACATCTTATTCCTTCCATTCTTGCCCATGTTTTTTAATAATCTTATCTTGTAATCATGACTATCGACATTGCAGCTCGCGAGTCATTCATGGGCAGCCCTATATGCAACCCGCAGTTATATGATCACACTATGCATTCAAATGTTTCCTTCATAGAAGTCGTGGTCCATTCGCAACTTTCCAGTATTCATACCCACAGTTACATTAAGTCAAACATTAAAAATAAAAACAGGATTAGTCAGAGATAGTTGGGTTCATAATCATAACGTCCCCAACCTCCCTAACCATCTCAACCTTCATAACTTCCCCTAATCACCAAGTATAAATAGAGGGGAGGGGTAGAGGTTAAAAAGGCATCCTAGAAGAGAAAGGTTATGCTGGAGGAATTCCCTTGGAGATTTGGAGCAGGAGAACTCAGTTCCTTGGCTAGCAGAGGAGGGCTTGTATCAAATAGAGGTTGTATCTTCACTACTGCTTATCAAGAAAAAAATATTTTCTTCCACAATTGGTGCATCAATATTCTTATATGTTATGATTTATGAAATATGTTGTCTTTTTATTGCAAACATAATGTTGCATCTATATTTATAAAACATCTGAGGTTTTTGTAGGAAGGCATCGATCTCTTTTGCAAGTGTGGATCATCCTAGAGCTTTCTGGAGCATTTGGAGTGAAGGTTTAAATATAGGACCAGCCTTCATAAATGAGGTTCATATGCTTTCTACCCTATTTCTCTCTCAAATATCTATATAGATATATGTCTTCAAGTTGATTATTTGTATGTTGGTGACCCCAGACCCTTAGGTCATAAGGTAGATTTTCCATGAACAACAATATATAGAATAAAAAGAAAGAGAAAACACCTTCAAAATAAGCAATGACTGGATAAAAAGAATTTATTGAGAGTAGAGACTAACTTGATGAGGAAGAATGGAATGAATGTAAGATGAATTTCACACCTTAAACCCTTGAACGAGCAAAAAATAAATAAATTGAGAGCTAGTAATAAAAATAAAAATAAAAATCCATAGATCTGGTCGATCCCTAATATGGTTGCCAATTGTGTTACTTGAAATTCTCAATCAATGCGAAGAAAGATTGTTTCCCTAGTCTACATGGGGCGAATCTGGAACAAAATACTCACAGCAATGCATCCTCTCCCTAGATTGTCAAATCACTTGAATTTAAATTTGTCTTACCTCACTGTGAAGGGGATCCTTGTCTTCTGAATTCTCTTACGATTAGTTGTACCTGCAAAAGAATGTAAATAAAAAGGTACAAAAGTGAAAGCAACAAGATAATTTAACACTCTATTTAATGATCAAGGAGAAAAAACAATGAACAACTCAAATCAAGCACAAATTATTCATGGGAAATGGAAACATATTTGTATTAATAAGAATAAAGAAGAAAACTACAACCAAAGCCTTGATGTTGAAGCCTTGTCCTCACAATGCTCTTAACTCACAATCACAACCTCTAGAAACTCTCACTCACATGACCATACCCTTTTGTCTCTCACACTCAGAATGATTCCACCAGCATGAAGGTTCTTTTCTTGGTCCTCCCTTCCTCATGGGGGAGAGGTTGCTTATATAGGCCAAAAAGGACCAAATGGGTTGAGATATTTTGGGAGGAAGGTGAGGGATCATCCCTAAAGACTATGGGTACGAGTTCCACCTACTCCAATTAGTTGGGATAAGCCTCCACGAGGACTTTTATCTAGAAGTTTCTTGAAATCTCTTATTTTTTCCATTTTGAGAGTGTTGACACTCCTTGCACACAAGCATATGACGCCAATGAGGACTGACACACCTTGTACAAGGAGAACAATTATCAGTGGCACTTCCTGTCACTAGGAAAAAGGCCTCAGGAAGATATGATGCTCCATGTCAGAAGAAAGAGTGTGTTAGAGCTCCTAGAATGGGGAAAAAATTCATCCAAAAGATGTTTTGTCCAATGGACTTTAGGGGATTGGGAAAAGTGATTGTTTTTAGGTGTAACAACTATACTTTGATTTTTGATATTTTTCATTAATTTTAGTATTGATTAAATCTAACTGTGTTATGCATATGGTTTCCTGCCAATATTTCCACTGAGTCTTTCTTGTGACATGATATATTTACTTTTCTCCTAGTCATAATATAGTTAATAATTTAGCAATCTTATAATATCATAGTGATTTCTGTTGATTTTTGGGTTTATTTCAAAAGAAAGTATCATATTTCTGCAAACAAATAGTTTATCAAATGTTCATGCACCTTCAGTAATATTTTAATTGATCTGGATTTATGTGAGAACGAAATGAAAGAACAGATATAGAATCATAAACACTGACATATTGCAAAGAAAATAGATATAAAGTAAACACATATTCTATTAAATGGTGGAAATAGAACATACTATAAATACAACAACTAGAATAGTGGTAGCTATCTCTGAGGAGAGATGTGGCTGCTACGCTCATCAGTGCCAAGATGAATACAAAATGAGGCCAAAGGGGCCTATTTGTAAAAAACATGAGGGAAAGAACCCTAAAGGTTCAAAACATAACCCTAGAAGATGAATCGTCATAAAGTTTGCATCCCCAAGGTGGTTAGTTGAACAGTTAACTTCCCAAGGTCATATCTTTTGCATACGATCTCCAATTTGATTGATCCATATCCCGTTGGAAAGGTCTGCTTAACATCATACCTATTGAGGTTAATGTCAATTTCAGTACGGAGGGTGAACCAACATTATTTGTTTATATATTTTAACATTGAGTTCTCACTTTCAAATAGTTTCCCCTAAAGGGGCCTACACAAAAAATACAAAAAAAATGTTATAAAACATCTAAACACACAAAAATGAGAGCAAGGATAAATTCCCAAAAACAAAAATATCATTGCAACATGGAAAACTTATGAATTTATCTATATGTTTGTAAGTACTAATAGTATTATGATTATAAATATACTTACACACACACACACACACATACATATCATAGGATAGTTTCAATAAGGTTGACCAACGGACATGCTTGTGAAAGAAAGACATGATCTCGTCATGTGGATGCCTTGGCCCTTTTCATTCCAAGTATTTCCAATTTCTTAGAACCTTAAGAGTCAAAGCTAGGGAATCCCCTTAGGGGAACCTCACAAGTTTGTTTTTTCTTGGTATCTATTGGGTGAGTACCTTGTTCTATTAGCCACATAGAAATCAATGGTTGTACTTGATTAGCCTGGATTGGTTGAACTATTACTCTTCTTGGGTAACCTTATCCATACTCCCTCGTAGGGATCATGAGCCTCTTCCTTTTTGCAGGTACCCTTCTTTCATCTAGGTAAGATTTTAGACCCAAAATCGCTTGTGCATAGATTGGGACAATTCCTCGTTTCTCTAAATTGCACAAGGTCCTCATTGTTCTAACCATATTGTTCACCAATTCACTCTATTAATACCAAGTGAATCAAACTATGAGAACATGAGCTTGAATGGTAGGACCTTCAGAATGGTATGGTTTCCTTCATGTTTGAATAAACAAGATAAACCTATCATAAAATTTGCACCATTAAGAGATCAAAATTTCATTGGTCCATCAAACACCAAGCTAACTCATCCCAATAGTTGAACTAGTACACGCCCCTCAGTTTTTGCATTCAAAAATTTGGTTTCTAGCTCTTTACTTGACCCAAAATATTTGGCAGGGTCTTTAGGAAACTAATTGCTTCAAATTTGGTTTAATTCCCAGCCACACTAACCTATTTTGCAAGGCTATTACAACCATATTTTGGATGATTTTAGTTTGTAGATTTGTTTATTTTCAACTCAGCTTGTTTTACATCTTGCACAGTATATTATCTAGGAGAGTTTGGGCTCATTTTATGGTTAATTTCACTGGAACAACTTGTTGTTCTTATCTTTTGTTTTCTACTCATATTTTCTAGCCACACTAACAATGTGGTTGTTTTTCACTAGGTACCCCATTCTGACCAAATTTTACAAAGAAATTGTGAGTCCACCTCAATTGTTAAGTTATTATAGATCCTAGTGGACCCCGAGAGTCAAGATAGTTTAATTTATGGCCCTAAAAAGGGAAGATTAACTTGTTGTTTTTTATTATTAGTTTTCTAGTCTAAAAACCAACGAGCTAATATTTCATATCTACATCCCAATTTCACATTGGTTTACCTTTCCAACCCTCCATGGAGCTAAGGGAAGGCAATACCTGAGTAGAGTGGACCTAAGAGGGATTGCACATAAGTACCTCTTCTTTATTTATTCCCATTTTTCCATGTTAGAAACAATACCAATCGAGGTGTGGGTAGATTGTGTCTCTTACTGAGATAACAAATAGGTTGTAAATGTGCCCCACTACCATATAGGTGGAATCTATCTCAATAGATGAATTCTTCTTATAACACGGTCTACTATGGAGCTATGGAGCTAGTATACTATGTCTTTGGGCCTAAGTGAACTATTGTATACACCTAACCCTCCCTTTGCACCAGATCATGTGGGTTGTGGGTGTTTCAAAGAGGTTGTGGATGAGCTTTCCATGCAAAAATGATTTGCTAAATATTTATTGACTACTCGACCATTTTGGTGGAATTTTCTACCTCAATGATTTATATATTTGGTCTAGTATGGTTTGGTATTGTACACAAAAGGTTGCAAAAGGAATCCATGGATTAAGCAGAAGCAGTATGGGATTCTTCAAGTAGTTGCAAAATGATCATAGGAAGTTGCATACTGTTGAAAAAATCCTGAAATCTCCCTTGATTTACATGATGTTTGTTATGACCTCTATGTATTTATGAAAATATTGAAAGATGATATTAAGTAAGCATAACAACCCACTAGATTTGAAGATCAGCCCTGTGTGGCGCAATCCCAAATGTATTTGGTCACATCTTTAGATTATATTTCAAAGTCCAGGAGGGGATCATGATTTCAAAAGTATTTAAATGATTAGTGGTTATGACTGATATATATTCTAAAGTTATTTTACATTGATTAGTGCAACACCATGGTTCTAACCTTATTAGTTATAACCTTTAGTCATGTAACACAAGAAATGACAACAATTGGTACACTTGGACTTTGTGCTAAGATGAGTCTTACAAATCTATATTTATTGCAAGGTGATCTTTCTTAGTGATTAGTTGCACCATGGTTTTAGTGTACCTTTACTCAATTGTGGTACTTTGAACATGTTTCATCTTGGATGTATTTTCAGGAGTGTGGACATCAGGCTTCGCAACCCTGATGGCTATGCTATTTATTAGTAGGAGGAATTATTATTTAGTGGTCGCAGATAGATTTTTGAATAATGGACTTGTAGATAGATATGATTAGTTGTGGGTACATATGAATGATTGTGATGGTGACTGATATGTGACTATGGGATGACTTGAAGTTAGATCTGGATAAGAAAAGAAGAGGGGAACATATTTTTTCGATGTGGATTGTTGAAGAAATTACGATTGAGGATTCAAGGTTGTACCTATCTTCCTTAGTTGATTCAAGGGCAAGTCAACAAATAGTGGTGGTGGTTTGTTGGGTCTCAGTTGTGTGTGAATGCAACCTAGTTATCTTGCTCAAGATTATGGTCATTAATGAATTAGTTGGGCCAATGTAATAATGGTAAAATAAATGGGTGAAAATGCAAAGAGTGATTTCTTATGTAAATTGAGGTTGTCGAGCATTTATTGTCACCTTTGTTGGGCATGGGATAAATAAAGGGTTTTCGGAGGTCATTAGACATGCATTATACTTGGTTGAGTCTTGAAGCCCCTCTTGATTTAGATGAGTTGCAGGTGCATAATAAAAGCCAAGAGAGTGAGTCCTACAACTCCCTTTCCTGCCATGCTAAGGGTAGTTAATGTAATTAGTTTTTTCAATAGTAATAAACAAGATCTGAGAACGTTTATGTCTATTATGTGTGTTATTTTTTATTATGTGCTAGTTTGTAGTTGAGGAATGCTTCAATTAGTTATGGAAGCATCCTTATTATGATTACTATGCATTATGGATGATTTAGTTTAGGGTTTTAAAGTGAATAAAATGTTGGCCATGAGAAAGTGCAAGTACTCTTGAAGCCAATAGCCTTTGCTTTGATACCAAATGAAGAGTTTTAAAAACCTAAGCAAGGAAATTAATAGCATAATCCAAAACAAAATAATAGCAATGACACACATAGAGCACATAAAGATTTACCATGGAAACCCTTAACCATGAAAACTAGTTTAACTAAGTGTTACACCTCTTTCTATCTCATTGCATTAACTCAATCATTCACGATACAATATTTAGGCATTTTGAAACATCTAACAACCTAATACGTCAATCCAAATTATATTACAACACTAATTCCTTAACTTAAATTAGTCTACGATAGACCAAAACCATTAATAAAATTATGGACAAAAAAGATTTCCTCAAAAGCTTTTCCTTAAACCCCTATATGCGATCCATTATCCTATGCCCCTAGTTGTGAGATGATCCCCTCGAACCCCCTTATTTTAACGCTAACCTCATATCTACCTGTAAAAGATACAACACATATCCAACATTATCAAATATAGATTTAGATGAACATAAACATGACGCCACCTTTGAATGTGTTCCTTTAACATTTTTATTTGATAAACATGAGTTCAAAGATCTACATGAACTTCCATATAGTGACGCGTTTGGATATTTTCTTTAAGCGTTTCCCACTTGATTATTACAATGCCATTGTTATTATTTTTCTCCAAAATATAAAGGTATAAAATCTAATGACAAGAAAATTTATGTACACGAGGAATTTTATAATATAAGAAAATACTCTTAAATAAAACTTGAACTTTGATTTGAACGTGACATTGGTTTTTTAATTTTTTATTATTCTTTAATTAGTTATTTAATTAGTTATGATATTATGATTAGATAAATAAATAAAAAACCTTTTACATCTTTTAAAGGTTACTTTTAAGAAATCTTGGAGACAAATTCTTACTAGTAACTCAAAATAATAATAGGATTGTTTTGAAAGATTGTGATTTCTATTTTAAAAAAACTCTATGAATCTTTGAATGTCATAAATAATTTTCAAAATCTTTTTACAACGAAAAAAATTTTCTTGTCAGAAAATGTTGACTTTGGGGTTAAGCGCCTAGCAAATGGAGAAACTAAGGACATTGAAGGATATCAAGCAAAAATCTTGAAAATTGGAAGACTTGTTATCATTCCTCACATCCACAAACTCTTCAATCTAGGAGTCACACAAGGCTTCCCTAATCCTTGGACTTAAAGCCTCATTATTCCTATCTTTAAAAGTGATGATAAAAATAACCCTCTAATTACTGAACCGTAACAATTAGCCCTATATTATCCAAACTATACGGTATCATTTTAGAAAAGAAAATCAACGTATGGATTGAAAGTGAAGGTAAGTGGGATAAAGGTCAAGTAGGCTTTAGAAGACATCAACCTACCACAGACCACCTTGTTATGCTTAGGATCATTGCGGATGAATGTCATAATAATAAATCCAATCTCTTTTGTTGCTTTGTGAGCTTTAGGAAAGATTTCAATATGGTTCCTAGAAATAACTTGTGGAATAGATTAGAAGAGCTAAATATTCCTTTCGAGTTGAGAGATGTAGTGATAAGGTTGTACGAGGCTGTAATTTCCAAATTTAAGAGCACTAAGGGGGTGGTTGAAAGATATTAATTGTAATATTGGACTTAAACAAGGTTTCCCTCTCTCCCCTACTCTTTTTGACATCTACATCGATAAGCTAGAAGAGTGTTTAAAAGAAGCAAGTTGCGTTGGCATGACCTAAGCTGGAATATTCATGTTCCTCCTTCTCATTGCTGATGATATTAATCTTATGGGAAGGTGTCCCTTTGACCTTGACAAGCAATTAATAATTTTCAAGGATTTCTACTCTAATACGGGTATGACTATTAACGCCGACAAAACTAAAGTTATGATTATGAAGTCAAAGAAAGACACGTATGCTAATTTTGTTTATGACAATAACAACTTGGAGGTAGTGTCATATTACAAATATCTCAAAATTGATATCTATCGCAAGCTCAATTGGAACTATAACATTGAGAAAATGATTAACGGAGGGTGGAAGGCTTATTTTGGTCTAGAAAACAATTATAAATCAACAAACCTTGTGACGTGGGATAAAAAAATTCCTTTTTGAAACTCTTGTCACTCTGATTATCTTATACGACTGAGAAAAGGATTAACCGAGGGTGGAAAGCTTTTTTTGGTGTAGAAAACAATTATAAATCAACAAACCTGGTGACGTGGGATAAAAAAAATCATTTTTGAAACTCTCATCACTCTCATCATCATCATCGTCCTCCTCCACAAACTAGGCGCTTTTTTCCATCGTGACGGGAAAAATTGGGGAAAAACGCGCTTTTTGGGAAAAATCTCGATTTATTCAAATTTTTTCCTCGCCGAAAAAAATCATCATCATCATCATCATCATCATCATCAAAAATTACTCTATATAATTAAAAGAAATTATCATCATCATCATCAAAAATTATTCTATATAATATAAAGAAATTAAAATAAAATATACTTTTAATAATATTAAAAATAATAATAATAGATGATATGTTAATTTCTCTTATATATCCATATAAAATTAAATCACATATCAGAATTTAACTATTATGCACAGCTTTCTATTATCCATATAATTTTGTTGATCACACAAATATTCAAAACAAATCCATTTAAAATGGTTAGCGATTCGACAACCTGATAATAACAAAACAATAAATACAAATTAATATATTGGTATTGAATAAATCTGCCCATAGAAATACTTCAATATTGCTGAAATATGAAAGGCAAAGTTATAATAATAATAAGGGGTGTGATAAAAGGAAGGCATGATCCTGTCTACCATAAATCTATTACATAAACTTGTATTTCTAGATACTTAAAAGCAACCAATTAAAGTAGAGCTGGTGGTGAAAGAAGTGAAGGTGGCAAGGTGAACCAATTGAAGTTGACTTTGTGATAGAAATGAAGTTGACCTCATAAACAAACTGATGTTGAAGCAACAAATTATGAAAATACATCATTCACCAAGATTGGCCAGCCCAGCCATATGCCTTTGTCTCAAGCATTGTCTCATATGTCAAAACTTATTCTCCCACTTTAATAATTAACCAGGGGAGATTAGTGGTTGGTCCAGTGTACTCTCTCATATGTCAAAACTTATTCCTTAAATTTAATACAATAATTAACCAGGAGAGATTAGTTTGTTAGTCCAGTGTTTTCAACATAGGCCTCAATCTAAGCCAAGGCCCTTTTCATTTGGTTGTATAGATACTCCCTTAAACACACAAATATTTTCCACCAACTAACCTTTACAAACATTCTCCACCAACTTATCTTTTTCCAAAAGAGAAGTAATGGTTTTCTTAATCCATCAACTAATCTGTACCAAATCACAGTTAATTGTTTCCTTAATGATGTAGGCGTTTGCAGATAAAAAGCAGGAAAGTGTCCATTCCGCCAACCCGTGGATTCGGCAGTTATTGCGTGTATTTTTGACAGATAGCTGCAAATTCAAATAGCCGTTGGATATCCCTCCGGCTTTATCGTTGCTACTGTTTCCCTAATTGAACAACGGATCGATTCTCGTCTACTTGGGCATCCTTCTCTTCTCAAATCCAGCGCAAGTTTTGGAAGAACACTCTCAGTTCTCGTTCAATTTGGCGCCAATTTGATTGCCAATACCTCCAGAACGATTCTTTTGGTAAGAAAAAGCAACCCAGATGCTTTTTTCATCCTTCCGGATTTCTTGGTAGCAACAAATCAGAGAAAAGCTAAAACCCACTATGAATAAAACAGAACTCAATTGCTCATTAATTTCTTGCTATAAGTAAAAGAACCCAGTTCTTGAATTCCTGCTGAAAGTAGAGTGCAGAAAAAGAGGAACCCAATTGTTGAATTCAAGTTCTTCGTTTAGCATATTTGAAATAACAGAACCCAATTGTTGAATTCAAGTTCTTTGTTTAGCATATTTGAAATAACAGAGCCCAATTGTTGAATTCAAGCTGTTATGAATATGTTGTTGGCAGAGCCCCAGAAAGCTTGTACTCCGAGCCTTGAAGGAGTGCAGCAAAAAGGTAGAGTTCAGCAATTGGTGAAGGCTTTTGAGAACATGAGGCTGCTCCCGGAGATCCAGAAGATTGAAATCAAAAGTGCCCACAAGGCATTTTATAAGAGAGCTAATACTAAGCATGGCAAATTAGGACAGGAGAATCTGAAGTCTAATGGCAGTGTTGAGAGATGGGCTATTTCTGGAATGGATCAGCCATTGGCTGAGAGACAGCCCAACAATTTGTCTGACAAAAATTGTGGTAGTTTTGCTCGCCACTGCAATATGTTCAAGCATGAGGATGGTGGTTCAAGTGTTCTCAGTGACACCCAGAACCTCCAATCTGCCATGTCAAGCGAAAGCAGGTAAGAAAGTTCTTTTGCAATTTCTGAAATCTTTTGTTGTTTTTAAATGTTTGCAGTAGTTTTGGGGGCTTGTTTGGTTTGGGGGCTTTGAAAGCAGGATAATGTTTATTGCTTTTGATAGAAAAGGTGGTGGAAGGGACTGCTACAAGAAACAGGAAGAAGCTTGGGGTAAAATAGTGAGATATTTTGTATAAATATGGATGTTTTATATATGTAGATCGTTAATATGAATCCTTACCTACGTTTTGTAGTCCTAAATCATAAAGTGTTTCATTAGACATTTTAAAGTTTTTCCCATAAAATGTTGAAATTGAAATGTTCGTTGATGTTTCACAAAAAGTGGGTGATTTGTAATAAAAAAGTGGATAAAATGCCCATTTGGCTGTAAGCAATTTAGAGAACTTTCATTCCCTTGCACATGATGCATATTCTTTTTTGCAGTTATATATGGGCCATTAGGTAGGACATTGTCCACTAGGTAGGACATTGGCCACTAGGTAGCGACAGCCTTCAGCTACAAAGCTGTAACTGTGGGGTATCTTTCAAAATCAATCAAAACTTTCACCTGATTTCATCCACAAATACCACAGCAAAACCAAACACTGAATAAGAGTTGTCCCTTTCTGTAGGGTCCAACCATATTGCAACTGAATTGATTTGGATATATTTTCGTTAGAATAGTGTGCACTTTTTCCTTCTACTTTCGTTTGATGTGAATTACCATGAGCCTCTTGCATCCTCTCATTTATGGGACTAGCCTATAAACTGTGCATACCCTGCATAAGATCTGAAGTCTTCCCCAATCTGCTTATTGAGAGGCTTTCTTCATTCATCTTAATTTTCCATTACTTAGATGATTGGAGACTACGACGCTAGTTTGATGCATGTGGGCATTTTGAGAATTACAGGTAAATGACTCTTCTGGTTATTTTCTTGGAAAGTAATATGGGACTATTGTTAAGCTTCTCCTGTGGGTTTGATTTTCTCATTTGACATATGTGGCACATATTGATTTTTAGAAGTAAATTTGTTTTTCATTGAGTTTTTTGGTTAATCTTGGCCCAGTTGACTAGTTTCAAATAATTTTCCTTTTAAAGATCATCCCCATTGATGGTTTAACCCTTCTCTTTTCAAGATTCATTTGCATGCTGTTGTCTGAGAGAATCCTAAGTACTGATAGCTACCTTGATGACGAGAGATGCCAATCTATTTGCTTATGAGAGAAACCTTCTGTCCTACAACTTCTGCCAATCATAATTGAAGGATAGTTAATCATGTTCATTAACTTTCGGATAGAAACCCAAGTAGTTATTTTGTCATTTTGAGAATCAGTTCAAATGGCCAATTTTTTGTTTTTTTATCAGGAACTACTTCCTTTATGTTTTTATTTAGGCAAATCCGGATGATCAGTTTGTCCTTTTGACATCTAGTACTGAATCATTATTTTTCGTTTTCCTGTGCAGTTCTCAAAGCAGAAGAGGAAGTGAAAAGGTATGGATGAATCCAGTCCATTTCTCTTTTACTAGACATATTTCTCTATTTGCCTTTGTTTTGATTTCTGGTGTATTGAGAGGTTAGAGAGTAGACTCTAGAGTTTATGGATGTTTGTGCTCGATATATTGTTTTTGGAAGAAACTAAGTTTCTTGTATTATTTAGGCTGGTGGTTTAATAAAATTTTCTATGAATTTTGACTAATATGCACTGTCCACTTTCACCTGTCTCAGAGTTTTGATTCGACAGAAAGAGGATCACCAACATGGAAGAGCTGGGCTGAACAACAAAAGAAACAAGTCAGGGTCACCCCTATTAAACCTTTCAGACTATTAACAGAGGTATAAAAGTAATTCTACTAATTATTTCTCCTTACACTTCAATCCGATCCACATAATGCATCTATGGCTTCTTAAACTGTACATATAGATGTAATTTGTTTCTACACACTATTTTGTTGTCAATTTCCTGCACTTTATAGCTGTTTTGCTTCCATTTCATTGTTACAGCAACTATATTTGCTACAATAGCTAATATCAGTAAAATGTTATAGCACAAACAAATGTCTTGACATACATAATCTTTTTTTAAGCAAAGAGGCCAAGTGAAAGAACAACAATTTATGAGAAAGATACAACAGAAAATAAATAAGGAGGAAAAGTGCCGAATACCGCTTGCACAAGGTTTGCCATTGACAACTGATAAGCCACAAGTAAGTTTCGCATCTAAACCAACCATTTGTGATATGAATGATGCTAGTTACCTGTCTTAATATTTTAAGTTCAAGATGTCATTCAAAGTGTCTCTCGGTGCACATTTTATCATATCCTAAAGTTGTTTTTGCCAAATTTACAGGTTTTGCCAAAGCCGCCAGTCAAAGAGCACACTAAACCATTTAATGTAAAGCTTTGCACAGAGTCCAGAGCAGTTGAAAGAGCCAAATTTGATAACCTAGTATGCCTGGATCCTAGTCCTATGTGATTTTATGCATTTCTATGGCCAAAAGTTCATTAACATAATACTTTACCAACTCTTAACATTTTTTGTGATACCTCAAACAGATGGAAGAAAAATTCTATTCTCTGCAGCAACAAAGATTAGAAGAAGAACGACTCCAGAAGGTATAAAGTTCTCTTCCATTTTGAAACTTTGATGTTGATTTTTAATTCACAGTAAATATCACCCAATTGAGAGTGAGAATGTTGATGCCTCAAAATTACCGGTCATTATGTAAATTACTTTGATATATTTTTAGGCATTTTGTTACAAACTAACTTGAAGATCATCATCAGCTGGCAGAAGAGGAAGAGATTAAGAGATTGAGAAAAGAGATGATTCCATATGCTCAACTCATGCCCTTTTTTGATCGTCCATTTGTACCGAATAAGTATGTTTGTCTTTCTCTTCCCCATTTTTTCTGTAGTTCTACATTATGTTTGTCCAAACAAAACATACAGTTTTTGCTGTATTAAAATCAGAATTGTGGCAGGTCTTCGAAGTCCCTAACGATCCCCAAGGAGCCTAAATTTCACAGCTGTCACCATTCAAAATGTTGTAATCCAGTATAATGCATGTGTGTAGATTTCTTCTCAAAAGGTTAGCTGAAAAGAGCTTATAAGGTGAAAGACATTTGGGACAAAAAGCCCAGTGTAGATTACTCCCGACAGTATGGTCCTTTAGACTCTCTTGCAGGATGCAGGTATTTTTCTGCCTTGTCTATCAAGGCCTGCCTTCTTTAGAACAGCTGTAGTGGATTGGGGTACACAGATGAGGCTTGCCCACATTGCAGACAGATTGAGACCATCTTAAAATTATTTTGGAGCTGCAGATTTGCTTGTGCAATGGAGACATCATTAGGATTATTATTTTGGAGATGCAGGTTCAGTAAGATTCACTAGAAAGAATCTTTGCTTGTCCATGATGATTCCATTGGCCGACTTCACTTTACAGGGGTTTGGCACTGGATTTGAGTACTGTTCGGTGTGTTGTGGAAGCTTTGTTGTGCAGTTGTTTTCAGTGATGGTGTTTTCTCTCTTGCTTGAGGTTTGATGTATGAGTTAAAGCTGCAAGTTAGGGTAAGAGGCACTCTTCTCATGACAGATATGCCTGGACATTCTGTTCACGCACAATCTGATTTGAAGGCCTTTTAGCCTTCAAATGGGCATGCATGTTTGTACATTATTCTGTATTTTACTCTGTTAATATAACTAGCATTTAAAAAGCACCACAGCTATCAAGAGTAAGATTCCTAAGATATTGACAGAACAAGGAATTAATTTCTTAAGCATTGCACAAATCTTGATGACATGGTGAATCTAAAGGTCATTGTATCGAGTGAGGAGAAATAACTGCTAGAGGCTCTTTTTGAAGACGCCAGTTCTACACAAAAACTGGACCCTCTCTGAAGACTGATACTGTGTTTTTCCATGACAGCGTGTCAATTAGAAGCTAGAGTAACCTCCTCTATGCTTTGAACAGAGACCTATGTGAGGAGGTTCAAACTGAAAATCCCTTGATTGGTTATAGCCTCCAAATGTGAATATATAAATAGAAACGCTATTGATCATATAAGTCTGCAAATATCTTCTGAATTTTTTACAATGGGAATCAGTAAAAAATGTCAATGAATGGATTACTATGATTTGCAGGCGGTTAAACTATGGGAATCAGTAACGGGCATGGATTACCTGCTGGCTGGTTGCTAGTATAACCCAAGATTATATTTAACCGCCTGCAAATNCTTGTGATTTAGGCTGAGACGTTTTGATGCAGACCTGTGGGACCTCTGACCTGTGTGGACCTCTAACCTCTGAGATCACTGGGTAAGATCTAGGTTCAAATCTGACTGACTGTCACTATAACCTGTCACTATCTAACAACCTGCAAGCAAATATACCAATAACTTGTGACTTAGTAAGGGGCCAAGACATCCCAAGGCACATCTGTAGAGAAACACATATCTAACAACCTGCAAGCCAATATACCAATAAAGTGTGTCTTTTGGTAAAAACCGAAACATCCTAAGACACACCTAAAAAAACTTCTATACCTCAACATCTATCCTTCTAACCTTATCACAATGAGTCACTATCTTATAATCAGAGTAAACTTTATAAGTATATCTCATAATCATGATAAACTTTATGTCCCAACTTATAGAGCTGTCACTATCCCATATCAATGTCATTGCATCACTCAAGAAAATTTATCAATGTCACTGCATCATTCAAGAGAATTTACACAAGACGTTGCACCTCACCTAACAGGCATATCTTTACGTTATTTTGTCCAAGGAAAGGACCTCACTTATAACCTCCTCGTAAATGATAGGTTCGTTGGTCGACGCGTGTCTTACATATAAAGAAATATAACTGTATATGTACTCTTTAAAAGAAAATTATTGTGAAATATATTGACACGTTATATTTTTATCAATCATTTATTTTTGTCAAAAGGGAAGACCTCTTACTATGGTTTTTAGTGCTTTCATTTTCTTTCACGTGTTTATTTTAATATATTCTCATTAAAAATGGTTTTTTTATAATTATTATTATTTTTTGGGTTGTTAACTCACCTTACTTAGCTAACACTTTGACAATGAAGTTACTTAGCTAACACTTTGACAATGAAGTTATATTTCAATTTTAGTTATCACCTCACCTAGCTTGACCATGAAAGCATTATATATACACTTTTAGTTAAAACCATATTAAAATTTGTGAAACTTATTTATAACTTGTAAAAACGTATTTATAATTTTTAAATAAATTAAATTAGAAATATGCTAAAACTTAAAACCTGATTGGTTGTAATAGTGGGAAACTTTCTCTTGTATATGGTGGAAAGTATGAAAGTTGTAATTTACAATGGTGTATATTTTTGGTTTTTTAAATATTTGTTTGTTTTTTACTAAATAGTTAAATATACATTATTATAATAATATATTTGGTCATCTTATATGATATATATTTAGTTTTTAGCTACTTTATAGTTATATTTTAGTTAATTTATTCTGCCAAGTAATCTTGTTTTTTTTTCTTTTTATTTATCATTTAGGAAGCTGTGGTTTTAATGATTAAAAGGAAAAGTTTCCATTTTTTATGGGCAAGGAAACAAGAGTTATCTGAATTCCACCTTGTCACTTGGGAGTGCATATCAAAGCCAAAACTCTAGGGGTTGGAGGATAAACACCTAAGTTGTTTTAGTAGAGCATTGCGTATTAAAAGACTACGGTACACCTTTTTAAGGATAAAAGATATAAGTTGTTTTAATAGAGCATTGTTTGTTTGTTTGTTTTAACAAAAACGGTTATGTTATTAATATGAACTCAGCAGAGAAACTGCATATAAGACACCAAGTACTTCCATCAGCCGGAGTTCTCGCCTCCCTTCAGACTAGGGAGGGATTTCCTTGCTTACAGTCGAGTTTACAATAAGCTCATTGATACCTACAGCCATAGATTTATTGGCTTCCAGGTCCGCCAGCACATTGAGCTCCCTAAGTACATGATAAAATTTAATGCTCTTGAACAATTTGGCGTTAGACCTTATTATGTTTATCAACCTTACATTTCGCTCATTCTTTCTTTTACGTCCACCATTCAACGCTTGGATGAGTAGCCTGGAGTCTCCAAATACCAAAACCTCGTCCACTCCATTCTTCCACAATATCTTGAGGCCTTGCCAAAGCCCATAAGCCTCTGCCATATTGTTGGAGTCATATCCAATGTTCCAGTAATATTCTGTCTCCACTTTCTCTCCCAGGTTTATGACAACTCCTCCACCTCCTGCTTCCCCCGGATTTCCCTTAGATGCTTCGTCAAAAAATAATTTAAAAATCTTCCTTTCACGAAGCCAATTCTCAAATTGAGATTTGTCTATCCGGACCTCCCAATCTTCCAGTTTTTTAATGATAATGCTGTTTCCAGCCAACACGTTGAGTTTTTGCATCCAGTTCTTTTCTCCGACAGTAAGTTCTTCTTTATTATTTGGGACTTTTGTTATACTTACTACTTCACCTAGTAAGGCATTAATCTTGGCTACTACCTTCCATGCTGGCTGGCTTTTATTCTGGAATACTCTTTGATTTATTTCTATCCAAATGCACCAGCATACTAGTTTTGGTAGTTTTAGCCAACAAGCTGTTACTCCTTTTTTATGATCCAGCTCTCCTTTATACATTTTCTTCCAATTAAGAAAGCACTCCTGGATATTTTTTGGCCATTGGATCCCTTTTCCCCCACACTCAGTTATGTCCTCCCAAACCGAGATGGAGTAAGAGCACCTCAGGAATAGATGGTTGATATTTTCACTTGCCTCAGCATAGAGAGGACATCTAAATGGCCCCATTATCCCCTTTTTATCCAAGTTCTCGCTGGTTAGCACTTTCCTATGCATCAACGTCCAATTAAACATCTCAATTTTAGGCAAAGTTTTACAATTCCACGGGTAATTCTAGATTGTTGGGTTTATGGGCACGTTGTAAGTCATTGCCAGGATTTGGTAGCCCTCTGCCGTCGTGTAACTACCACCTGTTGTTCCCCAGCCGCGTCTATCCATCTTATTCTTCGCTACAAGAGCAGCTCCGACCAAATGATTTATTAACAGGTTTTTTTCTAGCGTTAAATCTTCTGGACAGTGTGGTAAAACCCATCCTTTCCAGCGATTTGGATATTCCAGCTCCCACTCCGATATATCCCATATCGTGTTATATCCCAGCTCACTCATCCAATTGTGCAGACAAGGCAGATTTAGCAGTGGCTTCCCTTGGATCGCGTCCTGCCATATACTAATCATTCTTCCATTGCCCGGTATCCAGAAAAGATTCTCAATGAACTGAGGCAGCGATTTTTTGTAGAGATTGAAGATTGACGTCCCTTTCTTCTTCACGCTATCCCCTTCCAGACACCGGAGTCTCGTCCCGGGGAAATATTTATTTTTGATCACTCTGCTGCACCAGGACGGTTTTGGAGCTATCACATTCCAGAGCAATTTGGCCCCCATGGCCTGATTTTGGATTCTAAGATCTCTGATTCCTATCCTGCCCTACTGTTTGGGTAATTTGATTGTTCTCCAGCTTACCAGGGCAAACTTTTTGCCTCCATCATTGTTCCCACCTTGCCAAAGAAAGGATCTTACCAAGCTTTCAATCTGATTTATGAATTTGATAGGTGCAAGAAGAAGGGAGCATTGGTAGAGCAGGAAATTGTTCAGGACAACTTTTATTAATACTACCCTCTCGGCTAGATTTAACCAGACAGTCCCCCATCCCGATATTTTTTTCTTGATTTTATCCACTATAGGGCTCCAGGATGAGCTTTTAGTTTTGAGCTTGAAGATAGGGACCCCTAGGTACCTGAAGGAATCCCAGCTAACGACTCCGACCATGTTTAGAGCCCAGGAGATTGTTAACATTTCCCTGGGATTTATATTCCATCCAAAGATTTGGCTCTTGCTAAAATTTATTTTGCTTCCGGAGGCTTGGCAGTAACAGTTCAGTTCCAGCTTGAATCGGCAGGCTATAATCGGACTAGCTCCTCCAAGCAAGATTGTGTCATCCGCGAATTGTGCATGGTTGATATCCTTTGTCCCTCTAGCCATCCTTATGCCCGTTAGATCCTAACCTTGCCTGGCATGTTCCAGCTGAAAACTTAGCACTGATTCCTGGATGGCATAGAGCAGAGGAGAGAGCGGGCATCCTTGCCTCAGACCTCTCGAAGCTTGGAAGAAAGGGGCAGCTCTTCCACTGACAAGCGGAGCTATCCATGGCTTGATGATACAAGCCTTGACCCAAGCTACAAATTCAGAGGCGAAACTAAACCTTAGCATTACTTGGAAAAGGAATGGGTGGCTGACTCTGTCAAAAGCGTTAGCTAAGTCAAGCTTTACCACCATTCCCTTATCTCCATTCTTGAGGCTTGAGTGAATTGCCTCTTGTACTAAAATGATATTGTCCCATATCTTCCTTCCTTTAACGAAGCCGCCTTGATTCTCCGGGATAATGAATGGCAGGATATGTTTTAACCTGGTGGCCATAATTTTTGTTATAATTTTGTATCCAATATTACACAGGGATATTGGCTTGAACCTTTCAAAGGATTTTGCTTCCTTGTCTTTGGGGATGAGAGCCAAAAATGCTGAGTTCGTGTTGCCCCCGATATTGCCACATTTCTGAGATTTACAGACCATTTTGAGTAAATATTTTTTAATGACCTCCCAGCAAATTTTGACAAAATTGACGTTGAACCCATTTGGGCCTGGGGCTCTGTCTTCCTCCATACTGTCAATTGCCTTCTTAACTTCATCCATCGTGATTATCTCATTCAGTTTTTTATTGTCATTATTTTTTACCATTCTGGGAATGAGGTTCATAAGCTCGGCGTCTATAACGACTGGCTGGTCTTTGAACAGTTCATTAAAATGCCTGGAAGCTTCATATTTTATTTCTTCAAATTTGCTGATTACTCTGTCATGAGTTTGGATCTCATTCACGTTGTCATGGTTTTTTCTGGCCTCTGCATGTTTGTGAAAAAACCCAGTGTTCTTATCACCTTCCACGAGCCACTTGCATCTAGACTTTTGTCTCCACCATTCAGATTCCATTCTGCATGCAGCGTGGAGGTCCAATTGAAGCTTGTTCTCCTTTTGGATGTCATCGAGGCTCACACTACTATTCTCCATGTCGCCTTGATGAAGTTCTAGCGCTAGCGCAGCTTGGTTTTTGGTAAAATTTGGTTTTGGGATCCCTTTAGCCCAGCTCTTAAGGGATTTCTTGATCCTTCTCAATTTCTCCTCCCATACATAGAATGGCGACCCTGTGACCGGACGGGACCAAGTTTCTGCCACAAGTTTTAAAAACTCAGTTTGCTTTGCCCATATTGGATTGAATCTGAACGGGATTGGTCCCAGATTCGTTTCCTTCACCATCTCAAGGAGGATAGGCTTGTGATTCGATCCTCCGAATGGCAGAATTTTAGAAGACAACTTCAGGCCCATCAGGGGAAAGGTGTCCTGGATCAGGAATCGGTCAAGTCTGGCAGCTATATGGCCAGGACCGGTCCTCCTGTTATTCCATGTGTATTTTCCAGATGTGGGCTTTACATCCATGAGGTCCCACTCCATGATAGTCTCATCCACTATTTCTCTGATGGGGTCTCTGATCAGTGAGCCCCCTCTTTTTTCATCTTGGCTTAGGATGACATTCATGTCCCCTGCCAGAATTACATTTCCTTGCAAGTTACTTCTTTCCTCCCGGAGGAGGTTCCAACAGTTCTTTTTCTCAGCGTAAGAATTAGGAGCATAGATATTGAATATTCTTACCAGATTGTCGCTGTCAATTTGCCTCAGCAGGGTGAGGATCCAATGGGGGCTTTTCTTGATGTCTATAGCCTCATATTTCTTGGCATCCCACAGTGTTCCAATGCCTCCGAAGGCTCCCCTTGAGCTTATTGCGGTGCTGCCCTTTTTTTTCCAGAATTTTTTGCTTACATGGAGGAATGCATCTTCCTCCATCTTGGTTTCTTGGATCAGGAAGATGTCTAGCTGGTGAAGAGAAGTTAGATCTAACATAGCTTCTTCCTTGATATTGCTACTGAGACCTCTGCAGTTCCAGGAAAGAACACTCATTACTTACTTTTGGAGGAGGTAGGCATCCCTTTCGGGACATGCCCATGCTGGCGGGTATTCCTTGTATTTTTTAGCAGCTTTTCCAAGGTTAACTGGGACCCTTGCAGCTTGTCCTTGTAGGTGGCTTGTTTCCATTCTTCTTTCTTGGTTTTCCTCCCTTTGGTTTTAGTCAATCTCAGAGTAGTGATTTCGATTTCCCCTTCCTCCTCCTCTTCTTCCTCCGTTTCGGATTCTTCCTCGTTTTTCTCCCGTCTTTCTTCTTCTTCTGTCAGTAGAGTTGCTTCTTCTTACTCTTTTGCTTGATCTGATGGGGCTGATTCAACATCCTTACTATTTTCATTGCTAGATTTCTCTTCCATTTCATTAGAGTCATCCCTTATTTCAATAGCTTCTTTGGTTAGTGAAGTTGCCTTAGTTCTTTCTTGTGTAATGGCTTTTGCTTCTTTGTTTCCTTCGCCCTTCTTTAGATCCCCTTCGGCTTGATTTTTAGTTTTAGATCTATTCACCTTATGCCATCCTTCCATCTTTTCATGCTGGATTTCAGATTTTTTAGGGAAGTTGCGCATGAAATGCTCGTATTCATGGCATCCTCTACATTTGAAGGGAAGTTGTTCGTAGTCAAGTTTCTGGAAGTGAACCCAGTTTCCCACAGTTAGTTTGATAGCTTCAGGCAAACCAGCTTCAAGGTCGACCTCAACACAAATTCGGGCATAGGCGTATTGGTCCTTTGGACTGGCCATATCAATGTAGTTCCCCAGGGCGTCCCCGATAGCGTGGAGAGATTTAGGGTTCCAGTAATGCATGGGGAGATTTGGAAGTCTGACCCATACTGGCACAGCTTTGGGGGTGTCGGCTTCAGGATCGAAGTCAGGGGTCCATCTGTTCAGGTAGAGACCTTGTGGCCCCATGAAGTAGGACCCGTTTCTGAAAATTAATTCTTTATCTTCTTTGGATTCGAAGTCGAACAGGAAGTAGCCCCTTCCGACGGCGTAGGATGCAACATTTTTGGAGATCAGTGGCCTCCAATTTCTTTGAACCCAGCTATCAGTAGTTTTAGGTGAGGGCCAGAGCCCAGTGAATTGTCCGATCAGTGCTCTGTCAGCCAGAGAGAGGGCTACCCGAATGGTTTCTTCCGGAGGGAGGGCAACTTCTGGCACATCTTCTATGCGTTTAACGAACTTCGAAGGTTCTCCTTGACTAGATCTCTTGTTTTGAGTGGCTATTAACCTATTGAAGGCAGCTGATCGAAGACTTGGCGGTGAACCATCACCTAGCCCAACCATCACCTAGCCCAACCATCTGGATACCCCTTCAGAGATCCGGTCCAGCCTCTAAACTCATGAGATAAAGAAGAGGGCAGAAGCCTCAGTTTTCAGCAACAAGTCAAACCAGGAGGCAGATCAAGACCCAGGCACCAGATCCATGCTATTAGTAACTAGATCCGGCTATCTGGCCAACGACGTCCTTTCTCGAGAGTGGACTGCGTTCTAGCTATGATCGGGTCAGCCCCAATACGTCCCAACGATTCTCCAGGCCGTCGTTCGATCGATCAGCTCCAAGTTGGATATAGTGTTAAGTAACACAAGAGTTTAAATTCCATTCCAGTTGGACTCCTTTGTTGGTTCCTAAAACTTGTCATGATTCAGAGCATTGTTTGTTAAAAGCATGTGACGTAGCCCTTTTGAGAAAGGGTTGTGGGGAAATTGGTGAAGGTCAAATATTTGAAAGGATTTCCTTTGGTTCATTGGTTTGGTTTAGATTACATGAATTAAATGTATCAAATGCTTTGGCTATTTGGAGGTGCCTTCTAAAAAAAATTATGATCATTAATCAAGGTATTTGTTGATTGATTGGGAGGGGTACACAAGTATTTCTGGGATTCAATCCTTGTATTGGCCTTGTGGACAATTTCTATTTGTCCTAGGATCTATTGGCGCATTTACACAGGAAAAATATCATGATCTTTCGGAAGGTGGCAAGAGATTGGACAAATGGAGATGTTTATTGCTATTCCTCAAGAGATTTGAACTTAACTGATCATTCTTGCATCGGAATGGGATTCTTATGTGAATAGTCTATGTATCAAGCATGCATTTCTCTGTCTAATGAGGAAGATAAATTAGTTTGTTTTTGCAACAAATCAAGTAGGTTTGTCACAACAAAGTGGCTTATAATTTTATTATGAAGCACTAGTTAATGGATAGTTCGAGCTAGTGGACGAAGAAAGTTTGGAAATGACATTTTCCTGTGAAAATTAAGTGTTTTGTTTGGCTTTGTTTCCACAAGAGGATTTTAATGTGGGATTCTCTACAAAAGAGAGGCTTCTTTGGGCCAAAAAGGTGTATCATATGCAAACGTGAATTGGAAACAATTGATCATTTGTTTGGCTTTGTTTCCATACGAATATTTTAACATGGGATTCTCTACAAAAGAGAGGCTTCTTTGGGCCAAGAAGGTGTATCCTATGGAAACGTGAATTGGAAACAATTGATCATTTGTTTGGATATTGTTCTTTTTTTCAGGAAATTTGGGTTGAGTTGAGAAAGAGTTTTCAGTCTGTTTTTCCATGTGATTCTTATTGTTTGAAAGATGATTTGGACCATTGGTTTAGAGATTAGAAAAATCTCTTTGAGCTCCCTTTGTTTGCTATGTGGGAAGTGTGGAGGGAAAAGAATAATTATATATTCCACGAAATCATTCCAAATACTATTCAGGTTAGTATAAAAGTGGATACACTTTATAATGAACTTTCTAGAGTTAGATCTATTATAGTCCCAAGAATTGCTCCACTTCCTGCACTTGATGCTAATATGGTAATTGGTTTTTTTATGGCACTGCACAACATGGATTATGTGGAGCAGGTATGGTAAGTTAAACTTCACTCAAATCATGTGATAAACTTGTGGATGGGTGTTGGTAAATGCATGAATACAAAAGTGGCGCTTCTAGCTCTTTGGAGTCTTCTTTGGTTTTGCCAAACAATGAAATTTGTACTTCCTTCAGGGGGTTGGTGATTCAAAAGTTATCACTGAATGGGTAAATGGTGATATTTTAATACACTCTTTGCATTTGAAGCATTGGATGAGAAGGGTTAGAGGTCGGATCTCTGATATTGTCCAAGTCTCTTTCAAGCATATCTATAGGGAGTTCAATGGAGATGTTGATAAGCTATCTAAGAAGGCTATAGAAAACTTGGATGGTAGAATTATATTTGAAGAATTCAGAGATGGGAGTAAGATGGCCTCTAGTTGTATAAGATGTTTTAATACAGTTTAGTTTATAGTCTACTTCTCTGCCAAAATAAGTAGATATGATATGTATGTAGTTTTTTGTGCCGGAAATATTTGATTTTTTTAATTGGTACATATCTGGAAGACTTTAGTATAAGTTTCATTAGAGGAAATTTCAACTCAAAATGGGCCTTTCAACCCTAATTCAAATTCCATGTCATCATGTGTTAGCCAATGAAATTGATTTAAATTTGAAATATCGTATATGTATTAAACATTTTTTTTAATATAAATTTGGGGATAGGTATCATAAAAAAACTACTTTTTTTGTTTGTATTTTCGACATATCTCCTTGTGTTTTTACTCAAATTTCAATCGGGAGAGCTCATTGGACACGGAATTAAAAAACTTGATGATGATGGTATTTCTTGTTTTTTGGGTAGCGGGTTCCATCAAAAGTATGCAGAGTGCGTACTCGTTGGATGCATAATTTAATTCCGCATCCAATGAGCTCTCCCGATCGAAATTTGAGTAAAAACACAGGGAGATATGTCGAAAATACGAACAAAAAAGTAGTTTTTTTTTCTTCCTCCAAAATTAATAAATATTATTTTATTATTTTCCTTACGAGGCCCATTTTGAGTTGAAATTTCCTCAAATGTTTGATGTTTTTGATATATTTACTGGTATGGGAAGTGAATAGTCAATTGAAGAATGTATTTGGTAGAGTTTAGTAGAATGAAAAAAGAGAAGATCTCACTTCTCTATGACAAGATGTAATTCTCTGATGTGGACGCAACTTTGATTTTAACATATCAAGTTGTTTTTTTCCAGTGTGAAAAAAATTTGCATTCTGAGGTAAAAATCAAGGTATTATATTCGTATAGGAGTTTTCACAATAATATTATACAAATGAGATTTTCTAATGCTAGATAAAACATTATCACTAATATTTACAGTTGATGGGTCACTACAATTTCTTCTATAACTCCCTCCCATCTAGGGAAAGCATGTTAGGGACTAATCAATTTTAAAAAACCGGTCAACTTGGCCTCTACCGAGTTGACCGAATTGACCCCCCTGGGTTATGAACTAGTCCTTAAATCGACTTGGTCAACCAGTTTGGTATTGAATTGTCAGCATTGAGGTATGACTCAATTGGTTTGGTACCAAACTGCTCAAACTGGGTGAGTACGGTATAGCTCAACCGATTCCAATAGGGACATAAGCAAACCTAGAATTATAATATAAAATTCTTAAAATAAAGGGGTAAAAAATGAAATACGCTTTTACTTGAATTTTTGAAATTATTATTAATTGTTTAATGATGTTTAAGAGGGGTTTCATCCTCATCAAACCTCATATTATAAAAAAATAATTCACATCCCATCCAAAATTCAAGAGAGTTAGCGGTTTTCAAAATTTTAGTTAACATGACTACACCAAACTAAAGACAAGTCCACTAAACCATCAAAAGACACCAAACATAACCCTATTCTATGACTACATGCCAATTGTGAAATGTAGACTTGTTAAAAAATAGACATGCCAGATGATGGTCCCTATAGCTCATGCCGATGATCCCATTTCCAATTGTAGTGTTAGATTTCATTATTGATCATATTGATGAATGATATATAGTAGGCTAGTACCTTGTAGGCTTGTAGCACATTGTGTTTTGGATTCGAGAGGGAATTTAAAGCTTTGTGATTATTATTTTGTTTCACATATGTATTGCACTCAATGTCATTTTGATATATTCACCCTTACATGGTATATAAATGACCAAACTTTGCATATTTTGTCTCTAACTATTGGGAATCTTTAAAACATTTTTTCCATTAAAATTTTAATGCTTTATATATTCTTTAGTAAACCGATTAGTCAAAAGTTCAAACCTATGCCAGTCATAGTCGAGCATAAGTCCAAGTCCAAGTTGACCCTCAACCAATTTCGAGGCTGAGTCCAATTTTTAAAACATTAAAACTAATATGATCTTCAATGAACACTAATTTAACTAACTCTATATTAGCTTTATTCACTTGAATCACAACCACATAAAATTCTAATGTTTCTTCCATATTTATTTTAGTGGCATTTGAAGCTTGAGTGACCTCAATTATTCTCTTAGCTTTTGATGACGGTTATGAAGTCCTTGGGTCCAATTTCTTAGAACGCATATTGTTTGCATTTCACAAGTATAATGTTAAAATAGATGTTAAAGTAATCCTTGCTTTGTTTGTTAGATGTTAAAATAGAGCACCCATATTATGATTCACACACCATTAACAATTTTGAAGGAAAATTATGATTCACACACCATTAATAGTTTTCAAGGAAAATTGAAAAAAACACGAACACCATAAAATTTTAAATGAACAATTTTGTAAAGAAGAAAAGTAAAAGTCTCACTTTAGAATTCCCTAGTAACTCTCAGTGTTTATGGTAAACTTATAAAAAAGTATTCAATATGATCCACAATCCCATGAAGAAGAAAATATACCATCTGTTATGAAAAACAACTGAGATTTATGCAATTCTAGCACTTCTTAGAACAAATTCAAAATGGATAATTATCATACTTTAAACCAAAAGATTTACTCAAATTGCAGCAGTCTTATCCATACATACATGATGGGACGTTAAGATTTAAAATTCAAAACTAATTTCAATGAACAAACTCTATCTTTGTTCCATAGTATTTAAAGAACTTTATTTAAATTAACCATGTGGAATAAATTATCATCTTTGAAGAGTCGGCAAACTAAAAAAAGAATTGGAAGAGAATTAAGGAGTTTATGAGTGGTAAAAAGTTCATTTGATGCGGGAAATACAACAACTTCGATCAACCCACAAGTTGAACTTTTCCTTCACCACAAGATTGAGCATAGTAGTAGTGCAATGCATAGTACCAAGTTTGAGTTTGAATTTGCATTTGAATTTGATTTGGTATAGAAAAAATTTGATTTCCCTAAAATTTAATATAGAAAAAATTCGAGAATATATATCATAAAAATACAAAAGTCTCTCCTAGTGATGGAATGTCATCCCTGCTCTTGGAGAGAGAGTTTTGAATTTCTTCTTGAAAAATTAAGGAGTCGACCTCCTTGTATCATCGTCCAAAAAATGGGGTTAACGAGAGAATTTTTGCGAATTAGGAATTATTGTAGGTTTGGAGACTCAAATCATTACATATTTTAAAGAATATCTTGGTGAATATTTGAGAATTCAATATTGGCTTCTTGAATGTTTGGTATGAATGTACTACTACCAAATGTAGTAGGTTTTGTCATTATGATAGTAATCCATATTCAACCATTGATACACAATCCCTGAAACAATTGGATACTTCGTGAAAAGGAGATCCATTATAGGAAGGGAAAGCATTTTTTCATTCTCGATCTAAAATTCAATAATCAATTGAAGAGGAAATGCAATTAATAGCAATTTTCAAATCTATAGTCCCTGGAATTCCCTCGGTTGGGAGAGATAGACACAAAGATGGGCAATGTAATTTATACTCTATTGGTTGGGCCAAATTCAAAGCTAGTTGACTCATTTTACCAAGTTCCAGTAACGGATTTTGTTCCAAGGCCACCATCTCTATTTCAATTTTGAGGATGATTTACAATCTTGATTTCCTCTTTGACATAGAGGAATTTGGGTTAGATGTTGAATATGCTATGGCCATGGAACTTAGTTGGGGTAACTGGTCAAGGATTCCACATGTTTTCATGGGAATCATTATCAAGCAGGTCAAGCACAACATGGGAGCAACTATGTAGACTAGACATAATGAAGGCCTCAACAAGTTGGTTGGAAAAATTTTCCAATTAGAATATGAAGTATCTACCTAAGATCGGTTCTTAATCTAAAGCTTAATTGAATAATTAGCCACATGTACCATATTGACTCCAAGCTAGACGAATTAATTGTAGAATCAAATCAAACTAACAAATTTTTGAATTATTTTGCTCAATTTAGTCGAATTTGGTAACTAGTTTACAAAATTTGTTGTAGAGTACATCTTACATGTTAGCTTCGATGAAACTCTTAAGGTTATCCAAGATACATTGGATATATATATTAAAGGCAATGAAGGTGTATGATGCTACTCTTCACTCAACCTACTGAATGCTTCCAATAATAGGGTGAAACTTAAAAGACAGTACTCTTTTGAGGGAAGATAAACTTCCTCAAAAGGTTTATCCAAAAAAAATTGAGGCAATCTTTCCTTGGTCAAATCATTTTAGATAAAGGAACGAAAGATGGTTCTTTTACTGAAATGAGGACATATTCAAGGGGGGGAGGCTTACTAGTATTTTTGTTCACCTAAGGTCTTGTGGCAAGAGGGGTCCATAAAGGGGTGAATATTTGATCATAAGCATTTTTTGTGCCTAAGTTATGATAAATAGGAACTGTTATCATCAAAATTACTTCAGATTCAAACACATGACCCCACCCACTTACTAATGTCTTCAAGGTAATTGAGCTTTGATGGCTGCTTTGACATACAACCATCTTCACAATTAAGTCATGACTTGATTGACTCTATTTGATGATTGATTATTGAATCAATTTTCTAGGAGTTGATAGAAAAATGCAATATTATTCTCTTTATATTCCTTAAATAACTCTTGATCTAATTGAGTGAGCATTGTGCACAATGCCCTACCATAATTTCATTGCTTTAGGCTACATAGGAGTTAGTCAGTTAATGCATGCAACCATTTCTTTTGAATAAGACATATTATATAGTAGTGGGTGATTAATTAATGTAAAAAGGGTTTATTCGTTAATCAAGGCCCACTAGGTAGTTGATACTCATTAATGTTGGGACCACAAGTAGTTGGTGTTTTTGGTACTAAAATCATATTTAAAGAGCTAGGAGTTTATGGATTATTTTGTCAAATAATGTTGTATTTGGAAATTTGCTCAAGTGAAAGGTCACCCCACGTTAAGAGGAATGCAGACATTGTTTTCTACTAAATTATCATAATACAAGGTTATATTAAGCAAAACTTCATTTCAATTGTCTTTGTATATGGCATTCTACATTATAATATATGGTTTTCTACACTATAAATCTTTATATGTATAGTTCTTTTCTAATTTTAAGGGTTAAGGAACACCACAAGTGGTATCATAACACTTTCTTGAGCTTGCACATCTCCAATTTTTTTGCATATATGTTTTAGGCTAGAGACGTGTTCAATTTATTTAAATAACATGGAGATTTGGAATTTAGTGGGTAAAAATGGAGTCAAGGCATACTACACAGGAATAATTGGTTTCACCTGTCTGGACACCCTCATAATCCATGTTGGAACCCATTTAACTAGTATTGCATCTAAGAACACCTATATACATAATTTCATTGCCATGTACCCTTGGGTATATTGGAAGTTCCCTAGGAATCCCTAAATTAGATTTTGATAATCTAATCAATTGTCTTGCTTCTATAGTGACACTGAGCACATCTCTTGGGAAGATTGCTCTCTTGTACTAAGGTAGTCAAGTCGTATGGCTAAGCGGATGGTTGAGCCTCCTTAGTTAGTGCCCTAATATATTGGACCAAGTATTATTGTTGTATCCTACACATATATCATACAATAATAACACCTAGCATTCCCTTGTCCTTAAGGCCCTAGAAGCCTTGTCCTCTATGACCATCTAGTGAAATTCCTACATCTTTGCATCTAGAAGGAATTTGGTAATTATATCAACATAGTAATATTCAATAAGGAGTAATACTCCTACCAACACAAGTTTAGGACTTGCCAACACCATTGTGGGAGGCCTATCTCAAAATAATCCTCGTGTTATGTTTATCATGTTAGTATACATCTACACCAACCCTTTGCGTGTGGATATAAAAATACAACATTTGGGGCTACATCTCAAAAGATTCCTCTTGATTGGTTTTCTTGAGATAAGATGGTGTTAACACTTTCTTGATCATAAGTGGTCCGATGGTCCACACTCACAATAGGCTATCCATGGAGAAACAAAACATGGATTAACCCAAAACACCTAATGAGATTGAAACCACAGTTGTGAACTTGTAGGTTTCCATCAAAGGTATCATTTCCAAGATGGGTAGAAAAAGGTTAGTTGTTACCATTGTTATGTAAACACATGGGTATAGATCCCAACCAAGAGGATCCAACCAAGAAGGAATTCATAAATGAAGTTAGGGTTCTTTTTACTTTTTTCAAATACCTAGCATCCACCCTTTTAGGTTAAAAATTCATGGCATTTCTTCTAAAATCTAGACATGCACAAGTTTGATGGCTTAGATCCATCAGGTTAGGTTATCCAAATGGAATACTATTCTTCTCTCCATGGAATTACTAATGATATACAAAAATAAAAAGTGTGGGTCTTATATTTAAACTCAAAATATTGGCAATGACATCCGAATTCTTATCATGGCTACATTCACCGGACCCAATTTGTGAATATCCTTCATGATCATTTTGAATGTGACACTTAATACCTAGGACAATTGCAAAATTATGCCATAGTGTCACAATTATTGTTAAGTTTTCTTAATTTGATTAGATGATATCTTAAAACAAATTAGCACTAGAAGATCATTGAAAGAACAACAAGCACAGAAACATAATAACACAAGAACACAAATATTTTCCTTGAGGAAACCACAAGGGAGAAAACCCCGCAAAACTTCCTCGATATAGATCTCAACCAGAGCAGTGTAAAACCCAGACAACTGCTTCTAACTTCTTTCTAGCGCACTAGTTATTCTCTCTCTTACAAAAAAACTTTAGTGAGTGAGTACAAATGAAAGGGAGTGCCTCCCTATTTATATTCTTCAGTTGACTTGACCTCTAACCTAACAGGGCTGACATTTCTAACTTACTGGGATGACTTGTCCAATGAGACACCACAAATAACATTTATTATATTGACACTTGGGTGCTATTGACCCCACTTACATCCGGAGGTTTACATTGATTCTTTCAATGACACTAACAAAACCAAACTCATCTCCCGAAGGAGGAATACAATCAATACATCTGGAATATCTTCCAAAGTTACAATACTTTAACACTCCCTCTTAACTAGGAAGCTATTCAACCGTAGTAGCAACTGCTACTACTACAATTGTACAACTAAGTGTTGAGACTCTATATGTCATATGATTTTTTGGAACATCATCATACATCTTCATCATCGATCTCAGCTGGATCATCTTCTGCAATCTCAGTATGTGAATACTGAATCATCTTATGTACGTGTTCAATCATCTTCTATCATCTTATATAGCATCAGTATGTGAATACTGAATCATCGTTTGTCACGTCAGTATGTGAATACTGAATCATCGTCTGTCACATTAGTATGTGAATACTGAATCATCTTCTGGATCATCTTCTATAGCATCAGTATGTGAATACTGAATCATCATCTGTCACATCTTCTGGATCATCTTCTATAGAATCAGTATGTGAATACTGAGTCATCTTTTGCCACATCAATTTTTTCCAAACATCAGTGTGTAAACACTGAATCATCACATGTAACATCATCATCTGCAATAGATACTGAAACATCATCGTCTATATCATCAGTATGTAAATACTAAAACATCATCATCTGCATCATCAATATGTAAATACTGAAACATCAACATCTGCATCATCAATATCAAAATACTGAAACAAAAACATCATTAGGATGTTAGTGCTAAAAATGAAATCATCTATAATGCTAGATCATCATCTGCATCACCAACATAGAGATGTTGGAACATCAACATCACTATCAATATCAAGTGTCACCAACAATCATAAGTATGAGAATACTGAATCTACTATATTAGTATAGGGATACTGAAAACCGTATCAATCATCTCATCAATCAATAAACATCAGTGTAACAACACTGAGACTATCTCAACAATTATCAATACAAACGTCTCAACAATCATCGGTATAACAATACTCAACCAAATATATCAGCAATCATCAATATAACAATACTGAACCAAACATCTCAACAATCATCAGTATAACAATATTGAACCAAACATCTCAACAATCATCAGTATAACAATACTGAACCAAACATCTCAGCAATCATTAGTATAACAATACTGAACCAAACATCTCAACAATCATCAGCATAACAATACTGAACCAAATAAACATCTCAACAATCAACAATATAGCAATACTCTAGAAACCATATTTCCATCTAACTATCTCGAAGCAGCATCACGGTGAGTTCTCTAGTGGATCCATCTGAGAATTTCATCTAACTTACTAACCCTTTCGAGCCAACAAGCCTAGTTAGACATATGGAACTAACTAGGGACCAACAAGCCTTGTCATGGCTTACACACCCACTTGGGTTAAACTGATCTAGCTAGACATACTAATCCCCCTAGGATCAACAGGCCTCGTCTGACTAACCCTTTCAGGCCAACAGTCATATCCAGACTTACCCTACTCTAGACTGAGCTACCACCACTGCATCCTTCTTCCATCTACCATCACTTCCTCTTCCGAGAGAGGTCCTTTTGGAATACACCAAGATTGTCTCAAAAGTATTCAAACTTTACACGAGTCATAGGCTTATTAAACACATCTACCACTTGTTCCTCTGTAGGAACATACTTGAGCTTTATAGCTCCTTTCTGAACCATGTCCCGAACGAAATGATATCTAACTTCAATATGATTTGACTTATCATGAAATACCAGGTTTTCTGTCATCTTAATACAAGTCTGGTTATCACAAACGATATTAGTAACATCTATCTCTGCATCAAATAATTATACCAACATCTTTTGAAGCCATACTGCTTCGCTACAGGCTGAGCATGCTGCAATGTATTCAGCTTCCACCGTGCTAAGTGAAATATTGGTCTACATTCTATTGAACCATGAGATCATGCATGATCCCAAACTAAAACAACATCCTAAGGTTCTCTTTCTATCGTCAGCCCTTCCTTCCCAATCTGAGTCTGTGAACCCATATAATATGATCTCACCATTCGATGCATATCTGAGCCCATAATCTAAAGTTCCCTTTAGATACCTCATCACATGTTTTGATCCTATCAGGTGAATATGTTTGGGATTCACCATATACTGATTTAGCGTGTTTACAAAAAAACATATATCTGGTCTTGTATTGGTTAATTACATCGATGAACCAATAATTTGTCCATACAAGGTGGCATCTACAGCTTTTGAAGTATCATCATTCAATAGTTTTAAATTTGTTGTCATTGGAGTAGTCATATCCTTACAATATATCATCCCAAATATTTTTAGGACTTCTATTTTATATTTTCTTTGGTTCAAGAAAATCTCATCTGGATATTTCCATACTTCAAGACCTAGACAGTGGTACATCATTCCAAGGTCTTTCATCTCAAATTCTGCATTGAGCTTATTCTTACATTCGTTGATGGGATTATCTTCCCCTATTAAGAATAAATCATCCACATATAGTAGTAGTATCATAAGTCCATCACCCTCAATCTTATAGTAGAGGTTATAATATGCTTTACTCTTATTAAAGCCTAAACTCAACAAGAATCCATCGATTCTTCCATACCATGCTCTGGGTGCTTGCTTTATCCCATACAATGCTTTCTTGAGTTTACATACATAAGATTCCTGATCGTCAGTCTCTTGACCTTGTGGTTGTTTGATATAAACTTCTTCTTCTATCAATACATTTAGAAAGGTTGTCTTTACATCCATCTGGTGTAACTTCCACTTCATGTTGGATGCCAAGGAAAGTAAAGTTCTAATTGAAGTGTACCTAGCTTCTGGAGAAAAGGTCTCTTCATAGTCAATTCCTTCTTTATGGGAGAACCCACAAGCTATGAATATTGCCTTGTACTTTTATATACTACCATTTGCTGAGTGCTTTGTTTTGAAGATCCATTTCGAGGATACCACTGACTTGTCTTTTGGTCTTGGTACTATTTCCCATACATCGTTCTTTATGATGGATTGGTATTCCTCGATCATTGCATCAACCCATTCCTTCTGCTTTGTTGCTTCTTCAAAACATGTTGGTTCTTTATCAACTAGGTCACTCATCAAAGCCATATATATGGGGTATGACTTTGGATTCTTCCTTTATCTAATGGTTCCTTCAAGGGAACCATGTCTTTTTTCTTCTTCAATCAATTCATGAGCCCTGCATGCAGGTTTTCTCTTTCAAGAAATCATTTCACTAGGTAATTCTTCTAGTAACTGAGGTTCTATCATATCATGACCCTCAAGCATCTAATCTTCTTCTTTGTTTCTAACTGGTTTAGGACTTTTTGCAGCTTTGGGAGTTTCATGCTCCTCTTCATCCTCATATTTCTTTGACTTTATGAACATTGTATATTCGTCAAATGCGACATCTATGCTAAGTTCAATTTGACGATATCCTGGGATATAGATACGATAAGCTTTTGATTGCTCACTATATCCTACGAACAATCCCTTCTTTCCTAAAGGTTCTAACTTTGTTGTTTTCTCCTTTGGAATGTGAATGTACATGGGAGAACCAAATATATTTAGGTGACTTCCTTCATGCTTTTCTCTGGAAAACAATTCTTCTGAAGTTTTGTTCCCAAGCGCACTATGGGAGATTCTATTCTGTACATATATTTTTTTTCTAGCTGCTTCTTCCCATATGTACATGGGTAGATATTGATCATGTATCATAGCTTTCACAACTTCCATGATGCATCTATTCTTTCTTTTTGCCACACCATTTTGCTGTGGATTATAGGGAATGGTGAGCTCCCTCTTAATCCCAAATTCCTTGCAGTAATCATCGAATTCATTTGATGTGAAATCTTCTCCATTATCTGACCTCAATATCTTTATTTTCATTTCAGAGAGGTTTTCTACTAGGGCCTTAAATTCCTTAAACCTTTCAAACACTTCATCCTTCTTTTTCAAGAAGTATATCCAAGTCTTGCGGAGTAGTCATCAATAAAAGAAGCATAGTAAACATACCCGCTTAATGAAGTGGTTTGCATTGGCCTGCATATATATGAGTGGATAATATCTAAGATCTCTTTTGCTTTACTATCACTTTTTGGATAAGAATTCTTAGTATTATTTCCTTGTGCACATCCTTTGCACACTCCTTCATGTTTTATCTGAATTTATAGTAGACTAGTAACAACCTTGCTTACAATTGGTAGAGATTTGTAGTGAATATGAGCAATCCTTCTATGCCATAACTCACATGGGTTTATGGCACTAGTTGGTAATGCTAAATCTGCATGTCCCTTCAATTTGTAGAGTCCTCCTTTTTCAATTCCAATTTTTGTCGCATCATCTATGGTTTTTCCTTTTGTCTACATGAGGACTCTTCCATCTACAAAGTCAATTCTCAATCCTTTCTTGTCTAAGGATGAAATAGAAAGAAGGTTCTTTTTCAGTCCTAGGACATACTAGACATCTTTCATCTTCATGGAATTTCTAGAATCCAACTTATAGGATGCTTCTCCCATTCCTTTGATGGGATATTGGGAATCATCTCCAAGAATTACTTTGTGTGGAGATTCCTTTTGTACAAGGTATGCAGGTGAGTCCTTGTGACCTGTCATGTGCTTGGAGGCACCAATGTTCACTATCTAGGTGTCCTTTCTCAGTGAGACTGATCCTGTTAGAGCAGAGATCAACACATATTATTCACTAGAGTCTTCATCCTTCTTTGCTTCCCCTTCAACTTCTTTATCACTATCTTCAGCAGCATGAGCTTGAAATATTTTAATATTTTTGACTCTTTCTGCTTTCATGGGACAATTGATGGCAATGTGTCCCAATTTGTGACAAGTGAAGCATTCATAATTTGAGAAGTCTTTCTTGGACTTCTTAAACCCTTGACTCTTATGAGGATGGTCATGACTCTTCCTTTTGTTCTTTCCTTTGGTATGAGTTGTCAAGACTTGATCGTCATTGTCATTTATCTTTTCTTCTCTAGTTGTTATCCTTTCTTCTTCTTTGACACATTCTTACCACAACTTCTGAAATTTGGTTAGTTTCCTTCTTGAACATATTCCTCTAATAAAAGCTACCCAATCTCTTGGAAGACCATTTAAGGTGGTCATCACAATTTCTGCTTCTTCAACTATATCACCAATGGCTTGTAACCGATCCTTGATTTGAACCACTTTTGAAAGGTAAGACTGGATGGTCTCTAATTTTTTGAGCATTTACACTTTTGAGGTGATTCCTTAGGGTCATCTTCCTATTGATGTTTCTTCCTCCAAATATACTGGACATAGCATCAAACATTTATTTTGGAGTTTCCCTTGAGGATACTTGAGGAATCAATTTATCCTTGATGGAGTCAGCTATGACCTTTTTGGCTATGATCATGTACTTCTTATGTTTCGACTTGGCCTCATATTCTTTTGGTTCTTTCACTCCTTTACAAATTTGTCTAGATCATTTTCTTGTAGGATGAGCATGATCCTATACTTCCATTCTCTGAAGTTTTGAACACTTTCAATTTTTCCATATAGCTTGGTATTCTTTGTCATCTTTAAAGGAATGATAACTTAAAATGGAACAAGGAGGAATAGTACTTACTGGAAGAAAATGGCTTATGGCTGGCCTCCTTTTGGATGACCTAGGGTTTGATGTAGAAACCCTAATTTCTTAGTTGGAAACCCTATTAGGGTTAAGAGGCGGAGAAGATGCGCCTCCCTAGAGAAAGGTAGATTGTATCTTGCTTTTTCTGAGATTGATGATGGATTCTATGGAAAACTAAAGCCGTAGTTTGTCCCGACAACAGTAATTGGTCCAAAATTGAAACTTCTTGGAATTTGGACCTGTCTTCATAGAAAGATGCACTCTATAGGGACGAGTTGAGGGAGCCCTCTTTTTTGGTTGATCTATTGAGGGATTTGTTTGTAGTAACAAACCATACCCATGTAGTGTTTTCTTTTAGGGTGGATCTGATACCGTGTAAAGTTTTCTTAATTTGTTTAGATGATATCTTAAAACAAATTATCACTAGAAGATCAATGAAAGAACAATAAGAACATAAACATAAGAACACAAGAACAAAAATATTTTCCTCGGGGAAACCACAATGGAGAAAACCCCGCAAAACTTCCTCAGTATAGATCTCAATGAGAGCAGTGTAAAACTAATACAACTGCTTCTAACTTATTTCCGGAGCACTAGTTCTTCTCTCTCTTGTAAATCAACTTGAGTGAGTGAGTACAAATGAAGGGGAGCGCCTCATTTATATTCTTCAGTTGACTTGACCTTTAACCTAACAGGGTCTACTTCTTTAACTGACTGGGATGACTTGTCCAACTGGACACCACAAATAACATTTATTATATTGACACTTGGGTACTATTGACTGGACTTATGGTATCCTGGGACATAGATCCGATAAGATTTTGATTGCTCACTATATCCTACGAACAATCCCTTCTTTCTGGAAGGTTCTAACTTTGTTCTTTTCTCCTTGGGAGTGTGAATGTACATGGGACAACCAAATATATTTAGGTGACTTACTTCATGCTTTTCTCCAGAAAACATTTCTTCTGGAGTTTTGTTTCCAAGGGCATTGTGGGAGATTCTATTTTGTACATATATTGTTTTTTTGGCTGCTTTTTCCCATATGTACATAGGTAGATCTTGATCATGTATCATATCTTTCATAACTTACATGATGGATCTATTATTTCTTTCTGCCACACCATTTTGTAGTGGATTATAGGGGATGGTGAGCTCCCTCTTAATCCCATCTTCCTTGCAGTAATCACTGAATTCATTTGATGTGAAATCTCCTCCATTATCTGACCTCAATATCTTTATTTTCTTTTCAAAGAGGTTTTCTACCAGGGCCTTAAATTCCTTGAACCTTTCAAACACTTCATCCTTCTTTTTCAAGAAGTATATCCAAGTCGTGTGGAGTAGTAATCAATAAAAGAAGCATAGTAAACATACCCGCTTAATGAATTGGTTTGCATTGGTCCGCATATATTTGAGTGGATAATATCTAAGATCCCTTTTTCTTTACTGTCACTTTTTGGATAAGGATTCTTAGTATTCTTTCCTTGTGCACATCCTTTGCACACTCCTTCATGTTTTATCTGAATTTCTAGTAGACTAGTAACAACCTTTCTTACAATTGGTAGAGCTTTGTAGTGAATATGAGCAATCCTTCTATGCCATAGCTCATATGGGTTTATGGTACTAGTTGGTAATGCTAAATCTGCATGTCCCTTCAATTTGTAGAGTCCTCCTTCTTCAATTCCAATTTCTGTCACATCATCTATGGTTTTTCCTTTTGTGCACATGAGGACTCTTCCATCTACAAAGTCAATTCTCAAGTCTTTCTTGTCTAAGGATGAAATAGAAAGAAGGTTCTTCTTCAGTCCCGGGACACATTGGACATCTTTCATCTTCATGGAATTTCCAAAGTCCAACTTATAGGATGCTTCTCCCATTCCTTTGATGGGATATTGGGAATCATCTCCAAGCATTACTTTGTGTGGAGATTCCTTTTATACAAGGTATGAGGGTGAGTCCTTGTGACCTGTCATGTGCTTGGAGGCACCAATGTTCACTATCTAGGTGTCATTTCCTAGTGAGACTGATCATGTTAGAGGAGATATCAATACATATTATTCACTAGAGTCATCATTCTTCTTTTCTTCTACTTCAACTTCTTTATCAATATCTTGAGCAACATGATCTTGAAATCTTTTAATATTTTTGAATTTTTCTGCTTTCACGGGAGAGTTAATGGCGACGTGTCCTAACTTGTGACAAGTGAAGCATTCATAATTTGAGAAGTCTTTCTTGGACTTCTTGAACCCTTGAGTCTTGTGAGGATGGTCATGACTCTTCCTTTTGTTCTTTCCTTTGGTATGAGTTGTCAAGGCTTGATCCTCATTGTCATTTATGTTTTCTTCTCTAGTTTTTATCCTTTATTCTTCTTGGACACATTCTTCCCACAGCTTCTGAAATTTGGCTAGTTTCCTTCTTGAACAGATTCCTTTGATAAAAGCTTCCCAATCTCTTGGAAGACCATTTAAGGTGGTCATCACAATTTCTGCTTCTTCAACTATATCACCAATGGTTTGTAACCGATCCTTGATTTGAGCCACTTTTGAAAGGTAAGACTGCATGGTCTCTGATTTTTTGAGCTCTTACACTTTTGAGGTGATTCCTCAGGGTCATCTTCCTGTTGATGTTTCTTCCTTCAAATATACTGGATAGAGAATCAAACATTTATTTTTGAGTTTCCCTTGAGGATACTTAAGGAATCAATTTATCCTTGATGGAGTCAGCTATGACCTTTTTGTCTACGATCATGTCCTTCTTATGTTTGGACTTGGCCTCATATTCTTCTGGTTCTTTCTCTTCCTCCTTTACAAACTTGTCTAGATCATTTTCTTGTAGGATGAGCATGATGCTATACTTCCATTCTCTAAATTTTTCAACACCTTCAAGTTTTTCATCTAGCTTGGTATTCTTTGTCATCTTTAATAGAATGAGAAATTCAAATGGAATAAGGAGGAATAGTACTTACTTGAATAAAATGACTTATGGTTGGCCTCCTTCTGGATGACCTATGGTTTGATGTAGAAACCCTAATTTCTTAGTTGGAAACCCTATTAGGGTTAAGAGGTGGAGAAGATGTGACTCCCTAGGGAGAGGTAGAATGTATCTTGCTTTTTCTGAGATTGATGGTGGATTCTAAGGAAAACTAAAGCCCTAGTTTGTCCCGACAACAATAACTAGTCCAAAATTAAAACTTTTTGGAATTTGGATATGTCTTCACAGAAATATGTGCTCTATAGGGGTGAGTTGAGGGAGCCCTCTTTTCTGGTTGATTTGTTGAGGGATTTGTTTGGAGTAACAAACCCTACCCGTGTAGTGTTTTCTTTCAGGGTTGATCTGATACCATGTAAAGTTTTCTTATTTTGTTTAGATGAAATATTAAAACAAATTATCACTAGAAGATCATTGAAATAACAATAAAAACATAAAAATAAGAACATAAGAACACAAAGATTTTCCTTGGGGAAACCATAAGGGAGAAAACCCCACAAAACTTCCTCAGTATAGATCTCAACTAGAGTAGTGTAAAACCCATACAACTACTTCTAACTTCTTTCTGGAGCGCTAGTTCTTCTATCTATTGTAAAACAGCTTGAGTGAGTGAGTACAAATGAAGGGGAGCACCTCCTTATTTATATTCTTCAGTTGGCTTGACCTCTAACTTAACAGGGCCTACTTCTCTAACTAACTGGGCCGACTTGTCCAATTGGACACCACAAATAACATTTATTATATTGACACTTGGTTACTATTGACTGGAATTACATCCGGAGGTTTACATTGATTCTTTCAATGACACTAACAAGACCAAACTCATCTCCCAAGGAAGGAATAAAATCAATACATCTGGAATATCTTCCAAAGTTACAATACTTTAACAATTATGGGATTGATCCAGGAGGATATTGGTCGCCACCTGTCTATTTCATCTTGACCCCCACCATTGTTTCTTTTAGTTTTCTAGTTTCCTTAATTGTAGCACAATTTACTATTTTTGGCAGTTTTCGGGTCCTAAACTTCCGGAGCCATTTTGAGGCCCTAAACGATGTTTTTTCAGCATCGAATGATTGGGAAAATATGAGTCCGTTCTAGACTAAATATTTGTTGTTTATGGATGTATTCCTTGAATAGATATTTCTAATGATGTATCATGTGCGTCAAATGTAGGTAGTATCCCAAAGTTACGACCCCAGGAAATTGATGTACCTAGTTACCCAACGAGACCCACATTCTGGCGTTTCACCTCCTAGGGTTAGGTTTTTGGATGTGTAGGGTTTCCATTGTTTCTCAATAATATATAGGCCTTCGAGCGTCATTGTAACATAGAGTTCAGAGGCATGTAGCCACCACATCTCTTCTCAGAGATAAGCTACCAGCACTCTAGCTAGTTTATTTCCATTCTATATGCAAACAAGTTTTAGTTATTTGATTAATGAAATGAAGTGTTATTTTTGCTGCATCTTTGTTATTTGTGTATTCTGTTGCGTTCCTGCATAAATCCGGATTAGGGATATATTACAACCTTTGAGAAATTTTCAATTTGCATAGAGGGCCTCTCTAATTCTCTTTTTAAATAATGTTTCATCAATGGCCTCAAAGAGGAAATTAGAGCACACCATAATGCAACACCCCAAAATGATTGGAGGCTTGTGACAAAGCTAGAAAAGTTGATATGGTGATCAATTCCCAAACCAAAATAACTTCATTCACTACTTGCACCATTCCCCCCCACAGAACCCACCCCTAGAACCTCCAACCCTCTACCATTAGGAATCCAAAAGTTGTCTCCAAAAGAGATGACAAAACATCAATGCCCCAGAATTTTCTATAATTGTGATGAAATATATTTAAGAGGGCATAAATGTAAAGAACATAAGTTATTCAAAATAGATGTATCCACACAAGATCATCACCCGAAAAACATAATAGTTGAAGATAATTGGGAACCAAAAGTATGTTATATTGCTCCACCTAGCAATTTCTTGGTGAGGGACTCCAAATCTCTTTGGATGGCTTATCAAGTTTCTCAACACCCCAAACATCGAAGTTTATTAGCCACATCAAGCATTGCATAATGATTATACTGATTGATAGTGAAAACATCAAACTCCAAATGGGTTGAACAACCACTCAAAACACAAATGGGTGGTTATGATGTAGTTCTGAGGGAAGAATGAATAAAAACTTTGGGTCCTATCACTATGGATTTAAAGGATGTATATATTACCTTCAATAAATATGGCAAAAAATATAATATCATGGGAATCACCTTAGGTTTTCATGAAATGATCACCTCACATTGTATGGAGAATTTATTAATGAAAGGATACTTAGTAATTATTACACAATTCAATGTCATATAAGTAGTGGAAACACCCCACAAAATATTCACCCTAACTTGAATTTGTTTCTCTATAAACACTAAAATATCTTTGAATCACCCAAGGGTTTACCACCCTCCCATGGGGATCATGACCATGGTATTCCACTAATTCTAGGGACTCAAACCCCGATTGTATGTCCTTATAGACACCCTTTTGTACAAAATAATGAAATAGAAAATATCATTTAGGATTTGTTGGATTTTGACATCATTCATATCAATATAACTTTGTATTCCTCACTGGTTGTAATGGTATTGAAAAAGGAATGTTCTTCGTGCATTTTTCCTAATTTTAGGGCTCTCAATAAGTTGACTACCAAGGATATTTTTTCCATCTTGGCCATTGATCATCTCTTGGCTGAGCTTCATGAAGCCAATTTTTTCACTAAATTTGACCTTCATTGAAGATGCCACCAAATAAGGATGAAAGAGGCAGGCATAGCTAAGACAACTTTCCACACACATGAAGGTCATTATGAGTTTTTATTGATGCCTTTTGTCCTTTGCAATACTTTGTCAACCTCTGAAGGCCTCATGAACAATATATTCCAACATTTTCTCAACAATTTTGTGTTGTATTCTTTGATGATATATTTTTCTACAACACAATATGGGAATGTCACCTAGAGCATGTAGATAATTCCTTGCAACTATTGTGGGAACACCAGATATTCATAAAGCATTCTAAATGTGCTTTAGGGGTTCTATAGGTTGAATACTTGGGTCACATTTTGAGTCAGAAAGGAGTACAAGTGGACCCCAACAAAGTGGTGGCTATGCAAAACTGGCCATACCCGAAGACCCTTAATATCTTGTGTGAGCTCTATTAGAATATTGAGAAATTCATAAACATACAAGAATAACTTTACTAGCATGTAAATAAATCACAAGAATCTACTAGTTTAACTGTTTATCCATGCAAGCAATAAATAATCAAATAATAAGTAAGAGACAAGAGAAAAAGAAACAGGACATCGTATTTATGTGGTAAAACCACAAATGGGGAAACAACCGCGGGAAGGAATGATCTTCTTTATTCTTCAAACATCTCCAATCTTACACTTGAGATCCACCCTCATATACTTATCAAAAATTTATAATAGTGTTCACAATAACATTCAACACTATTCCCAAAGCATCTCCTTCACCTCTATTAAATAGCTAGAGGCATGGAAGAATTACATCCCATACTACATGTGGGATAAATGATTTTCCAAATCCTTATATAATGAACGGTAATAGGAGAATATCACTCCATGATTCATGTGGGATAACTTATTTTACATAATATAGAGAGAATTATTCTTTCATTTTCTATATAAGACATCACACTACACATCATTACACTTGCAATATTTACACTACACATTCCAACACTCCCCCTTAATGATGACTAGGGAGAAGGAACACACATGGAGGAAGATGGAAGTACATTAACATTCCCCCTTGGTGGCAACTTCCTGCATTCCTAACAAAATTTGAAGATTCCTAAACTTCCATTATGTCATGGACTTGGTGAAAATATCTTATTATTGATGTTTCGTAGGAAAATACTCCAAACAAATAACACCATTTGCAATAATATCTCAAATGTAATGAGTAGTAAGGTCAATGTGTTTGGTCTGAAAGTGATACTCTAGATTACATGCAAGTTGAATTGCACTCTGATTGTCACATATTAACTCAATAGGAAACTTATTAACCAATCCAAGGTCTATAAGAACATGTTGAATTCACACTACTTCTTTATCTTCCCTGTACTCTGCTTCATAAGAAGACAGATAAATAGTTCTCAAGTTCTTACTGGACCATGAAATCAAACATGAACCAAGATGATAGATGTACCCTACAATAGACCTTCTATATGAATTATTCCTTACACAATCAAAATTTTTATATCCAAGAAGTGAAATCGTAGCCCTGCTAGAATAGAAAACACTAGAATGCAATGTCCCCTGTAAATATCTGAGAATTCTCTTTGTTTCTTTCCAATCAATTTCATGAGGATTTTGCATAAACGTTGAGACCATGCTTACTGTAAAAGAGAGATCAATTTTTCTATGTGTAAAATATATCAAACTCCTCACAAGTTGGCGATACAAATGGCATCAATAATAGGAGTATTACAATCAACGATTAATTTTACACTAGATTGAAATGTCATTAGTGAAGACATAATATCGGTCATATGAAACCAGAGCAAGAAAAATTATAGCATACTTAGGCAAAGAAAGGAATATACCATCAACCATATGTCAAATCTAAAGACCCAAAAAATAATGCAATAGGCCTAAATCTATCATTTCAAATTGATGCTTAAGATTATTCTTGAATTTCTATATTGATGCAAGCTGGCTACTAGTTAGGATTAGATCATACACATAAAGTACCATTATGAGGACATCATCATCAAATTTATTCGCATACAGATTTGGATCAGATATACACCGTTTGAACCATTCTTCACGAAATAAGTATCAATTTTCTCATATCGGGCTCTAGGTGTCTGTTTAACGCCATATAAAGGCTTGTTTTAATTTGCATACCAAAATTGAACTATCAACAATGATAAAATTGTGTGGTTGTTGCATATAAATGTCTTCATGAAGGTCACCATTCAAAAAAGTAATCTTGACATTCATTTGGTGTATTTCCCATTAATAAGATTTAGCAAGAGAAAGTATGGTTGGTATTGTGTTCATTTCAGAAACTAGAGAAAAAATTTCAGTATAATCTATACCTTCTTGTTGACAAAAACCTTTTGATACTAATCGAGATTTATATTTTTCAATATGTCCTTCTGCAATAAATTTCCTTTTATAAATCCATTTAAAACCAACTAAATATTTCCATGAGGAAGGGGAACAAGAGTCCAAGTCATGTTCTTCATTAATGAGTCATAATCTGTAGTCATTAGTTTTTCCCATTTAGGTTTATCTTTAGCTTGAGCATATGTGGGAGGTTCATTTGTGGCCAATACTTTTTTCATGAGAGAAAATTCGGATCTTGTTCATTGAGTATCGAAAGGAATACCAATATTAGTGACCTATGGATTCAAGAGCTTTTGAGGCCCAAAAAAGAAGAGGAGTAGTGGGAACCATTCTATTACCTTTGGAAAATTCGAGTGGATCAATTGAACAAGAAAGTGAACTAGAATCTAGATCTACCATGAAGTGGAGGAAGGGATAATAGATATAGGAGAAATATAATATGAAGTTAAATTCAAGGTAACATGAGGTTTAATAGACTCAAGTGGAGGAGAGACTTCATTTAATTAACATCTCGTCAGATGATGACACCTTGGGTAGATGGATCAAATAATCCATAAGCTGTAGAATCCTCACTATAACTAATAAGAATACATGTGTGAGGCTTCATATTTAATTGATCCCTTTTATGTCAAGAATATAGGCCCAACATTCACTGCCAAATATCTTAAAGTTACTAATATCGGGTTTCTTTTCATTCCATTTTTCTTTGGAAGTAACCTGTAAAATTACTTTAGTAGGGACTCTATTCAAAATAAGGTTAGCTCAACAAATAGATTCAACCCAAAACCATTTATGTAATCCTTTATAATAAAGCATGCATCTATCCATTTCAACCAAAGTTTTATTTTTTCTTTCATCCACCCCATTTAGTTGAGCTGTATAAGGAACAATCTTTTGATGTTGAATTCCATAATCTGATAAGTATGCAATAAATTCAATTTTAGTGAATTCCCCCCACATTATCGGTTCTCAATGTCTTAATACTTTTATAGGATTAATTTTCAACCAAGGATTTAAATTCTTGAAATATACCAAAATTTTCACTTTTATATTTCAAAAAATAAGACCAATTTTTCTACTATAATCCTCAATAAAAGTAAGAAAACAAACAACATGCAATAGAGAGAGAGTTTCAAGAGGACCACATATATCACTATGAATTAATTTCAATTTTTCTTTAACATGCCAAGCTTCACCTTTGTCAAAGATTTCCTTATGATGTTTACCAAGATCAGAACCTACACAAACACCTTTAGTGGAAGAACTTGTAGGTAAGCCAAGTACCAATTTAGATAAGATTTTCATTTTCCCATAATTCAAGTTACCTTATCTTTCATGTTATAATTTACTTTGTTCATCAGCATGAGCAACACATGAATAAAACGGTTGATTTTTAATTGAATTAAAACTAGTAAATGTATATAAACCAACATCATGATCAACAAGACCGAAAGAAACAACTCTAAAGTTACATTTGATATATTTTAAAACATATTTATCTAGCCATGATTCAAACTTATAACCTTTTTGACTAGCACGATATATAGAAAGCAAATTGATTGGCATTCCATGAACATGAAAAATAGTTTCCAATGTACCATTAGGAACTTTAACATCACTAGATCCTAATACTGAAATTTGTTTACCATCACTAATTGAAATTTTCTGTGTTGTGTGCTTTTTAGTGTCACACGGTGAAAATAAAGAAGCAACACTAGTCATATGATTAGAAGCACTAGAATCTGTTATCCATTCCACAAAAGAACATGATTTACTTGGGTGAATAGAATAGGGACAAAGATTTATTTAATGTTCATTGGAGGATTTCTTCATGGCTTTAGCAAGTTCAAATCTCTCTTTAAAGCAAATCTTCTCATGGTGGTTGTTTTTTCCACAATACTTATAAGGATTAAACACTTTATTATTAGGAGCATCATTAGAGGAATCATTTGAGAAGAGTGTTAGGTTGATCCTTTAGTATGTGGTTTAGTGTTTCTATTAAAACCTTTATTAGGATTCTTTTTACTATGTGCCATTAAAGTTCTACCATTAGTTAATTTACCAAAATCAATTAATCTATCTTGCTCACTTATCAAACCTTTACAAAAGCCTTTAAAGGAGGTTGGAATAGAACCTTTAGACATTTCAATGGCCATATTCCTATTTTGGATGAACAAATCAAAGGTGGAAGGTAAATTTTTCTCCATAAGAATAACAAGGGCATTATCATTTTTCTTGTAACCTTTACCACAATTATTTAGTTTTTCATTATATGTTTTTGTTTCAGTGAGAAATGAATTTATTCTATCAAAATATTTAGTATCTAATCAATGATTATTATTTTCAAGATAATAAGTTGAAACATGATTAGATTTATCAAATAAAGAAGATAAATTTCCATACCTCAATCAGGTTATCTTAAACCTCAATATGTACCTGTAAACTATGTGAAATTGTTTTACCAATGAGTCCTCTTGTTTAATCACACCGATATTCCCATATAGCTAAGTCTTTAGCATCGATTGGTTTTTTTTGTTCACCTTTAACTAATCTCCAAAGATTCTTACTTCTGAGAACATCAATAATCTTTCTCTTCCAAATAAGATAGTTAGTACCAACTAATTAAGGAATAGAAGTTACCTCTAAACTCATGATGATAAACCAGAAACTAAACCATACTGAAACAAGACAAGAAGACAAGAACTAGAATAAATAATGAATAAAACCATAAATTTCTCACCAATGACAAAGCCCTGTAATACCTAACCGACAGATTTGCAAACTCTCTATACAAGACATTGAAAAAAATCAATTTACAGTGATGATTTCTCTTTGGAATCAGGTGTACATGCCTTCAACGAAGAAAAATCATGGTGGTATGCACCTTATGTGAAGGAATTTCATGTACATAATCTCCTTATTTGTATGCAACCTGCATAGCTATTTGTTAAGGCTATGAATCTAGAGATCCAAGAAATTTGAATCCGTTTGGACGAAAATCTGCAAAAATATGAACCAAAAACAAGAAAACAACCAAATATTCTACTAGAGTGATAGATACTTGCTAATAAGTTAGTATATGTTGGTGGATAAATCTATTCAAGCAGACTCAATCCAGATCTCCCTAGTCCAAGTGGATCTAGAACAAATAAAGTACATAATACAATCTACTTTCCTAGATCAAATAGAAATGCAAGTTAACAGATAGATCACCTACCTGAGGTCTGCAAATCATCTTCTCTCTTTTTTGATCCAAGCTCCAGAGCCTTCAGATCTTGAGCTGCAAAAACCCTGTAGAGCAAGTAGAAAAAAGTAAACAATACATGTGTATCTAAACATGAATTGATATAAGCTAACAATAAGCTATCAGTTAAGGAAGAAAGCTCTAAACATCATCAACATAACAACATTTATGGAAAGAGTTTATATTATTGTAATCAAGGAGATACATAGAATTACATAGAGAAGGACTGTAACAACCTAGCCTTAACGCTGGAACCTTCTGTTAAGATTATAATCCTCCCTTGTCCAATTTGGCCAATCATGTCTAAATTAGTAGTCTTTCAATCTATATCTAGACACTAACACCATTGGGTCCACTTAGCCTAATTGGGCCACATGTATCAGTTAATAGAGTGTGGGGAACACTAATTGAGGCTAAATTCCATTGACTGCACTTGCATGCATTAGTTTAGGATCCTCCTAGATCAATCACTACAATTTAGGAGCCACTAGGAGTGTCAGAACCAACCTCCTTCAGTTGAGTTCAGTTAGTGACTAGTTAATCCTAGTTAGGAGTCAGTTACATTCAATTAGTGCCAGTCATTGATTGATTGCATGTGGGAGGGAACAATTCTTCACCTACCACATTTAGTTAGGCTAGTTAACTGATTCTAACTGACTGGTGCACTACTTGAGGCAACTGGGGCTAACTAGTTGAGATCTGATAATGATTTAGACATGTCTAGTTATCCATGCAGTTAGGTAGAGTAAATCAATTCAAATTAATCTCTCATGCATTTGAATTGACTGGTTATTAATACCATTGTATTACATTGCAATTAATTATCCAATTACTTTTGATTAATGAAAGCATTCATAGCTCCAAGCCATTTTTTGCACTGTTTCATTCTTCAATCTCTGAGTAAAATTGTGTGATCTATTTTGTTAGTTGTGTGTTGATCCATAGATATATGTTCTCAATTTAATATGGTATCAGAGCCTTGATAGGACAAGGAACTTCTCCACTCTACAGATTTCCTACTGGATCAATTTTTTTTTGAGCAAAATTGCTCTTTCAAGCACTGCACCAGAAGCCAAAGGTTTACCACTTAATACCTCAAGTAAAGGAATTGTTGATCAAATATGTTGGGTGTGATGAAAACCTGAAATGTGCAGGCTATTTGACCTTACTTTGTCTTTTTGTGTAGTTGCAGGTACAACTTCGAATGGATTCATCAATTCCTCTTCTCACCCCATTCACAAGCTATTCAGAATGGAAGATGAAGATGATTGCATCTCTGAAGAGAAAAGATATCTATGAGGTGTCTATTGGACTTGGTAAAGAGTCTTATGATAGTGAGAATGATTGGCTGAATGAATGTGATGTGGCTTTTGGAGCAATAGGCCTGGCTCTTTTTCTGAGCTTGTGCTACCTCATTAAATTTGTTGAATACCCAAAGGATCTATGGACAAAATTGGACAGAACCTTTGGAAATATTAATGAGGATCATAATAGAAATTTGGAGAGAAAATACAGAACCATAAGAGTTCTTGATCCAAAATTCTTGGCCTCTACTCTTTCCAATGAAGTTGTTCAAGATGAAGAAGAAGCAGAATCTTCTACATAGTCAATTCGAATTGAAGAAAGTCTCCTTGCAGTGACTCCTTCTCCTGATGGTTCGGAATTTTATGAGATCTATGATATCTCATATCTTCATATGGGTGATACAGAAGAAGATATTAGAATATCTGATATTGAATAAAAACAATGCTGCACTTCTATGAAAACATTCTCCAGTAATTCTCCTTTGAATTCTGTGCAAAATTTGTTAGTGATTGCTTCTGAAGGTGAAGAGGAATTTGATTTATCTCCCTCTAATGTTGCTTCTGGTGTGAAAATAGGTAATACCTTGGATATTTTGGAAAAAATATCATATTATAAGAGTGATCCATTCGCTCTCCTTGATCTAGATATTCCAGCAAATTCCTACAGGATTGCATGCACCAATATTCAGAATTTTGAAGAAGAAAACAACTGTGCATCTACCGTCTCGGTGGACCATACTTTTGGATCTGATATGAAATTTATTGGATCTGATATGATATTATTTGGATCTGATATTATATTAATTGGTTCAATATTTCAGGTTCATGAGCTTTCAGTACTTCTTGTAGCTGTTCTCATCAATTTTGGTGTGAAGAAACAAGTACCGCAAGTCTCCTTCAAAACTGTTGCTGGGGATTTGATTTCATTCTTCACCTTTGGATCTGATATGAGATTATTTGAATCTGATATAATATTATTTATATCTTATCTTATATTATTTGGTTCAAATTTTATATTCCAAGAGCTTTCAATCATGCTTGTAGCTGCTCTCACCAATTTCAGTGTGAAAAATCAAGTACCGCAAGTCTTCTTCAAATTTGTTGTTGGGGATTTGGTGTTAGTTTCCTCTTATGAGGTTTAGGATATTTTATTTTGTGAATAATTAGTTATTTATGAATCTATATCATATTATGGAGCTCAATAATTCACTCTCCATAGTCCCAGGGCTTCTCTACCTTTGGTCACATGCTCATCTCCTCACAGAACTAGTAAAGAGGAAGAAATTCTGCATCTTCCTGGAAACTTGCTCCTAACACTTGGGGCTGATTTTACCACTCATGGTTTACTGTTCAAGGCTGCAAAATATCATTTTCTTGAGTCTTCTTCACATGGTTCGAATCCTCAAGCACCTTTTCTCTCTTATCAGTTGATTTCAGTTGCTCTACATGGGTCCATTTTTCATCTAGCAGCTGTTTATATTTCTGATTTAGTTGAGCAAATTTATATTCTTCCTAAGAGGAAGATTCCTCCAGGCATAATGATGGAAAATTCACATGCCAGGACTTAGGATACCTGTGCATAGAAGAACCATATTGATCTTGATTCTACCTGCTTAGTTAGAGGAGGGATTTTTTAACATGTGGTTTTTTCCCGGTTCCTTGTATTAAGTAGTTACTTTGCTTTAGCTGTAATGGGTGACCTATGGTCTTAGTTACCAGGGCCCACAAATTTTCCAAGTTAGCATTCAATGGGGTGTTAGGATTATAATCCTCCATTATCCAATTTGGTCAATCATGTCTAAATTAGGAGTCTTTTAGTCTATATTTAGTCACTAGCACCATTGGGTCCACTTGGCCTAATTGGGCCACATGTACCAGTTACTAGAGTGTGGGGAACACTAATTGAGGCTAGCTTCCATTCAACTCACTTGCATACATCATTTTAGGAGCCTCCTAGATCAATCCCTACAATTTAGGAGCCACTGGGAGTGTCAGAACCAACCTCCTTCAGTTGAGTTCAATTAGTGACTAGTTAAGCCTAGTTAGGAGTCAGTTACATTTAGTTACATCTAGTTACATTCAGTTAGTGCCAGTAATTAATTTATTGCATGTGGGAAGGCACAATTCCTCACCTACCACATTCAGTTAGGTTAGTTAAATGATTCTAATTGACTGGTGCACTGATTGAGGCAACTGGGGCTAACTAGTTGAGCTCTGATAATGATTTAGACATGTCCAGTTATCCATACATTTAGGTAGATTCAATCAATTCGAATTCCTCTCTCATGAATTTGAATTGAATGGTTATTAATACCAGTGTATTACATTATAATTAATTATCCAATTACTTTTGATTAATGAAAGCATTCACAGCTCCAATCCATTTTTTGCACTTATTCATTCTTCAATCTCTGAGTAAAATTGTGTGATATATTTTGTGAGTTGTGTGTTGATCTATAGATCTATGTGCTCAATTTAATCCCTTCTAGCCAAAAATCCAAGACAAGCCTCCAAAGGAGGTTAGGGAACTGAATTCCACCTCACCTATAAGTTAGGGATGATCCTCCATGTCATACACCTTTAAGAAGGGCCTCAAAACTTCTCTTTTTTCCCTCTAAGCATCACTGGCGCACTTAGAATTAGGAGAAAAAGTGTCAGTGCACTTTGCATGAGGAGAAAGAGTGCCATTGGCACTCCTTTCATTAAGGGAAAGAGTGTTAGTGTACCTTTCCTTAGGAGAAAGAGCGCCAACCCTCCTAGAGAGGGTAAAAAGGGTAGGAACACCTCAATTTAAATCTAGTTTAGCAGAGGGAACTTTAGGGATTAGGCATAAGGTTGACACATGGCTCAAGATGACAAGATTTTGGTGTAAGAGTATATAATATATTTCAACTCATATCTACAGTAAAAAAAAAACCTTGAAAATTTCTGAAAAATAAATGGTGAGTTAGGGTTTTCAACTCAGATCTACAGAAGAAAAAAGAACAAGGAAAACTTGAAAAATTATGAAAAGTAAATGGTGAGGGTTAGGGTTGTGAGAAAAAAAGTTTCAAACATGTAGAAAAATTCCAATATCTTAAGAAAAGCCTCAATGGTTGTCTATATATGATGGAAATATATATTAGAGAAGGAGGGCCCCAAAAAATTAAAGAATTGGACACTTGTAAAAAAAATTATCAAAAAATTATCAAACTTAGAGTGTAGTAACCGACTCTAATACCATGTAAGATTATTGATAATTATACAAAAAAAATACGAGAATAACTTTACTAGCATGTAAATCAATATCAAGAAACTACTAGTTTATCCTTCTATCCATACAAGCACCAAATAATCAAATAGTAATTAAGAGATGAGATAAACAAAAATAGTACATTTTACATATGTGGTAAAACCTCAAACAGGGAAACATCCACATGAAGGTATGGTTTTCTTTATTCTTCATAAATCTTCAATTTTACACTTGAGCTCCACCCACATATGTTTGTCATAGCCTTACAATATTGTTCACAATAACATTTAACATTCTTCCCACTAGAGTATCCTTCACCACTATTATATAGCTAGAGGCATGGAATAATTACATTCCATACTACATGTGGATAAATGATTTTCCATCTCCTTCTATAATGAATGGTAATAGGAGAACATTACTCCATGATGCATGTGGGATAACTCCTTTTACATAAAATAGAATGAATTACGGCTTCCTTTTCTAGATAAGACATCATAACATATAACCACATCACACTAGACATCATTACACTTTCAATATTAACATTACACATTCCAACATGCAACCTCCTAGGACTTACGAGCTACTATATAAAGTTGTTAAAAGATATTGAAAAATTGTAGCTCCCTTAACCTCGCTACTAAAAATGAATGCCTTTGTATGGAGTGAAGCGAGTGGGCCTTCCTAACCTTAAATGATTCCATGTGCACTACTATAGTATTAGAAATGCTTTATTTTAATAATACTTTTGTCTTAGAATGTGAGGATTTAAGAAGAGGTCTTGAACCAATATTTATGCAAGAAGTATACAATTTGACATTCACTAGTAAGAAGTTATGCAATAGAAATTTTATTAAATCTAAATATGTAAAAGAGATGATGGACATCCTTCATGCATTTGAGACATGACTCTCATATCTCATTGGGGTGTGTTTCTATATTAAGACTAAATATCAAAGTTTAAAATTTATCCTTGAAAAAAGGTCGGCATCATCGAAGTAGTATAAGTAGTTTACTAATATGCTAGGTTATGATTATGAGATTATATATAAGAAGGGTGGAAAAAATGTTGTGCTCATGTTTTTTCTAGATAATTTGAGGAGGGATCCCTAATTGCATTATCCTTATTGGTTCCAAGGTGTCTTAAGGAATATTGTAAAAAATGGATGGTGAATTCCACCATAGTTCAACTCATTCAAAGGATTTAGGAAGAACTGAACCCTCCTAAAGGGTATACATGGAAATAACATACATTGAGGTATAAAGATAACATTTTTTTGGTAAATAATCCTAACAATGGATCTTAGAGGAGTTGCATTCATCACCCACAACAAGTCATTTGGGTTTTCATAAAACTTATGAAAGGATTAAGAAGTCATTCATTTGGGAAGGCATGAAAACAAACATACAAAATTTTAGTAGCCTGTGACACTTTCGAAAGACATAAGGGTGAGATGGTCAAGTTACCAATATCATTCTAGACACTTATAATCCAAACCCATACATGGAATGATATCTCTATGGATTTCATAGTGGGGCTTCTTAGATATGGTAATAAATCATTCATTGTGGTGTTCTTCGAGTGCCTTTCCAAATATGCTCACTTGTGTGTCTTGTCACCCCTTCTACACCATTAGTTGCCCAATTCTCCATGGATCAGATTTTTTAATTACATGGCATGCCAACTTCCATTGTATCCAATTGGGACCCTACATTCACTAGAAAATTTTGGAATGTTCTATTTAAACTTCAAGGTATCCAATTGAGCGTAAGCATGACATATCGTCCCCAAACTGATGGTCAAATAGAAGTGGTTGATAAGTGATTAGAAACCCTTTTGTCATGCTTTGCTTTGGAGATCCACACCAATGGGCACATTGGTTCCCTCTTAAAGAATGGTGGTATAATATTACTTATCATGGATATACCAAAATGACACCATATGAAGCAATATATAGACAAAAACCTTTGTCAGTGGTTTCTTATTTACGAGGCGCTTCCAAAGGTTTAAGCAATGGACAACATAGTTCACACCAAAAAAACTATTATTCACACACTTAAGGACAATATGTTTGTGGCTCAAAATAGAAAAAAACCATATATTGTTTGGCATCTCTCAAAGTGTTTGTTTGCACAAGGGGATCATGTGTTTCTTCACCTTCAACCTTATAAACAAACATCACTCACAACTAAACTCCACCAAAAACTAGAATCAAAGTTTTATGGACCCTACAAGGTCACACAATGCATTAGATAGGTGACCTACAAGCTAGCTTTGTCAAATCACTCCAATATTCATCTAGTATTTTAGTTAGCATGCCTCAAGAAGGCGGAGGGATCAAATTATAAAGTATAGACCAAGTTACTATAACTTTATGAAGAGGGCGTCATTTGACTCCAACTAGAAGCAATATTGGATACCAAAGAGCATCAATTTTGCAAGTGCACAGTTAGAAAAGTCTTGATCTAGTGGAAATATCTACAACTGTAAGATGCCAAATGGGAACCAACAAAACTTGTACAACAATTTTATCTCCTTTAATCTTGAGTACACCACTATTGTTGAAAGGGGAGGGCATGCTAGGGTCCTATTCTAACTTCCCTACTTTGGCTACATAGTAGTTAGTCAATCAATGTATTCAATTATCTCCTTTGAATAAGTCCCATTAAATAGTAGTGGATAATTAATTAATCTAAAAATGTATCTTTGTTAATTAAGGACAACTAGTTAGTCAATACTCATTAATGATGGAACCATGAGTAGTTAGGGATTTTCCTATTGAAGCTCTATGTAAAGAGATAGGAGGCTATGGATTGTTTTGTTGAGTATTGTTGTCTTTAGATCTTTTCTCAAGTAAAAGGTCATCCCACATTAAGAGGTAAATGAATATTGATTTCTATTGGATCATCATAATACAAGGTTATATTTTACAACATTTCATTTCAATGGTCTTTGTATCTAGTATTTTACATTATAACCTTTGTTTTTTCATTATAAATATTTATATACCTAGTTGTGTTCGAAGTTTAAGGATTAAGGAGCATCATTATTACCTTGAAAGGTGTCATCAAGATTGAAGTTTACCCATCCTTTCAATAGAGTTTCCTATTCCTTCCAGGAATTTGACTTTCTTAATTGGTCATCCTTTATTGTGAAAATTGAAGACAATATTTATCACAAAAGTATCTCCCTAAAATGTCCAACAAGGAGTATTTGAAATTTGTTTATTAAATTTATAATACATATTAATTAAATATAATGATAATTAGTTATATTTAATAATACTAATAATAATGATGGTGATTATTTCAATAAAATGTTGCAAATTTTATATATGTATTATATAGAAAGAATATAGGAGGAATGTTGCACTTTTCAATATTAAAATTGAATGATGCAACCATATAATATAATAATATATATATTGAATAAAGGATATATGTTGCACCTTTCAATATTAAGATTGGATGATAAAACTTTTATATTATATTATATAGATATTGAATAAACGAGGGATGTTGCAACTTTCATATTGACACTGAATAGAGGAGGGTATGTGGCCTTTTTTTATTATACCAAAATAGTTTTTCTTAAGTTGCAACTTAGATAATAAAGTGATATTTTCTATTTACAATTAAATAAATAATTATGATTGCTACGATAAAATGTTCCGAGGTCACTTAATTCTAACCAAGGAAATATCCATAATCATAACAATATGGACATCTATAATTGTGACCTTATATGGTCACAATTATAAATATCTACATAAAAATTTACATTAGTGTAAATCATGTCATTGGTGTCATAAGTTAAATGGCAACATAAGAAAAATGTATGGTAAATGATTAATCGTTTGTCATATATTTTTATTATTAATTAAGTTATGTGTTTTATTAATTAAATTATATTTATTAATTGTTAAATTATATTATTAAAAAACAATTCAAAGTAATATTTTTTTTTATGTAATAGTTGATAGCAGTATAATTATTTCAAAGTAATACCTTTTTGAATGTAATAGTTGATAGTAGTGATTATTCCATATTACTAGGATAAATTTATTTGAAGTCTAGATTATTTTTCTCATTATTATATGTATATATATAGTATTTGCTAGAATTGTTAATTGGTTTGGGTTTATATTTGTGTAACATGGTTTGATTTTGACCGCTATTATTACAGTCTCTAGACATATTCACATTGCCTTATGTGTGGCACATAAGGTTAGCCAATGTTTAAACTAGCCACATCATAAGGATGTTAACATTGCACCCTATCATCAATTGATTTACACCTTGGGGGATTTTTATTTTCTTTTTATTACTATGGGTGACTCTTTTTATTTTGTCTTTACATTATGAACTTCCATTTTTCTTTCATTTTATTTTATTAGGTTGTGTTACGCTGTGTTACACTTCGCATCCAAACCAAATTGTAGAGTGCAGGTCTACTCCTTTTTTCGCTTACATTACAAACTCTTAATTTTATTTGATTTTATTTGATTGGTGTTACATTGTTTTACACATATCATCCATATTGGGTTGTAGGGTGCATCTCTCTTCTCTCTATGTGGTTTATCATAGTATCCTAGTTTTGAAGCTTGAATTAAATCATGCCTTATTCATATGATGATGGTATGTGATGGGTACAAAGCCATGTCAATTGAGTTATAATGTCCATGTGTTGTAAAAATTTACATAATAAATAATCCTAGTTTGATCCCAAGCTCAAAACCCAACTAATGATTGCTTATGGTTCCCGTAGTGAGCTAGGATTATGATACAATTGTTATGTACCATGGTGTGCTTATGTTATGTAAAGGAATTTATAAAAAGGAAATGCATAATAATATAATATCCACAAATAATGTTGCTTGAGAAAGAAACAAGGGGATTTTAATACCATAAGAAAGGAAGAGAAAAGGGTGCGCATGGGTGATTTGACATGAAACTACCATTTAGAGGTGGTACCATGGTTTCCTATTGGCATTTGATAGAGACGAGGATTTCATAACAACAATATTAGTGATGCGTGTTAGTAATCTAACACTAACACAAATAATTGAAATAAAATCAACATAAGTTCTACATGTAATAATTTGAGGGAATGGTCCTTTAAGTTCTAGCAAAATAGGTAAATTTTCTATGTTAGGTTCTACTAGTATATCATCATATAAATGAATGATTTTTTTTAAAGAAATAATAGGACCAGGTAGGAATAGTATATTATCTACAAATAGGTTGAATTAGCAATCACGTAGCAACAAGTCAATCCTTAAAGTCCAACCAAGTAGTCCAACTAGTCTATCCAAGGTAGTGTTGAACCATGACCAAATTGAGTCTCATCCCAACTAACTAGAAGCTAACCTGCTAGTTCTAGGAAACATGTCAAGTTTCCTAAACCTTTGTTCCAACAACTCTACTAACCACAACAATAGCCTCTCTTCTAATCTCCAGTCTCCTAGTCAAGTATCCATATTCAATTTTCCTAAGTGTTTCCCCCTTCCACTCTATTTGTTGTGTTCCAAAATAAATTCCAACCCCCACTTTATCCCTCCAACTCTCTTTTACCCCCTTCTTTCCACTACCTTCCTCCCTTCCTGAGAAGGGACTTAGGAAGAAAACCATAATAAAATAATAATAAAAGTTAACTACCTCTTTAATGATCTGAAAACCTTCCCCCAAACCCTAACAAGGCAGGTCTATCACATTAACTCAACCTAGTTCTCATAAATCAAAATATTGTTAAACAATAAAGATCTTGTTGTGTTTATTATTTAATATCCACTATCACTCACAGCATAAAGAGTTTGCCATGCATTAATTGTTCCATATATAACATGACATGCAATCAATTTTTTATTCATATTAATTAGAATAAACCATTGTAATTATTAATTTTAACGTAATTACTAATGAAAATTAAATGAATGCAATTAATAAAATTACAATTTAAATGATTAATACAAGCTAATGTAAATGAGTTTAATACTATGGAATCTACTTAATGAAAATGCAAATTTAAATAACAATAGTTTAATAGTATAAGTAATATCACACATTACTCTTATTACACACATCAACCACTATACATGGTAACACAACAATAACCAATATGTATATAGATTTACATCATAACTAATACTAGTGTATATGTGCAAGGTGAATGTGCATCGCCAATGTACACATAGCTTGTGCATGCAATATAGGAAATCATCATCACCTCTAATGCATGGTTCATTACTCAAAGGACAATAATGACCACACTGCATGCAAGACAAGGTAACCACACATGCAAGACAACAATCCAGTACCCACAACATCAAGAAGTCGTATTAACCAAGTAACAATGCATCAACACTATTCAAAACTATACCTAGATTTTTCTTAATGAATTAACCCGTGATTTACAAGTGAAGGGAACTAAGTACAACTAAATTGGTGTATCAAAACCCATAGCTAAATATTACTAATTTAATCATCTTTACTTTCTAATCTGCTTCCAACTTCCACTTCCTATATGTACCTCTGCTAGACTATCCTAGAGTGTCAACTTTATTTACCTAATTGGTAGGTGAAAGTGTTGACTAACTCGACCTAAATTCCTAAACAAGAAATTGATAGTTTCCATCATACAACTTGGGGAGTGTGACTCAAAATAACCCTCTCACAACCTCAAGTTTCAGAGAATACATGGTGGGAAATACCTCAACCCCTCCTATTGGAACTAGGGTCAACACCTTGTTAGAAATCGCATTGAGATAGTATTGTGGTTAGATTTGCATCATTGAATTATCACATTAATATACTATTGTGGTTAGATTTGTATCATCGAATGAATAGTTTGGGAAACTTGGTTTCTTGCATAACGTGCACTAGCCCACACATCATAACAAGTATCTGGGTATTGCTTAGCCCCTCTACCCTATGGGTTAGTCTCATCTAAAACATAAGATCACACATAGTATTCATTATTTCTAAGTTAATGACCAATTTATCAACCATCAATCAATATAAACAGGTTAACCTATCTATCATGTGCATGGTATCCATTCATTTATTTAATCATAATGTACATTTGTATCCATGTACCCTATCATTTATTAATTAATTTTGCATACTAGAAGCAAATCGCACAACTATCATCTTTAATAATATAAATGATAACTTAAATCATATCTAACACATCTAAGTAGGTTCATAAATCCACACACATAGTTTACTCAGTCAAGCTAATTCCAACAAATAATAAGCACATAAATACAATATAGGTTAAAATGTTTTTTAGTGATCCCATCAAAACGTGGGGTGTTACATACACTCGCCCTTCAGGAAAATTTGTCCCAAATTTATAGTAAAATAAAGTTACAGATAATCATAATGTATGGTCTCTGCATCCTCCCAAGTAGCAAATCCTGGAATATACATGTTCCACTAGACCGTAACCTAGCCGACACAGTGGCTCTTGAGTTGTCAAACCTTACATTCCAATATGTGTAATGGTTCAACCAAGTATTCTCCCTTGTCCAAAACCTATAGTTCCTTCCAATTTAGTTTATGATATTCATTAACAATATAATGACGTAGTATAGATACATGTAAAACATCATGAGTTTTATGCAAATGAGGTGGCACCACTAAGCGATAAGCAATGGCCCCATCTCTTTGATCTAGGAGTTCAAATGGCTCCATAAATCAAGGTGACAATTTTGTCCCTTTTCCCAACCATATAGTACTCTTATTAGGTATAATGCAAATACAATTTCATCTCCAACATTATAACTTCTTCCAGTTCAACATCAACATAACTCTAAATGTCTATCTTGTGCTTCCTTTAATTAATGCCTAATATATATATAACCTACTATTTCATTTCCTGAACCACTTTTGGTCCTATGATTACTTGATCTACTAACTTATCCTAACTCAATGGCATCTTGCATGGCCTCCCATACAAATCCAAATAAGGTGGCATTCTAATATAACTATTGTAACTATTATTGTAAGCAAACAAAGGTAATCACTTCTACTAATGGGTCTATTGATCCATAACATACATTCGAAGCATGTGTTCCATTGCCTTATTAACCCTATCTAATTTCTCATATGTTTTTGGATGATATGTTGAGCTTAGGTTTAACTGAGTCCCCTATGTTGATTGCAAGCTTGCCCAATACTTGGAAGTAAACTTGGGGTCTTTATCTAAGATTATATTTTTAGGAAACCCATGAAGGTGAATGATCCCATTTATAAATACCCTTGCCACATCTATGCTGTCATAACTTTCCCTTATATTAGAATCAAATGGTCCTTTTTGGTTATTTTATCAGCTACCACCAAAATGGAATTATTTCTTAGAGACGCGAGGGGAGGTTTGAGAACAAAATCCATGGAAATAACCTCCCACTTAGACATAGGAATTTCATGAGGTTTCAAGAGACATGCTGGGTGGTGGTGATGATCCTTTACTTTCTGGAATTCACATCACTTAGAAAAAAATTGCACTCTGTCACAATTCATGCATGCCCAAAAGAAAAACTTCTTTGTATATGCATACATTGTCTTCACCCCTGGATGTGCAGAATAAAGTTCTTTATGGGGTGTTAATTTTTGAGCAAAATAAAGGCTACTTGAACTTTAAAACTTTTATGAAACAATTTCAGCACTTTAAGAAACTTTATATCTACCACATAAGAAACTTTATATTAGATACATAATCAAGTTTATATCAGCCATCTGTGAATCCTTAAATCATCCAAATATCATTATTTATATCACCAATATATGAATATTCAAGAATAATTCATCCACATAAAACAATCACCATAAAAGACAAGATATACCCTGGGAAAACCCTTCAAACACGGAGGATGAAAAACCAAACAATTCTTTGAGTATGATAGACATATTTGCAGAGAATGATTTACAACACATCAGCATATTCACTGATAAGAGATGTCACCATAGTAGTAGAGAAGACAGATCCAAAGAAACCCTACAAAAACAATTGAAATCAAAATGTATATTGGACTTGCCAATTGCCTAGCGTATTAATAACAAGCCAAAACACCAAGTGTGCATAAGGGGATGAATTGGAGGCTCAGTAAACACATTGAGATCATACACATAGTACATCACTAGGATTAGAAAGCACATTATTTATTGACAAACACTTTGCATGAATCAAGGATATGTTACTTCTTTAACAAGCACATTATTTATTTACAACTTAGGATTAATTGTGGCATTCATAATTCGATTTGAGGCATACATGTGCAATTCGAACTCATTATCTTTCTCTATGCTTTATCTCATTATCATTAATTAAATACTACATGGTCCATATGTGTATTAATTAATTCACCATCTTATCATATCATACTCAGAAAAATTGTTCCATACTGATTATCATATGTATTACCCCGGTTCATATAGTCATATGCTAAAGTAATTCACTCTAGGGTTAGATAATCCCTATAGGAGGCTTTATAGCACCTAGTGACCATGACTAGGATTACATCACATAGTATATCCTCATGACTTGATACAACACAATTATATAGTCTTGATACAACATAAGGTCCTCTCCAGTTAAAGAGATCCATTTGATAGGGTATCATTTATGAGAATCATTTGGATTGATACAACACAAGTTTGCAGTCTTGATACAACACAAGATCATTCTTGATACAACACAAGACTCCAATCTTGATACAACACAAGATTCTAATCTTGATACAACATAAGATCACTGTACATAAATCCCACCTCAATACATGAGGACATATATAGGACTTGATTCAACATAATGTCTTGACTTGATACCACACAAGTTCTCAAATTGATACAACACAAGTTTATGATGTGATACCACACAAGTATCTGACTTGATACAACACAAGTCCCTGAATTGATACCACACAATTCTAGAGAAGGAATCCTGATGTTGTACATTTAACACTCCCTCTCAATAAGGGATACATTCTCTGATTTACCAGGAATTTCCTTCCATACCAAGCTTATCTCTGAAGTATCTCAACTTCATCACTGACAACGGCTTGTCCACAAATTTGCAATCTTCTCATCCTAGCTATGTAGAAAAAATTTTCTTTATAGGAATATGTCTTCAATGAAGTAAAACTTCATATCAATTTGTTCTATCATAACACATATATGGTTTTTCAAAATGCTTGACTATTAACACTTAATGACTATAGGCTCAAGTCTTTCACCCTAGTAGGTATCTTCCCAACCTACACTACTCCTCATAAGGTATTACTATTCGTAATACACTTTTCTTAGTTCTAGTTGAAATACACCTTGCTTATGTAGTACTAGCCTCTCTTTAGATTTTGTAGTAATAGTTGCAACAAACATAACTTATCTCAGGCTAAAACAATATTTGGATAGCACAATAGGTATACCATGTATCAAATATAATAAAGAGCCTATTCTAATGTAACTCAAAAGGTACTCAAACATATGCTTATACATAAGCATACAAAATACAACAGGTCTACTAGGTACTTTAAGAGACCAATCAACTACTTACACATAGTAGCACCATTTGGATCTGATCCAGAATATAGTTTCTATAAACTGGAAAGCATGGATTTTAAGTCCATCATATACAACATTACACATCAAATGTGTAATATCATGTAGAAAAAAAGTCTCATCTTTTCTTTCAATCTTCAACATTTGTTGACTTCAAGAATGTTATTCTGTCTGGAGAAGTTCTTTGCGAGCTTTCCATTCTCTATGATGTTCTTCAAGGATTGATCAATTTCTCAGTGATTATTCTTTTTATACTACAACACCCCAACTACCTCTCTGATAGGTTTAACTATTCTTTGGAAGTATAGAATATAACTCATCTTGACTATCAATAGTCTCTAAGACTTTGACCATGTCTCTGCTCATGTGTATTCTCTCCACAAGGTATCACAACCCATGGTTTCCTAAGCCATGAAACATGACTAACTAGTGGGGACTTTATTTGCTTCCTCCTATGAAGACACATCAATACTTCCTCTTTAGCTGGAGGTGTTTTTCTGTACTATACCAATATTTTCTCGAGCAGAGGCTTAGTAATATTGCTGGAAATGTTGCATATGTACCATATCTCAAATATAACTGATTAGGAACCTCATAAAGCTTTATTTCTTTACAATATCCTCTATCTAGAGAAACATATGTGATCTTCCCCTGATCACTATACTAGTCATATTTCATATATATTTGAATCTTTATTCCATTGATCGAGACATATCTAAGCTCATATACACCTGTACTAGATAGGTACCACAACAAATGTTTTGTTGTTCATGTCTATGTATAAAATACAAACCAAATAATCCATCATGGAGATGTGACTAATCCAGATACATCTCGACTGACTTTTGAGATATTCCAATTCTCATTTGAACTTCATATTAATCTTCATATAGATGGCCATGGAATTTTAGTCCATCATCCCGAAACTCTTTAGGATCTCTTCTGCACATTTTCCTTAACTGAGGAAAATATTATTTGGTGACTTCCACACCTATAATATTAAGAACCATAACAATATTCTTGAATACTAATATGATATTTCTTCTGAATTATGAGCATCATGTAGGTATCCTCTTAACAGGAGATACATAAACCAGTTTCACTGGTTCTTTAGGAGCTAAGGAATCTATCTTCTCCCTCTCACCATCTAGATGTGAGAAACATAATCTGGGTCTCCATCACGAATACTTGTCCTCATCTATGTATGAATCTCTTCTTGACATATGAATGTAAATAAGATAAATTATTTATCTTCATGAGTCTTTACATCTGTCATAATAGTATTAAGGAATCTATTTTGTCTTCTTCCCAAGAGGCACAGGAACCTCTTGAACTATTCTCTTTCAGGATCATCCATCGGAATGACTCCACATTCATGTATTTATTTACTTGTAGGTCATGGAATATGATTTTTCCATGCAAGACAAATCATTCTCATGATAAATAACTTTTCATAATTGATAAATGTAATCACATGACAAATTTCAACATACTAGCAATGGTTCACACAGTTATGTACATAGATTAAACCAATGTTTTGACATAACTCCATTAATATATTTATGTGATGTTTTGCATCCCTATATCAGTCTAAAATTCATATTTATGAAATAAATATACAACCCCATATTCATATCTCATGAGGAAAGCAAGTAGCCCTCTATGTGATATATTATGGCCAATCATGTAGTCCTATGTTCATAGCTTATGAAGCAAGAATGCAGCCCTATATCTCATGTCTTATGAAGAAAGTTTTCATCCTTATATCAGTCCTATATAATTTTATATCAGTCCCACATAAATATTATATCATTCCTATATCATATCAAATAATATGGACTCATGAGATCGATAACATGCCAATAAAGACAGAAAAACAATGTATATGCTAAAAAAAATTCCAAGTCCAAGAATAAAGATCTATATGATAGTCATGAAACGTATAAATAATAAAAAATTAGATGTGCTTTATAACAACATATAACAATTAAAATATAAAGTACTCATATTTATTGTTTTGTGTGGGCTCCCTCTTGATCTATGCACCCTTGTGGAGATAACGAAGTCCTTCTTTATTCACTGTGAAAACTTACTGCATGTATTAGATAATGAGTCTCTATATGGGAATAAGGATCCCATGCAACCAAGAGCGAATTATCTTCTCTACTAGAAATACATATTCCTTTCTATTATCCTCTTCCTCGAATTATTTCTTTTGAGAAGGTTCACCTCCTTCTACGACGGTGAATGCATGAATCCTTCCTTCTTTCTTGCTTCTTTCATAACACTCTTTTGCAAAGTGACCCTTCTTTCCACAATAGAATAATTCATCCTTTGATTTTTTGAAGTCCTTCTTGAACTTCTTCTTCTTTCAATTAAATAATTTCTTAGGAGTGAATGGATTCCTCCCTTTATTTATTATTTTCTGAGGGCAAGATTCTCCTCTTTAGTGCACACACCCATGATTTGGATGTGCTCTTCTTATTGGATGCAATCATGCCATAGTATTTCAAAGTTGGGTTTCTCTTCTCTTCCATTTACCGTTTCTAAGAAAGTATCGCATGAGGAAGGGAGTCCATCGATGGTGGTTTGAAGAAGGTCATCCTCATTCGTCACCACAATGATGTTTACAAGATGATCTTTCACTTGTGAAATATTTGTGAATAATGATGCTACAGTCACATCCTTATCCATATTTAGGTTGCACAAATTGTTCTTCAAGGACCTCTTTTGAGTGGGAGCCTTATTCTCATACAAGTTCATAAGTGTTTCAAAATAATGTTTTTTCATCTTCAATGGTGTAATCACCAACATGAGATTGTCTTTCACAGAGTCATATATAATCCTCTTTACCTTTCCTTGATTATTATTGTAATTTATTCTTGTTGCATTAATGGTAGGATTCTCTACCACCGAAGTCATGAATGAATCAAGATCATGCTCCTCAAGAAGATTCGACACTCTTTCCTTCCATGTGTTGAAGTTGGAATTACCTTCAAGGAGGTCTTCTGGTCGAATGGAGATCGATGTCATGGCTGAAATATTTTTCTCAAGTATTCAAGATATATGGAGGCTTAGCTTGCTGCAAAAAACTAATCTCTTTCATGACCTATGCTCTGATACCATGTTAATGTTTGAGCAAAATTGGGGCTTCTTGAACTTTAAAATTTTTATGAAACAACTTTAGCAATTTAAGAAAACTTAAATCATCCACATAAGAAGCTTTATATCAACCACATAATCAAATTTATATCAGTCATTGATGAATCTTTAAATTGGCCACATATAATTCTTTACATCAGCAATATATGAATCTTCAAGAATAAATAAGCCAGATAAAACAATCACCATAAGAGACAAGATATACACTGGGAAAAACCTCCAAACACAGAGGATGAAAAACCCAACAACTATTTCAGTATGATAGATAGATTTGTAGAGAATTATTTACAACACATCATAAGATTTCTCGATAAGAGATATCACCATAGCAGTAGAGAAGAGAGATCCAAATCAACCCTGCAAAAACAATTGAATGAAAAAGGTATATTGAACTTTCCATATGCCCAGCATATTGATAACATGCCAAAACACCTAGCATCAAGAATGGGGTGAATTGGAGGCTCATTGTTGGATTTCTCTTCGTGTCAACCTAGTTTCATATCCTCAATCATCAACAAGGACCCATATATCAGCCCAACAGAGTAGGGCTCAATCGGAAGCACCTATGAGGAAGATGCAATGTCACCTGAGATATCCTTATGGGGAATTGCTAGAACCAGGTTTCTGCATTTAGATGAGGATTTATACTCTCATTGTATCTTATTACAACACTCGATCAAATCCAAGGCTTATACTTATTATCCCTTGTGTTTTTATTCAAGATACTAGTCTAATTATCAGTCGAGACATATCATAATAATAAACATAATAGCCTTATTACATATTCATTCAATAAGCAGTACGACACATACATACATGAGATTATTCATAAAAATAAGCAATACGACACATTCATATCTACTTATTCACAATATGCATACATTTAACATAAACACACCAATCAAGATATACAGAGACACTGGTTAACGTGGAAACCCATATGTGAAAAACCACAAAGGCACTTTTCATCTGACATGAGAAATATGTTAGCACCTTCTATATGTGCACTCATCTTCCAGGCTCTCTTCTAAGTATTATTTACAACTTATACATACTTTTCTCCTCTCATGTTCTCTGGTTTCAGGTCTAAGTACTTCTCCTGTACTTCTCCTAATAGTCAATCCACACACAGCCTGGATCAATTCTCTTAGCTAAAATGCTCTCTCTTCTTCTCTTCTCAACCTACTAATGAATGAAAAAACAATAAACAACCAACATCAGTCATGCAAATAGCTTGGGTTCACCCTTTTATAATCTTATACATGTCCTAATAAACCGCCTCTTTTATGTTACCCTATAGGTTGTCATTTCTATTCTCGTACATTCAGTTAAAACTGAAAATATGCATTATCANCCCCCTTTTATAATCTTATACATGTCCTAATAAACCGCCTCTTTTATGTTACCCTATAGGTTGTCATTTCTATTCTCGTACATTCAGTTAAAACTGAAAATATGCATTATCACCCCACATACATTTATAATTTATTACCAAAAGCATGTTTTATTCTAATTGGCTCCTTATCCACGATAATTCAAACTGTCCTTTTCAACCGCTTGAATCTTTTTATGTCCCAGTTCCTTCAGTCATGGATTCTCTTGTTGCAGCTCCTCTTCTAATGATGGTTTCTCTCATCGCAGCTTCTCTTGTGTCGCATATTCTCTTGCGACAAGATTCTTTATCTTCCCAAGCAGAATTTTGGCTGAATTCTACCTAACTTGTCCTAGGGACATTAGGCCCCCAACACTCACATGTGGCTCATCCCGATCCACATTACTACAAGACCTTCATTGTTACAACTTTACTTTGAAAATCCTAAAATATTTTCACTATGCACTCACTCTCCTCTCGTACTTTTGTTTTCGTATTCTTCAAATTTTCGACAAGTTTGGAATTGATGTGTTCAGAAGTTATATATCATGCTGAATCTACTGCTTGTCACACTTTCTGGTGTACATGTTGAATTATACATGTAATTTTCTTTGCTTCTGCTTACGATTCAGTAACCATGTCATTCCTCTTTTTTCTACCATGTTCACAATGTTGCGACCTGCTGTTGTAGCCTCTTCATGCTTGCATACTTAGACATTTTCTCTACTAATGGTAGACATTTTCTCTACTAATGGTAGTTTCTTCATCTCATTCTTCAACTGGTTCACCTCTGTCTCAGCACTGCTCTATTGATCTATGAATTTCTCTAGCTCCTCATCGTCAATCAAATCTTCCCATGGTTGAGAAACTTGCTCGATTGCTTTAGCACAAAGTGCCTCCACCTCTTCTATTCTCTTAACAGCATATGTGGTTGCATTTCTTCTCTCTTCCAGTACTTTTGTAGGTTTATTGGGTGTCACCTATGATTCCAAATCTACGAATTTATTGAGAAGGTTCTCTGTAATCTCTCCAAGTCGAAACACTTTGGATTCCTCAAACATATCATTGGTAATTCCTTCATCGCTAAAATTGTTGCAAGCAAGTGTTATAGCTGCATCGATCTGGTGCCTATTTTCCTTCTAGGTATTAGCTTTATGTTCTTCTTATTTGACTATTTTCTTGATCTTATGAACAATCTTGTTTGATGCTCTGACTTGCTTGACTAATGCACCTTCTATAAACTTCATTTATTCTATTGCAACATTATGAATTGCATTCACTTCATACATCAAAAGTGCATAGAAATCTATAGTGACATGGCCCAAGATTTTGGTCATGGAATTTAGCTCTGTTGTCCCCAAGTCGAGTGCTTTGCCCAACAATTGAGTATTTATTGGTGGGATGGGTATCGATACATCACTAGGTCGTTTCTCCAACAAGCCAGCTAAGTCCTGCGACTCAAACAATTGTGGTATGTAGTTGACCACCACTCTTACTTATTTCATTTCCTTATAGTGTTTGTAATAGGTCTTTGATAATGTTAGTTGGCTCTGTTTTCCACTCATCTATATTCTTGAGGATTTGATTGGCGATATCAGTCATTCTTTCTGTTAACAATGTATAATAATCACTGGTAAGGCTGACATTTCCAGTTGTTTGTCATCTTTCCTCTTCTTATGAATCCTCATAAACTTCTTTGTCTACTTCTTCTTTTCCCATACTACTTGGTTTGTTGGGGTCATTCTTGACTCCTTCTGGGTATTTTCTGGATTTTCCTCTAGGTATTCCTATGGGTATTCCTCTGGGTTTCCTCTGGTGGGTTTTCTTCTAGTGGGTTTTCTCCTTTTCCCCCATCCTCTTGCATTGGTTGATCGTTCTGTCACACCTCCTCCTCATCTGATAAGTGGTCATCTGCAATAGGAACTCACCATTCTTCTGGTCAATCTTGAATAATAGCCTCAATTTATGAAACCAATAGCTGATACTGTGTCACAAGACATTAGCCCTATGGATCTTGTCACGGCTACAATAAGATATGATGGGTCGCAAACGAAATTCTGATAATGTTTATGAATTGATTAATAGTTGCCTCAGTAATTCTCACCTGCTTTCTGACATGATATCGTAGGGTTTCTGCATGCAAAAATATCTCTATATTGTTTTATTTTTTCCTTTTCTTTAAGTCTTTCTCGAACTAGAGATTCTGGTATTGAGCTCCTTGACATAAAACATGCACATCTACCCCCTAGTAGTTTGTTGGTTATGCCCATGCAAAAAATGAAATCAAGATAAGTAGCCATGAATAATGAAATGTGCTACCTTTCTCCTGTGCCTCCTCCGCATCTGCTAACAGTTCATTTAGTATATATTGCAACCAATTGAGTTGAACACCAATTACACATAACTCTTCCGTGCAGTAATCATCCCTATGGTGCACTGGTTCGGTTGCATCTTTCACAAAAATTTGCTAGATAGGACTTTAGCTGTGAATCAAAAAATATAATCATTAATAGAGGCGATGGAAAATATTCTGGTGTCTCTGGTTAGGTCGTACTTTTATTTGAGCTTATTCATGAATAAATTTTCCTGTTCTTTTCTAGGAAAAAATGGTGATATGTCAACACCTGCAAGTGGGATTCCTGTAATCGCTGCTATAAGCTTGACATCAACAAAAACCTTTCGGTCGATCCATATAAATACACCATGGAATGACACTAGCAATTGTTTAACACATGGATTCACCTCTATACTGTGGCCAAAATGCACCATGTGCATGAGTGATAGAAAACCAGCTTTGTCTAGTCCTCTTTCCCATTCCATCGGAACTAAGTGGGTAAGGTCATCCTTTGTCTCACGGACAACAACCATGTATTTTACCATTGTGTACTCTGGAAATTTCCTTAGGTCATTGTCGACAAAGGTCATATTATTGATATTTGGGAGTATGTTCATCATTATCCGAACTCTTTTTGGTACGGTCAATGCTTCCATTGGGTGCCTTGCATTCTTTGGGATTCTAATATTAGGGGCATCAGCTGGTCTGGGTGGAACATAGTATGGAAACATAGTCATAGAGCTCGATTCTTCAACATCTAGTGGTGGTGTTGCTGCTTTCTTACAACTACTAGAGTGTTTCCTCTTCGACATTCCAGGTGCATCTGGTCATTATAACCTCACTTTCGGGATGAATGGGATGGGATCTATTCAGATTCTTTTGCAACCTCAACCTATAGTGGAACATATGCAGCGGTGTCTTCCATAATGGGTGTTGGTGAAGGGGTCATGACACCGAATTCTGTAGCAGTTCTTGTACTGGAAATAGGTATGACCATACTCTATGAAAACTTATCTTAAATCTATGATTTGGAGACACATCAACTCAGTTTACTTGGTTGGGTGAAAACATAATGAATGATACTTCAACGCAAAGATAATATGCATTTGTTAGTTCAAGCAGTCCTTACTTCTCATGAGTAGACAATAAATTGGAAATATGGCAGCAATTTTCGTCACATGGGGTAATCATCCGAAACATTACAAGGAAATCACCACTCAACCATCACTTTCCCTATCACCTCATTGGTATTTATTGTGCAATAATAACACAAATGGAAAAAAGTACATCGTTAAAATCTCCCACGTTTGGAATATTAACTGCAACCAGTTGTCTTATTGTGACCGGATTTAATCGTGCGACAACTTTTCTCTTCCTTCAACCAGTATTTGGCCTTAAACACATTTATTTTCTTGGGAAAAAACAAGAGTCTTCGTTGCCATTTTTATTTTGTGACATATGGACAGTTTGCGACCACTTTTTATTTTTCTTTGACAGATACATTGTCTGCGACACACAACAAAACACATCATAAATCTGTACATTTTCATCTCTTTCTTTTTTCCTTTTTTTTTAATCAACCAGGCCATGACTATCTTGGACCCTGGTAAGGCTTTAGCCAAATTCCATTCACCAATACTTTGAGAGGTTTTCCATCTAATGTTTCTAGTTGTATTGCACCTTCTTCAGTGATTTTGATGACAACATAAGGCCCCAACCAATGTGTTTTTAAATTTCTAGATTCCTTAATAAATTACTATCATAGAGTAGGACAATTCCTCCGACCTTAAATTGCTTATTTTAAAGTGTTTGTCATGCCATAATTTATGTCATTGCTTTTCAACATTTTGGTGATAACCTGCAACAAAACGTTCTTCCTCCAGCTGCGACAATATTTCTTCGATAGCACCACTATCAGTCATTTCCGTGATTGTAACAATACTTAAACTGGGTACAATGTATTCCATCAGCAAAACATCCTCTTGTCCATACACTAATTGGAATGGAGTTCGGCCTGTCAACTTCTTACAGGTCATGTGATATGCCTGCAGTACCACATAAAATTTTTGGTCCTAGTCATCTCTTTGAACATTACAAATCTTTGTCAATGCGTTCTCCATGGTCTTGTTCAATTCTTCGACATCACCATTCACTTGTGGATGATATGGTGTTTTTTTCCTATGTTGGATTTGGAATTCTTTAGTTAATTGTTAGATCAAGTAATTTAAAAATTATGTGCCCTGATCGCTTATAAAAATTTGCTGGCATCTGAATCTAGTGACAATATTATCAAACATAAATTTGTTAGCAGTCATAGCAGTACAATCTTTTACTTGCACTAATCTGACCATCTAGTCAGGTAATCCATCATAGTAATAATGTATCTTTAACCTATTTGCTTTCTTGGTGGGTTAATAGGTCCGACAAAATCAAGAACCTATTTGTCAAAGGCCTGCAAATTTATTTGAGTTACTAGCAACATTTTAACATGTCGTGACGGTTTTCCAGTTCTATGAAAAATATCATAGTTGCAACAATATTCTCTAGCATTTACATGCAAAGTGGCTCACCATAATCCTACTTGCAATATCTTTTCCATTGTATCTTTTGCAGCGTAATGTCATCCTGCGGCACCGACATGTGCGTCATTTAATATAATTGGTTTCTCATGTTTCAATACACAGTGACAAAAAATTTCATCCTGTCCCATTTTATATAGATGTATAGCTATCAATTGGAAGTCTACAACTCTCACCACTAATTGTTTTTTCTGCGCAGTACTAAATCCTTTGGGTGTACATCCCGTACTTAAAAAATGTATAATATCTTTGTATTGGTAATCAAACACCGTGATTGCAAATAGTAGCACATCAGGAAGGCTATCATTATGGTTCACAAGGTCTTCTCCACTTTCAAGTCTCTACAGGTTGTTAGGTCCTGAGTTTAGTTGGACTAGCTTAATAATAACTTCAAAATCAAATTCCTGGAAAATGAGGAGCCACTGACAAATATCCCCCTCCCCAACACTAGATTTTTCACCAGGTAGTTCAACGTTTAATGGTCTATGAACATATTGAAATTTCCACCTAACAAATAGTGTCTAAATTTGTGTAGCGCATACACCATATCTAATCCTTATGTTCCAGTCGTAGTGTAATTCTTCTCTATTGTTGACAATTTCCTTCTAGCAAAGGCAAACGATGATCAATGGATCTTTCACCAGGATGTGCAAGTACAACGCCGAGTGCAACAAATGATGCATCGACATGTACATGAAATTATTCTTCCAGTATGGAAAAACTAGTATGGGTGTTGTGACCCTCTTGTTCTTCAGGAGATATAGACTTTCTTGGCATTTTTCATCCACTAGAACTTAATATCCTTTTGTAACAATTTTTCCATCGGAGCAGTTACCTATGCATATCCTTCAATAAATTTTCTATAGTATCATGTATGTCCTAATGTTGGTCTAAGCTACTTCACTGTCGCATGGGGTGGTAGGTCGACAATGATCATAATTTTTTTAGGGTCGACCAAGATTCCATCATGACAAATGATATGGCCCAACATAATTTCAAATGGGGCTCAAAATATACATTTCTTTAAATTCAACAAAATTTGATACTGTTGACACCGTTTCTGCATCATTTTGAGGCTCTCAATGTGATCCTTTATGAGCCCAAACACTGTCCCATCATAGATATAGAACTCAAGAAACTTATTAATAACATCCTTGAATGCAACCGCTATTATATTGGAAAATATAGAAGGAGAATTATTGAGTCCAAAGGGCATGAATGTGTATTGAAAAAATCCCCACTCAGTCGCAAAGGTTGTCTTGTGTCGATCTTCCTTTGTGATTCTGATATGATGGTAGCCATAAAAGCCATCAATAAAAGAATAAAGTTCTTGACCCCATACACTTTCTAATACCTCATTTGTAAACGAAGTCAGAAACGGGTCATGTAGGCAGGCATCGTTCAACTTTCTTAGGTCGACTCTGATGTGTACTTCATTGGTTGTCTTCTTATCCTACATTAATATTGGGTTGATCCATTATGATTCTTCAATCAATTCTATTATACCCGTATCTAGCATTCGATCTAATTTTGTCTTGACCTTTTCTTTATAACATGAATTTAGTCGGTATGGTTACTGCTTCACAGGCCTTGAATTAGGCTTTAACGATATCTTCATCTCTCCAAGGTCTCCAACAATCCCTTTCATCTTTGAAAATTTTGTAGGGAATAGATGCTGGAATTCATGTAGTAATTATGTGATCCTCCCGATAGTTTCATCATCCAAATAATCCTCGATGTTGGCGAACTTGGGATTCTTTGAAGCTCCAATGTTTACTTTCTTGGTTTTTAATGGATTTAGGAACTGGTTACTTGAAATACCAAGTCCCTCCACCGTGAGAGTACCTTCATGATCTAGGATGTTTATGTCTCACCGGCCATCATCATCAGGTCCACCCGTCACAATATAGCACTCCATCCAATGTTGGTCTGTCGTACTGCTCTAATTAAAGTTTGACATCAACATAGGCATATCTTAGAATATATATTTCTTTATCACTTGCAATGCAACATCAATTGAAGGATGATCATCGAAAAACTTGAATGTGTGTGTAAATATAGAAGCTAGTTCATCCCATTCAAGATTACCTCATTGCAGCTCAATCGATGTGTACCATTGCCTTGGTATCATATCCAATGTATGTACAAAATGATGAACCCATTCCCATTGTGGGCATGCCTCCCATGTCGTACGATAGTATTCAATGTTCTCAATAGCATTAGTCAAGACTGTGTACTTCTGAACAGTATAATTGATCTTCTCTCCAAATCGTATCTCCATCAATTTTCGGCATTGAGGCCATTCTAAGATAGATTGTTTATGTGCCACCAACCATCTGACAAGTGTATCTTTCAGCGCAAAGTCCAGAGTGGATAAGCATTGATGTTCTGTAACTTTGTCTTCAAATTTTGTTAGAAAATATGATAGGTTACGTAAGCCTTCATATGTGGGTATATCACTTGACTCACTACCTACCCATCACACAGACTGTGTAATTCTCGCACATCTTCTCATCAATACTTCATGCAATCGGTTCTTCTAGTTTTCCAAGGATTCTCCAGAATCTAATGTACACGAACTAACACTATGCCAACTGAGCTTTATGTCAGCCGTTATATTTACATAGTCATCCCTTACATATGTGATGTTATAAATCTAGTCCAGATAATCTCTTTGTCCTTTGTTGTTCACCTGTTCGACATATCTATGTCCTTCCAGCGGATCAATTGGTGCGACCACCATTAGCTCTGAATCTTCAAATGTTAAGATTATTTTCTTAAAATTTATAGTTGTTTGATTATCAATCGCCCATCCAATCCCTAGAAGTGTAGGATATGTATTTGTATCATCCACAATGTTAATCACTTCGAAATCAACAAAAGTTTTGAGGCCTTATGTTTCAACAAGAACTTGAGTTAGTTGAACGATAGGTAGAAGCTTTGATTGATTCACTAATTGAAGTTGGATTGGAGACCATACGAGTTTCGACTTTCCCATGCTCTCCCATGTTTTCCTAATCAAAATGTTGACATCAGAGCCTAAGTGTAGAATAATATAATACATATCATAGTCTCCTATTTGTGAATTCATCCTTATTTTGCAACTAGTCTTCAGTCTTTTCCCGATATGATTAACCCCTTTTTCTGGTCGCACCTCTTCTTAGGGTTCTTCTATCAAATCTTTCAATTCTATGACAACATATTTATCTTGGATTAGATTTAAGAAAATTTTAAAGAAATATTTTATTTTACTAACCATTATGGTCGGTTGCTTTTAGAGTAGTTGATTAGATCTTCTAGGCATCTCCAATATTGGTCTTCTTGAAGTCGACGCTTGATTTCTATTGACAAATTCTTGTCTTGCTTCCAAGAATACTTCCTTTTCCTTTTGGACATCGAATGGTGCTTTATTTTGTGTTGTAGGTCACACCTATGGTTTCCCATACAGTGTTTCTTGATCTCCTCCCATCACATCATTGGCTCTTGTCACGAAAAATATATGTGGTTCCCTTGGTGGTTCAACATAAACATTCTAGATATGATGATTGGGATTCGGATTGGGATTATGCGGTGGATTTGTATTTCCCACATTCCTAGCCTACCACTTTGCAATCAACTGTGGACATTGATCGGTGGTATGATCAAAATTTTTTCAATACGAGCATGTCGTAGTAGGAATCCTGTAGTCTTTGGAAAAATGTTTGGGATGCCCACAATTATAACATATGATTTGGCATCTCCCACGACCAAATCCTCCTCCTTGTCCTCATCCTCTAAACTTATCGTATGAGATATCCTAGGTCTCTATGCAAAAATCCTTATTCTTCAGAATCCATTCTTAATATCCCTTTCTCGCATACAAGCATTTTGATCCAAATCTTTAAAGACTTCAAATAACGACCTCTAGGTCCTTGGAAATTTTTTATTTCCCTCATTGTATAATTATGTCATGTCGAAATCAATTTCAGTGATATATGCTTCCAAAATACTGTCAACCCATAGCTCAACCTCCCTAGATATAGGGTTTCTAACACTTTTCAGCCGTTGAATCAGCCGAGGACTCCAATCTATCAATTCCCCCCCTTCAAAGTTTCTTCCCTGGGTTGCTAGCCTCAACAACCATTCATACAAAAAACCAAGGAATTCACAAAAGAAAATCTCATGAATATTTGTATAGAGGTATTTCTCCAACCACTCAGTCGGATTCAGCTGAGATCCTCCACTTTCTTTCCGTACAAATTCTATTTCCTTAGAATCCACCCAATCTTGAATTTCTGGCTTCGTTGGGTGACACAACATATCCCCACTAAAATGATTTAAGGTCCCGACAATGAAACCATTTTTTGGTTTTATCCTCTATTTGACCCAGGTTCATATCCTCGTTCGTCAACAAAGACCCATATATTGAACCGATGGAGCAGGGATCAGTCGGTAAAACCTACAATACAGATGCAGTCTCACTCAAGATATCCTTATTGGGAAGTTCCAAAAGCAGGTTTTTGCAGTTAGGTGGGGATTTCTACTCTCGTTGTATCTTATCATAGCGCTTGACCGAAGCCAAGATTTATACTTCTTATCCCTTGTATTTTCATTCAAGATACTAGTATAGTTACCAGTCTACACATACCATAATAATCAACATAATAACCTTATTACATATTCATTCAATAAGTAGTGCAACACATACATACATGATATTGTTCATAAACGCAAGGGATGGGACACATTCAGATCTACTTATTCACAATATGCATACATTTAACATAAACACATCAATCAAGATATACAAAAACATTGGTTAATGCGGAAACCCATCTGGGAAAAACCACAAAGGTGCTCTTCATATGGCATGAGAAATATGTTAACACCTTTCATCTATGCACTCATGTTGCAGACTCTTTTCTATGTATTCTTTACAACTTATATATACTTCTCTCCTCTCATGCTCTTGGGTTTCGGGTCTAAGTACTTCTCCTCTACTTATCCTAATAGCCAATATACACACAACTTGGATCACTTCTCTTAGCTAAACAACTCTCTCTTCTTCTCTTCTCAAACTACTAATGACGAACAAAGCAATCAACAACCAACATAAGTCCTACACACAACTTGGGTTCTCCCTTTTATAATATTTTGCTTGTCCTAATCAACCATCTCTTTTATGTTATCATACATGATGTCATTTCTATTCTCATACATTCAGTTACAACCAAAAATAGGCACTATCAACCCAAAATACATTTATGCTTTATTCTAATTGGCTCCTTACCCACAATTAGTTGAACTATCCTTTTCAACCGCTTGACTCTTCTTCTGTCATGGTTACTTCAGTCATGGTTGCTCTTGTTGCAACTCCTCTTTTATCATTGGATGTTCTCATTGTAGCTTATATTCCGTTGCATCTTCTCTTTTGTCGCATCTTCTCTTGTGTAACATATTCTCTTGCGTGACATATTCTCTTGCATGACGTATTCTCTTGCATGACATATTCTCTTGAGGTAGGATTCTTTATCTTCTCGAGCAAAATTCTGGCTGAATTCTTCCTAACTTGACCGAGGGCCAACACTCATTAAACACACTGAGATCATACACATAGCGCATTCACTAGGAGTAGCATGCACTAGAAATCCTCTCATACAAACATTAGCGCCCTCCTAAACTCCAATTCCAAACTGACACTTCATATTCTCTTACATTCACAAGATATGTGCCCTCCTTCTTTATTTATATTTAACTAGATGCTAACTGACATGAATTGAATACTTCAGCAGGAGTAGCATGTGCCCTGATACTTTAGTCATGGTTGCTCTTGTTGCAACTCCTCTTTTATCATTGGATGTTCTCATTGTAGCTTCTCTTCCGTTGCATCTTCTCTTTCGTCGCATCTTCTCTTGCGTGACATATTCTCTTGTGTGACATATTCTCTTGCGTGACATATTCTCTTGCGGTCGGATTCTTTATCTTCTTGAGCAGAATTATGGATGAATTCTTCCTAAATTGACCTAGGGCCAACACTCATTAAACACACTGAGATCATACACATAGTGCATTCACTCGGAGTAGCATGCACTAGAAATCCTCTCATACAAACATTAGCGCCCTCCTAAACTCCAATTCCAAACTGACACTTCATATTCTCTTACATTCACAAGATATGTGCCCTCCTTCTTTATTTATATTTAACTAGATGCTAACTGACATGAATTGAATACTTCAGCAGGAGTAGCATGTGCCCTGATACTTTAGTCATGGTTGCTCTTGTTGCAACTCCTCTTTTATCATTGGATGTTCTCATTGTAGCTTCTCTTCCGTTGCATCTTCTCTTTCGTCGCATCTTCTCTTGCGTGACATATTCTCTTGTGTGACATATTCTCTTGCGTGACATATTCTCTTGCGGTCGGATTCTTTATCTTCTTGAGCAGAATTATGGATGAATTCTTCCTAAATTGACCTAGGGCCAACACTCATTAAACACACTGAGATCATACACATAGTGCATTCACTCGGAGTAGCATGCACTAGAAATCCTCTCATACAAACATTAGCGCCCTCCTAAACTCCAATTCCAAACTGACACTTCATATTCTCTTACATTCACAAGATATGTGCCCTCCTTCTTTATTTAGATTTAACTAGATGCTAACTGACATGAACTGAATGTGATATATCTAAACTGAATGTGAAGTGAACTGATCTAAATTGAACTAAACTGAACTGAACTAAATTGAACTGAATGTGAACTTCTTGAACTGAATGTGAACTTATTGAACTGATTGTGAATTGATTGAACTAATTTTGAACTGAATGAACTAAAATCAATCTTCAATTGTATGCATGAACATAAATTTAGGAGATTAACTGACAGTATTTGGTACTTCACAATCAATGTCACCCATGCACAAACACTTTGGATGAATCAAGGATATGTTCCTTCTTTAATTGACACATTATTTCTTTACAACTTAGGCTTAATTGTGGCGTTCATAATTTGAGTTCATTTGAGGCATACATGGGCGATTCAAATTCATTATCTTTCTTTATGCTATATCTCATTATCATTAATTAAATGCTGCATGGTCCATATCTGAATTAATCCCCCATCTTATCATATCATACTTAGAATAACTGTTCCATACCAATGATCATATGTATTACCCCAAGTCATATAATCATAAGCTAAAGTAATTCACTCTAAGGGTAGCTAATATTTATAGCTCCTAGTGAACATGACTCGAAATACATCACATAGTATATCCTCATGACTTGATACAACATAAGACCATATTTATTTAAGAAGACCCATCTCATAGGGTACCTTCTTTGAAAATCATTTGACTTGATACAACAAAATTCTTTAGTCTTGATACAACACAAGTATTTAGTATTGATACAACACATGATCATTCTTAATACAACACAATACTCCAACATTGATACAACACAAGATTCTAATCTTGATAAAACACAAGATCACAGTACAGGAATCCCACCTCAATACATGAGGACATAGATGGGACTTGACATAAAACAATGTCCCGACTTGATACAACACAAGTTCTTAACTTGATACAATACAAGTTTATGACTTGATACCACAGAAGCCCCCGAATTGATACAACACAAACCTCCTGACTTGATACCACACAAGTCTGTAGAATGAATCCTAATGTTGTACATTTTACATGGGGTTCCTTGAAGATAGTGTTTCTAATATCCCCTTCCTCGGGGAATACATTATGCCTTGAAATCACAACAATCCATTTTCCTCTAGGTGATCCCTTTCAAACCTAGGTTTTGAATGCCTCCCACTCTTAAGTACTCATGTAACCTTTAGATACCAACTATCTCCAAGAAGTTTTCCTAACACTCTCTGAGTATTAAATTTTCAGGGTATTAAGGAGAATATCCCCAGTCTTCTGCATAGGGTAGTTACCACTACATTATCTTTTCCCTTGATGTAAGTAATATTCACTCATAAACTCACTCCATCACCTCTACCCCAAATTTATATCTCTTTTCAAAAAGAGATACTTCAATATTTGGTGATCAAACTTGAGCATGAAGTTGTGCCCTATAGAATAATGTCACTGAAGTTTCTAGCATCAATGCTACCAATTCTAAGTTTTTAGTTTCCTTGATGCATAAGCTATCACTCCACCCTCTTGCATTAATACAATGTCCAACCCTTTCTTTGAGGCATTCATACAAACTGCAAATTCCTTGTCCATATCATGTACTCATAGTGCTAGATACTACTTAATAACTCTTAAGATCAGCAAATGTAGTGACACATTCATTGGTCCACTCATACTTTATTCCCTTGAGTTGCAAATTAGTGATGGGATTTGCAATCTTGGAGAAGTACCCTTCCACAAACCTTCAATAGCACCCATCTAAGTCCATGAAGATTTCTACGTGGTGATCATTCCTTAGAACTAGACAATCCCTTATGGATTTCACATTTTAGGGTCGACCAAAATTCATTCCCTTAAAAGAATATGTCCAAGATAGTGAATATCCTTCTAAAAGAAAGAACACTTGGATAATCTACCATACAATCGATGCTCTCTTAAGAATGACAATACTAACAACAAGTACTCCTCATGATCCCTCTCATTCTTAGAATAAATTTGAATATCATCTAAGAAAACCTACCAAATCATCCCAAGTACATAAAAAATACTCCATTCATTAGGATCATCAATATTGGCGGTGCACTAGTCAAAACAAAGGGAACCCCATTAAACTCATAAATCTCAAATCGCATCTAGTAGGTGGTCTTTGGTATATCACCCTTCTTAATTCTAAGTGGATGATATTGATCTTTAATAAAATTGATGCCCCTTTCAACCAACCGAAGACATCATCAATTTGAGGTATAGTGTACCCATTATTCATTGTGGCTTGGTTCAAATCACAATAATCAATGCATAATTGTAGGAAACCATCCTCCTTCTAGACAAAGATTACTGGTGCACCCCAAGCAAAAAATATGGGGTGTGATGAGCCCTAGGTCCAATATTTCCTTCAATTGCATCTATAACTCACAAAGCTCAGGAACTATCACCATTTAAGGTGTCTTGGAGATTGAATCGGAGCCTGGTTTAACTCAATAATAAAATTGTGTTCTCTATTCATAAATAACCCTCGTAGCTCCATGGGAAAGACATCCTTGAGTTTTGGCAACATTAGGTACTATTCTAAAGAAGGCCCCTTCTTCCCTCTTATACCCTTCACTAAATTCAACTGACATCATTTATTTCGGTGCTTTACTTTCATCATTGATATGAAATGTAGGGACACCTTCCTCTTAATACCTTGAATTTGAATTGTTTTCCCATCGTCATTTAAACAAAGAAGTCTCTTCTTAAGAAATATCAATGATCCTTAAGCTATTTCTTATCTATTATAAGGCATAAGTACCTAGGGTAGCGATGTACACTTTAACCCTAGCTATACACACCCCTAGGTCCTCTAAACATTTTTCAATACTAGGTCCTACTACTTTCTTTACCCCCAAATCCATTTCAAAAAAATTGAAATCATTGCGCTCATAGGATTCAAATCCACATTTATCTAATGAAAATGGATAAATAAACTATATGTTGCACCGAGATCAAATAATATTTTAACTTTAACACTATTTATTTTACTTGAAGACTCCACCATGGTTGATTGATGCTTGTATTGATAACTATCAAGTGCTACATATATCTAATGATTTCTACTAGAATTCCCCATTGAGGCCTTTTCCTACATGTGAATGTTCTTTGAATGTAACCCTATGAAGTTAGGAAAAAAATGTGGGCCCTTGCAGTCTCAACAATAAATGTGTGGTGAGTTCTGACTGCTAAATAACAGAGACCAATGAGATGAGTTCCTTCCCTAAAAATACCTACCATTACTAACTTCCCCTTGAGAATGTCTTGGAATCTCACGAGTGCCAGAAGATTTGTGTTTCCATACTATCATAAGGATGTGGCCTAGAGTACCCTTCCCCTCATAGAAAAGTTATGTGGGGATTTCCCCAATACCCTTATTGTTGTGGGGAAATTAGTTTTGAACCCCCTCTTTGATCACCTTTATGACCTACATGCTTTGAGTTTGCATAATAAACACATTCAACTGCATGTGGCACTAAATTTGTTTTCCACATACACACAAGGAACCTTATATTGTATTTCAACCCATAAATAAAGTGATATGTTTGTCATTCATCTTTATCCATGTAAGATACACACTTTACTGTTTCAATGATAACAATCTGTAGTCCTCGATAATTTGATTCCCCTATACTAATACATGGAAGGATCCTACATAATCCTCCTCAAATAATACAAGTATGTACTTTCTTTAGATGTTATCTTCAAATAATTCCATGCAAGGGACGGTGTATAGGGTGAGATACAACCACCTTTCCATGTTCCCTCACCAATCCAATGCATGATCTTGAAGTTGAAAAATGGATATTTTGTACTTAGAGGTGGTACACTCCTTCAATGCAAAACACCTATGCATTTCCTCTAGTCATGTCTTAGCACACCATCCAACATGAGCTCTAGTAAAATCTTGAATGTTGATTGTTTGAAGCTCTCTTAATGTGTTTGGGAGGAGGTTCTTTCTCCAAATTTAATAACACCTATGTATTACCCTCCCTCGATGGAAAGGGATCTTCCTCAATAACTGACACATTGCTTACTCCTAGAATCTTCTTAAATGTATTGTTGATTGCTTCTAGGATTCACATTATAACAACCATTTTAGGTGATAGTACCGGTGGTACTTGTAATATTGGAATAGGTGACGGTATCACCTGACCTCAACTCTAATTTCCACATGTATTAACCATATTGATTCTACATTAAGTTAAGAAGGCTCATAAGTAAGGTTTAAGTAGTTTACTAGGTTACACAATAATATGCATAGGCATAAGTAGCTTTTTCATTCACTTGTAATGAGCATATCACTTGAGGTTGTGGCTAAGGGTGAAGGAGATCAATATGATAGTAAGACTCTAATAATCACCCTATGTGTTGTGTCATTTATACTACTTGGTTTACCCTTAAATGTTGTCCTTTTTTCTTCCCCCTCCCGTCATCATAATCACCTCACCAAGAAAATAAATACCCTTAAATGAATGATTACATCATTAACTTATTATTGTGTGTGTGTAATAAAACAATTTAATAAATAAACTTAAAGTAATTCCATTTACAATTTATAAAAATTATGTCATAACAATATAATTAATTGTAATGACCTCAATTAAATTAATTAATTACAATTTATTTATTTAATATCATAATCTAGTTAAATAAAATTAAAAGTTATGAAAATTGGGGGGCCCTCAGTGAGGGACACACACCCTCATTTTCCTTAACCATGTAATGTAATTAACATTGAATTAAGGCTCCTCATCCCTCATTTCATTTTTGTCGTATGGCTTCTTTTTCTCTCATGTATGCTCTAAATATACCTTATAGGGTTTCAGTAGCCATGGATCTATATCTTTTGAGTCCCTTCTCATCTCTAAACAAACAATTGTAGAAAAATAGAGGTTTCATGATATATGTGGAGTTCAACCTTGGTTCAAATTATTTTGTTAAGTAAGTTTCTCCTATTTGCTACAGACTCTTTCAAAAAGGGGGGGGGGGTCATCTCTCTGGGATCTAATTCCCACCCACTCGTACCTCTTTGACAATGCAGTAATCACGACCATGGTCTCCATGGTTGTGGCCTACATCCAAGCCATGGGTATCCAACTAGTTAAAAAAATAAATTTTTTTTCTTTTTCTAGTTTTAATATATCTTGTTTATTAAATAAATTATTATATATTTTCAAATATATAATATTATATTTTCAAATACATACACATGTACATGCACACACGCACACGCACACGCACACACACACACACACATGCACAATTTTACCCAATGTGGAAGGGGAGAGTCTAAGGTGATTGAGTATGCAAAGAAGATTGTGGAGACAAGTAGTTAAGTATTGGTTCCACATGTTTGTTTCTCGCTTGTGAGTCTAGGGTAGATAGGAGAAGATGAAATAACTTTTGGATTATGAAGAGGATGGGACTAGTCCCGCGCCTATATTCCAAATAGATGTAGAGTTCAAAATCATATGGAAATATGAAAAGGACTGATTATGTAATGGATTTGGTGCATCATCAAGTATTCCATAAAGAATTAGGATAAAGGTGCATTGATAATTTCTAGGACTTCTCTAGATTTGGCATGGTGTAGTAAAGTGGACTCAGATGAGGAAATCTAATCTTAGTTATACGATCTCTTGGAAACTCTGCACCCCTAAGTTATTCCAGAAGTCTCTTTTGGTGAACTTGTATTGCCATCAAAGGATAGGGTTATCAATACTAAGTGGGTGTGAGATAGAGGTACAAAAGATTTAAAGGTTCCAAGGATGAAAAAAATTAGAACTTTGTTAATCTAGATTCTCATAAAGGAAGTAAAATTGGGAAGTGTATTAGAAGTAAAAATGACAAGGTGAAGTTGGTTCTGGGATTGGACATAAGGATGGAAAAAATTTCGGAGTTGATGGACATTGTATTATTAGGGATATTTTTTGGAAAACCTATAACTCCATCATCCATGCGAAAATAGTTGGAGGAAAAATAGACTCTGGTTATAGGATATTTATCTATATTTCACATTTAGTATAAGGATGGATTTGTGTAAATTTTCATAAAAACAAAGGAAGGGAAACAATTCTACAAAAGGATTGGAATTGGAACCCTTTCAATTTAATATTGAAGCCATGGGTGTTATAGCTGATTTTACCACTCCAGGTGAATCACACTTGAATGGCCTTCCCCTGTCCCTCTGCAGACTCCTTGGACCCCTTGGACCATTTTTTGTCCTTTGATGTTTCCTATACCATCCCTAAAAACATGTGAAAATTGCTATACGCGACTTTTAAACCCCTAATCGCGTGTATACGCGGGTTTGACCCCTAAAACCGCGTACATCAGGATGTGTGCATAATCCAAATACTTTTGGAGTTTTCCTTGACATGGATCCGACTCACTTGACTCCTGGCCTTCCCTATGCCTTGAGATCGCTCGGATTCGACCTTTCATTACCCCTTTGAAAAGCTATATAAGGAACTCTATGGTACATTGAAGGAATATGAGAGAATTGAGAGCAAAGAAACTATAGTCCATTGTTGTCGGAACTTATGCTTGAGTCTGCATCCCTTTGTCCCTTGGAGCACTTTTGTGTTCTTCCCAAGCTTTCCTTTTGCTTGTGAGATTGCTATCGAGAGATGGAGGATTGAGGTGGTGGAGGCCCAAGTGGGGGATTCAGTTTCTCCGATTCGCAGACGTGCCGACATAGGTTGTATCCATTGTAATCTCTGATTTTATATTAATAGAAATATATTTTCCTGTCCAATAATGTATGTTTGAATGAATATTTTATCCATGGGATGTTTTCAAATGTTTATACATTGTTGATTATATATGCTAGAATAGATCTAACACCAATATATATAGTATGCTTGTATTGTTTACTTGTTGTTGAGGAGGTAATCTATCAATTCAAGATGAATTTGGAAAGATCAACGGGGATTTATTTCAACCATCCGGAATAATGTATGAGGTCTAATCCTTTAGTGTTAGATATTTAATTTCTATTGGATATTGGAAAGGATTGATTTTTGGAGTCAAGCTGTCTATTGTGGTACCCCAAGCCATAGGAATTTCTCTCCGTAACAGAATTGGTGACTCTGCTGGGGAGTTCCTAGTAGTTGTCCTTTGGGGGTTTTCTATCAGCATTCAATGACTTTGAATTGCTCTTTCTCTCTTGTTTCTATGTCGGGTCTAGGGGCATGTTTTCCTGGTAGTGTCTGATTGGTGTAAAGTTTGTCTCAGCTTGTCTGTTTGCCTTGATTTTTTATGCACCTTGATTATATATGCTAGAATAGATCTAACACCAATATATATAGTATGCTTGTATTTTTTAATTGTTGTTGAGGAGGTAATCTATCAATTCAAGCTGAATTTGGAAAGCTCAACGAGGATCTACTTCAACTTTCTGGAATAAGGTACGAGGTCTAATCCTTTAGTGTTAGATATTTAATTTCTATTGCATATTGGAAAGGATTGATTTCTGGAGTCAAGCTGTCTGTTGTGGTACCCCAAGCCATAGGAGTTTCTCTCCGTAATAGAATTGGCGACTCCGCTGGGGAGTTCCTAGTAGTTGTCCTTTGGGGGTTTTCTATCAGCATTCAATGACTTTGAATTGCTCTTTCTCTCTTGTTTCTGTGCCGGGTCTAGGGCATGTTTTCCGGGTAGTGTTTGATTGGTGTAAAGTTTGTCTCAACTTGTCTATTTGCCTTGATTTTTATGCACCTTTCTTCCTGTATGCGATTTTTGAACTCACAGTCACGTATACACACGGTTTTCTCTGCCATTTCTGCATATACATGTGGGTTTACTGCAAACAGTCACATATGCCCTTAGTTTTTCATTTTAGAGGAAGTTGAATGGTTGATGGGTGAGTTGTGATGATTGTTGAGTCTCCTTTGATACTGCTAGAGTCTGTATACACCTCTGTTTCTGACCAAAGACGGTTTTTTTAGGGTAAATTTCTTTTTTTTAAGAATGTTCTTGTCATGGCATTTTCAATTTTTTGTTTGGGATTAGTGCATTAGATTTCTTTTACCTTGGTGATTTGCTTGAGTGCTGCTTGAGTGTGCTTGCAGAGTCTGGGGGTTGTAGAATCATTCTTTTTCTTTTTGTATCTCATTTTATTTCAAAAAATCCAAAAATATTTGCTTATCATCATGCATTGCATTTTTCATTTTGCATAGTACTTGCACTAGATTTGCTTTGGAGTATTAGTCAGGATTTCATATAGGAAGTCTTGCATTTATCATTTGAAGAAAATTGTGCATTTCATGTAGTAGCATACCCTGTTTTCATAGACACAATGCATTTTCATTGATTGTTAGGTGTGCATTTTACTTCATGTTGTGTCATAACACCATTAGTTGCACGACCATATCCCTCTTTTGAGTAATAAAGACAATTAAAATCAACGCTTAATTAAAATGAACTACACTATTTTATTTGATAGGGTTCACCAACAAGACTAGGTTTTAGGGTCTTGGAATAGTTCATTGTGAGTAAATTATCCAAGACCACTAAACAACAACATGTATGTGTCTGTCCAGGAGAGTGTGTGAAATACTTGGTATAACCAGTGTTTCTCAGGATCCTCCTCTCAAAAGGGAGTTAAGCACGAGGCAGTGTGAGTGGTTATTGATTGGGATGACCACTAGTCATAACTAAGTAGCACCAGAGATATTTCTAGGATTGTATTCATATCTGGGGGCTCTTTCGAGAGTTTCGGGCTTTGCTACCCTGCCCATACAGTTAATCCCACCTGCGATTGTCCGCCTGAGCATTGATTATATTGAGGTGACCTTAGTGGCCTTACCTAGGATATCGAGGGGGTACTTTGCAGGGGTTATTCTGCAGGTGTCCTGGCCAGGTTGGGGTCGGACAGCACAGTCGCTTTACACGTTGAAGCTGAGGGCCACAATAATTGGTTACGTACCTCCTCTTATTGTGTATGGGAGTCTCAAGCCTCTCCCAGGTGAGACATACCTGCTTCATTCGGGAGCTCACTTATCCTACCCTTGATTGCTTGCATTTGGCTTTAGATTTTATTGGTGATTGCTCTGTGCATGATAGCTTGCCTAGGGTTTGAGTAGATAGAGAGTCCTTTTTATTTTTTTGAGTCATTGTGGATTCGGGTGCGGCTCCTCGCCGTTCTCGTCATTTAGTAGGACTTCCACCTTCTACATCTCCTCCTCCTTTGGGAGAGAGAAATAGACAGTCTAGGCGAACTACTTCGCACATTGATTCACACACCATGGGAGACCATATAGAAGGTATTCCTGAACCACCTTCTCCCATTCATGTGGAATATGGGGAGTTTACTCCTAACTATGATCCTTCACCCGACTTGACTGAGTTAGGTCCTGTGATTTCTGAGATAGGAACCTTTCATGATAGACCTACTTACTCTAGGGTTGACTCCCCATTGACGCGTCACCGGTATGGAATTTCGGAGGACGACGAGACTCATTTTGAACTCACGAGCAGTAGTTATGGTAGTTATGGTATGTCTGGTTTTCCCACACATGATTTGGAATTTCATGTCGAATCTGAGTTCGAGCCTAACAATATGCTTGGGGGCACTCTCATTCCTTACCACACGGAGAGGTTTGGGAGCACTAGTCACATTGCACCTTCCATCCCAGTGGTGGAAGCTACATCACATATTCCTCCTAGGTCTAGGGTTAGTGATCCTATTAGGATACCAGATCCAAGATGAGTGACTATAGGGAATAGCACATACTTAATTACACAGATCCCTTCATCCTCTGTCCCTATTTCTTCGAATGTTCACCCTCCACCTCATTCACGTGGTCCTTCGGGTTGGAACGTTGCTACGAGTTATGCCCATACTACGGTTACTAGACCGATAGTGTCTCAGCTTCATGGACCACCTGTTGTTTCAGGAGGTCATGTTCATGCTTCTAGAGGTCACATTCCTCCTTTTGAAATGTATATTCCTACTTCCGGAATGTATGTTCCTACTTACGGAGTGTCTCATGGGACATCTCATGCGATGACCTATGGACCCTATTATGGGACGCAGTATGGACAAGGTTCTTCACCTTATGGGGGCAGGTATCAATAACCTGCTTACTCTCCAAATTATGGCTTTGTAGCTCCGATATTCAAGGTACACCACACTATGGTGCTTCCATGCCACCCTATACGGGTCAAACAGGAGGAGGGCAGTATGGCCAAGGCCATGGTGGTAATCAGACCTATGTAAATCAGAACTGTCAGGGAGTGGTCCATCGACCTTATCATCCTAGGCTCCCTTTCCTCACGACGTTGAATCTTCTTGACTTGTCGATAATGATGAATGATCCTATATCTCATGACCCGGCTTAGCTGACTATCCCTACTAAGCTTCCCTCGGACATACCCAAGTTCAAGGGCAAATCGAGAGAGGATCCAAGAGAACATGTTACTACCTTTCACCTATGGTGCTCTTTGAATTCCTTACACCAGGACTCCATTCATTTAAGGCTATTTCAACGCACCCTTACAGGGCTTTCCACAAAATGGTATATAGAGCTACCTAGGGGGGCATTCGCTTTGTTTGATGACCTAGCGATGACTTTTCTTAACCACTTCCAGCTACCAGTGCATTATGACATTGGTACTGAACTCTTGTCAACATTTTGGCAGGATAAGGCCACACATATCTCGGATCATATCCAAGAGTGGCGTAGACAGAAGAGGTTAATTAAAGCCTTTATACCGCCGGAATTCCTCCTCGAATGGTTCCTTAAGTCATTATTTCCATATATAGTGAAGGATGTTTCTACATCCGGAGTGCAGAATGAGGAACAAGTGATTTTTAGGGCACAGGAACTGGACTTGATTTATGCTCAGTCCGGTTTTTTATATGAGATAATTCCCAATGCTACGCATTCTAGTTTTGATCCCAAATTTAAACCCGGACCACATGCTGATGGCATTGTTGGTTGTGCAAGTGCTAAAACTGTGGATTTAGTTGCAAAACAAGTTAGTCAATTTTAAATCAACCAATCTGCTTCGGGACAAGCCATGACTTTGTCTCAACCCACCCAAACGACGAGTGTACTTTCTGTGCAATCGTCGGACCAGAAGGGTAACCAACAATCCGGACGGAATAAAAAGAAGGGTAAGAATAATCGTAAGAGTGGGAATAGGAATGATAATGCTAATAATAATGACAAGAATGCCCGTAATGCTGGGGGGGGACAAGCAAGCTAAATGTAAGGTTAAATTTCCTTGCAAGTTGTGTAAGGACGATCACCTCACTTGCTTGTTCCCTTGTATCGATGAAGCCTCGAGATTCTTGGCACAGGGCCCAACTGTGCTAACTAACCCTTTACCTCAAAATATGAACTCGAGGACCCATTATCAGTCTGGTGGTGATCAAGATCCACCGGAGGGTAGTGGTCGTGGTTGCATTAACATGGTATGTCTTGCGAAAGTTGTGACCTATGCGAAGGACTATGGTTCGTCACAACCTAGCCCAGGAAAGGAACCTGATCCACCAGGGTCTCCTTTGCGTATTGAGAAACCTATGGATAAAACTGAAGCTGCACCTCGCATTCCTAAGGGAGTCCTTAAGTGTTCGAGGCACAATCCTAATGCCTGAGTCGCCCAACACTATTCAGTTGTCAAGGATTTGGGCCACACTCCTTGTGCGATGTCTGCATTGGAAGTGCTTCAGAGTTTTCCTTCGTAAAGGAAGGCTTTGCTTTCCGCCCTTGGTGTGAATGATGATGATTCTTCCTCCGTGATTAAATTTGAAACCACAGGACTTTAGCCTTGCTTGCCTTACTATGTGTCTCTTTTGATTCACGTAGAATGTCTTAACATGACTGTCAAGCGCATTGTGATTGACGAAGGTGCTACTGCTTCTGTGATGTCTTTATCACGTTGGAAGGTTTTAGGTTCCCCTAAGATGTCTAAGTCAACGACCATGTTAACTAAGTTCGATGGGAGATCATTTAGGACGCATGGAATCCTTCCTTCCCTTAAAGTCCATTTGGGAGGGAAGACCATTATGATAGAGGTCGAGGTGTTTGATGCGCCCCTTGACTACAATCTCTTGCTGGGTAGGAATTGGATGTACAGTATGCAAGCCATTGGTTCTTCCCTATTTCATGTTATATGCTTTCCATTTAATGGGAATATAGTCACGATTGATCAAACATCATTCAAGAATCCGTCTGTTACCACATCTTCGGGAGCTTCGATCCCGATCGTTGAACACTCTCAGCTAGCAACTGGGAGTGTGGGTGTAGGCATGTATCCATCCCTCATGGGAAGCTTTAGTTGTCCTGAACTGATCCTTATGATAGGGTCTAGTTCTGGTGAGGCTTCGACATCTATGAGATCGGTTTCTTTTCACACAAGTCATATGGAAGATCCTTGGATTATTCCTACACTGATTACTCCAAGTAAGCCCATCATGATGAACGTGTCGTTTCCTGCAACTATGATATCTTATCAAGCTAATCTAGAGTGTGTTGCAGAGCCCAGTCCTTCCTCTTCGCGGATGGAGGAGGAGGAACCTTATGTGCTGTCGGCATGGGTAGTATAGTCTTCTCACGCATACGACTGCCTTGATACTACTTTCCCTTCAGATGAAGCGATTATTGAGGCCATGTCGGGAGTTAAGCCACCATGGGAGGAACTCCATCATAGATCTTACTTTCTTCCTGAGCTTGACCACTTGGAGCGTGAGGAATTTAGGGTGGTTCTTAGTGAGAGATTTGGTAGTCCTATGGTTCCATTAAGCTCTCCTGGTCCAATGGCTGATGGAAACATGGCAAACATATCTTCAACGATTCCTATCAATATCTCTCGCGATCCTAGCAGGATAGAGAATGTCTATATTGGGGCAGAATGTTCCCATGCTAAGATGCAAGAATACACCGAGCTATTTAAATAATTTCGTGATATCTTTGCTTGGTCTTATGATGAAATTCTAGGTATCAACCCTCATATTGTTGAACACAATATTAAGACTTATCCCAACGCTAAGCCTATTCGACAACGCTTGTGTGTGGTGAATCCTAGGAAAGCACCCGCGATTAAGGTAGAGATAGAGAAACTGTTGAAAGCTAGTTTTATCTATCCCATTCCCTTGATGGAGTGGGTTTCAAACCCTGTTCCAGTGGATAAGAAGCAGGGAGTGATCCACATATGTACTGATTTCCATGATTTGAATCATGCTTGTCCTAAGGATAATTTCCCCACACCATTTATTGATTAGATTTTGGATGAGTGTGTGGGTAGCGAGGCTTTTTCCTTTATGGATTACTTTTCCAGATATAATCAGATACAAATTAAACCCGAGGACCAACATAAGACTGCATTTATTTGTCCTTGGGGAACGTTTGCATATCGGAAAATGCCTTTTGGCCTTAAGAACGCTGGAGCTACTTTTCCGCGGGAAATGACCTTGATCTTCCACGATCTCAAGTTGAAGTATTTTTGGATGACCTTGATACTCATTCTCGTATGAGAATGCGTCACTCCTATCACTTGAGATTGGTATTCAAAAGATGCTGCCATTATTTGGTTAGGTTAAATCCTCATAAGTGCATCTTTTGTGTGAAGTCAATTCGCTTGTTGGGATTCATCATCTCTGAAGAGGGCATAAGAGTTGACCCTTTGAAGGTTGAGGCAATACTTCAGTTGTCTCCCCTGAAGAATATTCAACATCTTCAATGTTTGCAAGGCATGGAAAACTTCTTACAGAGTTTTTTTGTCAATTTTGCCAATTTGACTAGAGGCTTCATGTGTCTTTTGAAGAAGCACACCACCTTTTGTTGGGATGAGCGAGCCTAGGAGTCCTTTGATGCGCTTAAGCGAGCCCTAGCATCGGCCCCGGTGATTAGTCCCCCAGACTATAGCTGTGATTTTTTACTTTATGTGGCCACGTCCATGGAGACGATTGGTATGGTTTTGGTTCAAGAGGATGAGGAGCTCTAAGAGCATGTCATATACTATCTAAGCCAGAACCTTAATGACACAGAGATTCATTATTCTCATGTTGAGAAGCTTGCTTTAGCTACCGTACATGCAGTTCAATGGTTGAGACATTATATTCTCCTTTTCTAGACCTTGGTTGTAGCCCATGTCAATCCATTTCAATTCGTCCTCACTCGAAGGATGATTGGGGGAAAGCATAATAAATGGATTGTCATCTTGCAAGAATTCGATCTCGAATTTGTTTTGGAAAAATTGAAGAAATCATTAATTTTTGCAGAGCTTATATCGTATTTTCCAAGCGAGGTCGAGGAGTTGGTTTGTGAAGATACGTTTGTCGATGAACACATATTATTAATCTCAACTTTAGACCCATGGTATGGGGATATCATTATATATTTACAAAAATTGAAGGTCCCTACTCACCTCTCATGGGATGAACGACGATGATTACGTCACGTGTCTAAGAATTACCTCATAGTGGATAACACTTTGTACCACCGTGGGGTAGATTCCATTTTATGACATTGTTTAACTCATGAAGAGGATGAGGTAGTGCTGAATGATTTCCATGGAGGGGATTGTGGTGGTCATTTATCTGGGCTTTCTACAACCCAAAAAATCTTAAGAGTGGGTTATTTCTGGCCGTTGATCTTTAAGGATTGTGTAGGTGCGGTCAAGAGGTGCCACCCTTTCCAGGTGTTCACACGTAATATGCACTCAAAACCTACCCTATTATATCCCATCATGACCGTCGGTCCCTTCACTAAGTGGGGGCTTGATTTTATGGATTGCAACCCAGCTTCGGCTGGGGGGCATCATCATATCATAGTGGCTGTTGATTACTTCATGAAATGGGTTGAGGCTATGCCTACAATTAAATTCGACGGTGAGACAGCCGCGCACTTCATATTCAACCAGATTATTACTCGGTTCAAAATTCCGAAAGAGCTTGTCACTGACCATGGCACGCACTTTCAGAATCGTATGATGGAAGAGTTGGCATCAAAGTTAGGGTACAAACAAGAGCATTACTCCTCTTACTACCCTCAAGCAAATGGACAGGTAGAAGCAGTGAATAAATCACTCAAATCCATTCTCCAACGAACCATCGCACAGAGCAAGAATAATTGGCACATCATTTTATATCCTGCTTTGTGGGTGTATAGAACCGCCGTTAAGACTGCCACAGGTTTTTCTCCATATGAAATCGTACATGGAGTGGAGTCGATATTGCCGGTTGAATGCGAGATTCCTTCTTTGAATTTAGCCGTAGAACTCTTACCAGACACTTCACCATTGGAGGAGTATTTGGTCAACCTTGAGCAACTTGATGAGCAGCATCGAGATGCCTTGGTGGCTCTAGAAGTAAATAAATGTCGCGTAAAGGTCTAGTATGATAATTCTATCCGTCCAAGGAGGTTTAGTGAGGGAGACTTGGTCCTTTTGTGGGATCAACCAAAATAACCCTTGGGGGTAGGAAATTTTAACCCCATGTGGCATGGTCCTTACGTCGTCAAACGTGTGTTAGAGAAGGGTGCTTATGAGTTAGTGGATTATGAGGGAACGGCCTTGGTGGAGCCTAGAAATGGGCTCTATCTCAAGAAGTAATATGCATGATTCTCAGCCAAGGCTGGTTATTGTATATTATTGTATAGTTTTGCAAAGTTAGGTCTTTTTCTTATAGTGATCAGGTTTGTGATTAGTTTCCGTTTCTTTTGGAAGATGTCAATGGAATCTTCCACCTACATAGGATTCGTGGATGGTGTGAGCCATCACACTCAACACTCAGCCTCTGCTGCTTGGGTGATTTATACTCCTATGGGTCAGGTACTATCTTCAGGAGGCGTATGTTTGCAGCCATCTTCAAACAATGTTGCTGAATATAGTGCCATTATTGAGCTTCTACGGGATGCCATTTCACATGGCGTTCTCTCTCTTGAGGTACGTCTTGATTCAGAGTTAGTAGTGTCATAGCTTCATGGTTTGTACCATGTTAGAGATCCGATGTTATTAAGAAGGTTCTTACGTGTGAGATTATTAGAACGACAATTTGACAATATAACATACATACATATTCCAAGAATTAATAATCAAGTTGCTGGCTCATATGCTAACTACGTGTTAGATTGGCATTTGTTTCATACACAATAAATTTATCACAAACACAAATCTTTACACATGTAAATAAATAAACGATCACCATAAAATTTTTATATATAACATCCAAAATGTGGTAATACATAGTGTCATGATACAAAAATGGGGCTCTCGAGCCACCAAGATATAATACACGGTAGTACAAAATGTATAGCTCCCAGGTATCTAAGCCTATGGAGGAGGAGGGGGGTTGTGATCATGGAAGGTCACTACGGCTCTAGCTAGCCATTGGAATAATCGCACCCATGCTCGTGGTACACCCACCACCTAGAGCTGCATAGCCTTCGGCAAGTCCTCGACTTGCACCATGGGAACCCTATGTGTCAGCCTCACAAAATTGGTATGAATGCTCTGGAGCGTCCGCTTCGCATCCACACCCGTGATATCATCTTCTCTTCCCCTCTGTCTATGACGAGGGAAGCCTTTAGGCTGCCGTGGTCCCACATCTGCATACAAATGGTAGATGTCACTATGTATTGTCACACAAAAATATGTCTTTTGATTCCATATAATCAGAAAACACAAAAAAATTAAATAACTCAAAAATTTTAAAGAGAGGGTTGAGATTCGTTACCTATGTCACCATATGCCAATCCTGGTGGTAGTGGCATGTCTGGGTCCCCCCAAAAATATATCCCCACATAGGGGTAGTCATCGATGGAAACTACTTGTCATCGCCACCATGGAAATAAATAAGCTGGATAGTGGTTGGCCACCCTACCTCCCCCCAGTCTGTGCATCGCATCTACCCAACGTCGTTGGGCCTGATCTCGAACCCCGTGAAGAGGAACGTCAACTCTGCGGCTCAATCCTAGAACACACTCGAAGAAAAATGTGCTCAATATGCTGCTGAACCCGATGTTCTACACTATGCCTGCCTTACACTCACTGAGCTAATGTTTCATGTTGCGCAGGAGTGTAGTGCTCCAGTCATAGACCGTGGGTCTCATGCACTCCACTGCATAGAACATCAGAGGCCGCGAGGCCTAGTGGAGTGAATCCAAGCCTGCTATCCTGCCCAATGTCAATAGGATGGCCTTTAGGCCCAGCACCTGTATAGAGTTGGTTGGGACCTACTCCCCACCTTCTCTATGTCTGGATAGCAGTACATTGCAATGTACTCATCGATAGCCAGGCCACCTCCGGGCCCACCGTGAGAACGAAGGTTCACTACTTCCCCCTGTCAGGAAATTCTAGTAATAAAGTATATGTCCTCGACCTCTATGGTGAGGGACATCCCATCTATCTGGAAGGACTCAGAGTCTGGATCCCAGTAATCCACCAACATCGGCAATAGTCTTGGTTTAGCCCTCAAGCCACCAAGACACCAAAACTTATAGAGTCCACATGCACATAGAGCTTGTTGAGCCATTAGATCGGCCCTTACTGCCTCCTCTACCTCACCATGTTCACGCTCTCTCCATTCTAGGACCATCCTGCACAAAAAATTGCAAGTTTTCCCATTAGATTACTTGAAAAACCTCATGCCCAGCCTCATATGCGACTGTTTTCCAAACAACCGTGTATGTACACAAATGTGAGGGAATTTTCTGCATATATCCAGCCCTATATGTGGAAAAACCCTCGATTTCCACGTGGGTCGCAGTGCCTATTTTAGTTTGGCCTAGAAACCTCAAATGACCATGGAATTTGATAAAAATTGCATCAAAATGGAAGAGAAGAGCATGGGTAAGTACCTGGAAGAAATGGTAGTGGATTCCGCCAACTGGATCTCCTAGAATTTGCTGTTGAAAATCTGAGCTCAATTGGGTAAAAAATTCAAATGTTTTATAATGTTTTGCGTTTTTTACTATTTATAGAAAATTTTCAAATTTTTACCCCCTTTCCTATAGTTTCAACAATTTCTAATCATTTTGGATCGTTTTTGACCTAATTCATGATGTAGGAGACCTTTTTGAGTGTCGTTTCAGCTGTTGGATTGACCCATTCGTGCCAATCTTAGGTATCATGTCTAAACTGGCATATAGGTTAGGTTTCATCACGGTTTGCATTTTGCATGACCTTATGACTGTTTCATCATAGCCTTAGGTACGAACCCACTCCACTATGTCACGGAACCTTCTTGCTGTTTTAGAAGTGGCATGGTATGAGTGGTAGAGCTTGACCTTACATGGGTACCCTAGTTAGTGCCTTATTTGCATTTGGTGGCCATGCTGACATTTTGTCCTTTAGGGTGTGGGAGTCCATTGTATAATACTACCATGACATTTCACAAGAGCCTCATACTCCTCTTTATCGTTTGCTAGCCTATTTCCCTCAGGACTCCCTTATGTCAAGTTGTAATTGCATTAGCATGAGCTTTTCCATCCTTATTGAGCTTTATGCTGGCTTCCCTGACATTGTGCTTCAGCCATATAGCCCGAGCTTGTCTCATGTCTAGCCATGTAGAGCAATTTTATATATCCTTTGCAGCTTGACTCCCTTTTTTACTAGGAGGGGATTTTCCCTCGAGTGTCGATATCCTACACATGTGTCCTTGCATTGAGCATAGGTATGTTCCACTGCTTGGAACTAGTTTTTTTGCCCCTATGACACTCGTCTCCTCCTAGTCTATAACTATAAAGCAATTTTATTATTTTTCAAGCTTTTTAAATATTTGAAAAAGTCCAAAAAAATAAAAAAACCAAAAACTCGGACAAGGAAAGATATCTTTGGTAGCTGTCAAGTCATGTCACCTTTGAACATAGCACTGTATATCACATCCATTGGTTGGGTTTATAGTTTGACTTTAGGAGCTGTACTCATTTATCTGATTTTATCTCCACCGACTGGTTAAGCTTCTAGTCCCTATGGAGCCTCTGTCGATGCCTCCTATGTCGCATAGATGTCCCAGTTTGTATATCGAGTCTATGCTACCTTTATTTAGTCACCATTCACCGTTATGCTCTTGTTCAAAGGAAGTTGAAACCTGAGTCAGCCATTCCTTAGTTATCTTGACTTTGCATGTCGGCCATTCCCTGTACAGTTACTGGTTCATGCGCTTTATGATCGAGTCCTTCCACATTATACAGCTTTGTTGAGTACCTCATGTTGGATGATGGGGGATGCCTTAATTCCCTCCTTCCAGCAGATTTCATCCCATCGACTTTAGATCATTTATTCTAGGATTGGAATCTAGAGTCATTTTGAGTGCCTTGAGACTTGCAGTCATCAGTGGTAGGTTCTCTCACCATCGACAGTCTTTGGGAATACATCAATGTCCCTTGATCGATGGATCCTCTCAAGTGTTCAACCTCAACACATTTATTCACACTTGTTAGTTTGCACTCTAGTACCTTGATTCCCATTTTCATTATCGGTGGGTGTTCTTGCATCTGTTAACGGTATACATCAATAACTGGTAATCAGACGATGGACTACTATGTTCGACCTCGACACCTCTATTGACATAGTAGGACATGTACTTGTAGCGGTTTGTATAGAAGACCTTCCAGATTGGTGGCATCTCTTATATGCTACCTCCTTGATCGTGCCAGTGTTCATGAGACTTTAGCTCTCGTGACTTGATTCCAATATATGTCAGACATTTCCAGCTATTATGGAGATCTTGATCCATTGTATATCTTCAGCCATTATGGAGATCATGATCCTTTGTATATCTTCATCATGGAGATTCTGATCTATGTATATTGTACATGGTGATGACCACTTATGTGATATCTTATATCATGCTTATTCATGGCCATTGTACTCTTATGTATCCGAGACTGCTATATGTATTTGCAGTTATGTGCAGAGTTGTATCATTGTACTATGCTGATTGGGTGGATGGTATTCGATTTGGGATCCTTCATCACTCCACTTTTGGGATGGACTTATAATGTATTTCAGCCATCATATGACCCCTTTGACCTCACACATTAGGGGGCATCTGTTATAGTTGATTTTACCACTCTAGGTGAATAACAATTGTATGGCCTTCCCCTGTCCCTCTGCAGACTCCTTGGACCCCTTGGACCATTTTTTGTCCTTTGATGTTTCCTAGACCATCCCTAAAAACATGTGAAAATTTCTATACGCGACTTTTAAACCCCTAATCACGTGTATACATGGGTTTGACCCCTAAAACAGTGTACATCGGGATGTGTACATAATCCAAATATTTTGGAGTTTTCCTTGACATGGATCCAACTCAGTTGACTCCTGGCCTTCCCTATGCCTTGAGATAACTCGGATTCGACCTTTCATTACCCCTTTGAAAATCTATATAAGGAACTCTATGGTACATTGAAGGCATATGAGAGAATTGAGAGCAAAGAAACTATAGTCCATTGTTGCCGAAACTTATGCTTGAGTCTGCATCCCTTTGTCCCTTGGAGCACTTTTGTGTTCTTCCCAAGCTTTCCTTTTGCTTGTGAGCTTGCTATCGAGAGATGGAGGATTGAGGTGGTGGAGGCCCAAGTGGGGGATTTAGTTTCTCCGATTCGCAGACGTGCCGACAGAGGTTGTATCCATTGTAATCTCTGATTTTATATTAATAGAAATATCTTTTCCTGTCCAATAATGTATGTTTGAATGAATATTTTATCCATGGGATGTTTTCAAATGTTTATACATTGTTGATTGTATATGCTAGAATAGATCTAACACCAATATATATAGTATGCTTGTATTGTTTACTTGTTGTTGAGGAGGTAATCTATCAATTCAAGCTGAAGTTGGAAAGCTCAATGAGGATCTATTTCAACCGTACGGAATAATGTACGAGGTCTGATCCTTTAGTGTTAGATATTTAATTTCTATTGCATATTGGAAAGGATTGATTTCTAGAGTCAAGCTGTCTGTTGTGGTACCCCAAGCCATAGTAATTTCTCTTCGTAACAATGGGACATGGGTTTCTAGCCACGAAGGGAGACAACCTACATATATAAAATATGGGATCTCATTCTAAGGCTCCCTTCATTTCTAACAGGCCTCAATAATGGCATCCTTAAGCAACCCTTTTTTATATCATTAACATCCTTTAGACTACCTTTTTAAGCCATTATTTATCCTCCTAGTACCTAAATGGAAACTGTTTGGATTAATGTATAATTGGTTCACATTTCATTCCATTTGTTAATTATTTGGTGGAAAATTAAGGATATATGTACTTATGGTAGGTTCCAGGAGCATTGCAGATTTTGGATTTCACGATTGTAGAAGTATCCGCTCTGGAGAAAGTGCAGAGTCTCTTGCAAAGGTACACACTCTACGCAAAGTGTGGAGATTCTTGCATAAGTATCTACTGTACATAAAGTGTGTAGTTTCATACAGGATCTCTATGGAAGGTGTGAAATACCTATAGATTATCTACAAAAGGTGTGAAAGCCACTACAGGACATCTACAGAAACTCTACAAGAAATTTACAAAACTTGCAGAAAACTCTATAAGAAGTCATTACCTGTACTTTTCAGTTTTGTTGGTAGAATAAATTTTATTCATGTTAATACACTTAGTTATCATTTCTTTTTAATGATTGTCATCTCAATTAAAATCTTCATCTTTCTCACTTTCTCGAACCTGGTGTATCAAGTTTCACTCACAGATATTTCAATCTTAGATTGAAGTTATGAATATTGCATTTGATTATATTTTCACTATAAATATTCAACATAACCATTTGCACTTATTACATTGAGTAAAAGCAATTATTTGTACATTTGCAAGGATTGCTTGTTACTTTTTCTAGTTGTTTTTCATTTAGGATATGGTGTGGATTTCATTTCTAGTACATTGTGATTTGATTTCCAACAATTCTTTTCTGAGCACAATATCACCTTAGTCTTATCATTTCCTTCCAATATTGAGTTTGTTATTTCCAACATAGCACATATTTACATTTCTACAATCTATGATTTTTCTAATTAATTTCCCTGCAATCTAGGTTTGGTTACATAGCTCCATACCAAAATACCTATCCACTCCCTCTACCTCTATAATGAGTGGAAAATATAAAAACTTCAACTTCATAGTAGACAAATTGGTGTAAAGAAGTTATGACTGGCATATACATTACATAGTAACTTACAAGTCACCATAGAACCATGGGTTGACAATTTAATGTACATTTTGATTTCATTTGCAACAATTCTTTTTTGAACACATTGTCACCTTAGTCTTAGCATTTCCTTCCAATATCGAGTGTGCTATTTCCATCATGTCACATATTTACATTTATACAATTTATGATAATGTTAATTGATTTACTTTTCCTACGATCTAGGTTTGGTTACATAGCTCCTTACCAAATACCTATCCACTGCCCCTGTCACTTTTCATAAGTGAAAATCATAAAAAACAATCAACTTCATAGTAGGCAAATTGGTGTAAAGAATTGTGCTTGGAATATACACTACACGGTAACTCGTAACTCACCATAGAAACTCAAGTTGACAATTTAATATACATACTTTTTTAAATTTACATTTATGAGAAAATAACAAGTCAATAAAATCTTGTCATTTTGGCATTGTTTATGAGGAGTTACCACAAGCATAGTAGAAACTTGCATTGGTTTACATACTGAGCAAAAAAATTTCAATTTTAGATAGTTGGAAATCTGCATTTTCTTCCTTTTCTACATAAAATCTCTTCATTTTATACAAATACTTTCTATATTTTTTTCCATCTTCTACATTTTTTGCACGAGATTTTATTTCTACATAGGAAACATTTTAAATATAAAGGAATAGGGATGGTAATATGAAAGGTAACAAATTGTGCATTCATTGCAAAAATTATGTTGTGAGACCTCATTTCCCTAAATTCAGATCATGTTAGTTTTAGAATGTTACTTTTTTTTATTCATGAACAGACTTAGATATCCTAAAGGTAGATTTAGAAACCTTGTCAAAACCACCCAAGACATTGATAGTTTAGGAAAATCAATGAAAAGGGAAAGTTCATGGAACATTATCTCTCAGAAGAGTAATCCACCAATCAATATATCAGGAAGGAGGAAAACTGTAATACAAGTTGAAGAATCAGTACACTCAGTTTATCTTGTAGCCAATGCTACTTCATTAGTCCAGGAAAAATTTGTATTCTCGATTGTATATTTTTCTAATACTATGGAACTCCTTAGTGGGAAGCCTGATATATAATTTCAGACAAACCTAGTCCAAGAAAAAACATAATCCCCCTCTGCATAATCAGTAAAACTACAAGGATTGAATACTTTTGGAAGAACATGGTTAGGGAATAAAGAACAAGACCCACCGGAGAGGTAACTAGCACATTTGATTTTTTTTTAAAGAAATCCTAGAGCTAGGGAAAGGACACAAATTATTCCAAACTTCAACGGGATGCAAAGTGAAGATACAAATACATTTTCTTCCAAATCTAGTGTCTCCTGCATAAGCTCTGAGTATGTTTCAAATGCTCATAAATTAAAATTGTTTCCTACCACTCTAAAAATGTAGCACTTCGTTGGTTTATGGGACTTTGTGGAAATAATATTGTAACATCGACATAAATGAAGAATAAATTCATCAAGAAATATCAAGAATACTGTAAGGACAAAGATCGCAAGGAAGTAACCTTCAATATGACACAAAAGGAAGATGAGATCTTAAACGATTACATGGAATGGTTCCAGTATAACTTATAGTGGTCAAGACAGAATACATTGTATGATTGAACTCTATGGATTTTTTTACAAAGAGGAATATGTAACAAACTTAAATAATAACAACAAACAATATATATATATATATATATATATATATATATATCAATATTAATTATTAATATTAATATATATTGTTAATAATAAATAATAATTAATAAATAGTTATTAGTAAACTATTCTAAAATGACGCATCCTTTCATGGATGGTATCCAAAATGCCTTTCCTATTTATATATATGGCACTCACTTTGTAATCATTCATCATCATTCATCTTTAATATTTATTTTATATTTTCAATATGGAATTATTTTCTATTGGTTAATTATTCAATTGAGTAATCATTGAGAATATTCGGATACAGATATTACATTGGTATCAGAGCCAACCCTTCCTAGGGATTCTATTGATCTTTGGCTTGTGGCCAAAATGTTCAGGTTTCTTGAATTTAGGTATTTGACCTCACATTGGCTTTTAGCCATCCATATTCAGAGTTTCTTTGGTAAAAACTGGTTTTTGACCAAAAATTGGCTTTTGGCCATTTGAATTTCATTGAAGAAGTATTAATTCCACTCCAAATATGAAGCAAGAATGAGAGGGGAAAATCAAGAATAAAAAAAAACAAAAAAAGAAAAAGAATTATGAAGAATAAAAAAAAGAAAAAAAAGAAAAAGAATTATCAACAAAAGAAATAAAAAGGGAGATGTTAAAAAAACATAAGTTAAAAAGAAAAGTTAAAAAACATGTTCAACGTTTCCTTGAATTTAGGTCTTTGACCTCACAATGGATTTTAGCCATCCCTATTCAGAGTTTCTTTGGTAAAAATTGGGTTGTGACCAAAAATTGGCCTTAAAAAAAAATGAAATAGCCCATGGTTTTAGTTACAATATCTAAATTATAAACGAGTTTTATAAAATATACTTTGAGGACAAATCATCATGAACCTGAAGGCAATGTAACAAAATTAAATAATAACAACAAACAATCTATATATGTATATTAAATATAAATATTAATCATTAATATTAATATATATTGATATTAATAATTAATAATTAATAAATAATTATTAGTAAACTATTCTAAAATGACGCATCCTTTCATGGATGGTATCCAAAATGCCTTTCTTAATTATATATATGGCACTCACTTTGTAATCATTCATCATCATTCATCTTTAATATTTATTTTATATTTTCAATATGGAATTATTTTCCATTGGTTGATTATTCAATTGAGTAATCATTGAGAATATCCGGATACGGATATTACAACATAAAAGATGATCTTATTGAAATTGTATATCTGATGGGGGTTGGAAATGTATCCCAACTGAACTATGGTGATCTGTGACCTCTGCAAAATATATTCGAGAGGAAATTCCAGGACAAGAAAAGGAAGAAGGTACATGGTACTATCTAGAATTACTAAGACATATAAGGAGGGAATCACTAAAGCAGAAATTAGCAACCTTCTATAATACATCAAAACATATATACTTAGTTCCTTAAACTCGTGTCTGGACACATCACAAAACAAGAAGAAGTGAGATGGATCATATCTAGCCTTGTCAATATTATGCTCCAAGTGAAGAAAGAAGCATCCTTTGAAACATTGCTTGATGAATAGACTAGTATTTGTGAAATCTATGAACAAGAATACTCTACTAACAATTTCCCCTCTTTACCAGGGTTGAAGGCAATATATCTGAATGCAAACACAAGAAGAAAACAAGCATGATTTGTTTCCCAAAAGCGGTCGTGGAAACGTCATCCCTAAGGTATGGCACCAGAACCCATGTAATATTATAATATGTATTTACTAATTCATAATTGTAGCAACTATCACAGTCCTAGTATCCCCCCATGCCTCGACAACAATGAATGCCTCCACATCCTCAAATTATCCATGGAAGCAAGGGTGGAAAAATCCTTCCTTTGGGAACCAACAACAATTTTCCCAATAAATCCCTTAACAACCTCAAGTTCCACAATTTGAATTACCCCCACATCAACAAATGTCATTGCGAACAAATAATTCATTTTCATGACCAAATATTCATGCACAACCTAATGCTAACACAAATAATAAAGCAATGCATCCCACATATGCTGCTAAGCCTTTGAATTACCCCACATAATTTATCACCTCCTTGGGATTTCACGACATTTAATTATAATTAGGGAGGAATCTCAACAAAGCAACTTCTCCCGTGATTATGAAAGAAATCTAGACAAACCCCTGATTCAATTTGAATTTGATTTTCTAGGAGAGTTACAAATTGTGTGTGTGTGTGTGTGTGTGTATTCCAATGTTCCAAACAATTAAGGACATGTCAATCTATTCCAACAGGGAACTATGATTAAAGAAACCGAGTAGAAAAAGGAAAGACCCTCAAATTGTCCACTTGAATGGTAATTTGGCAGATTTAATTCTTGGAAAAAATTTTACTGCTAAATACTGAAACAAACCAAATCTAGTTTGTGAGGAAGGAAGTGAATCTGACTTCAGATATATATATATAT